>CM022950.1:71915369-72132609 GCA_012931725.1 Litsea cubeba | reverse complement strand
AGCGAGGAAGTCATGTCACACTGTCGAGCTATAAGATAATAGCTCTAATGGGGTTGGTCTGAAAATGCAAAAATCACAAAGGCAAACCTAAGTAGCTTAAATAGATGTAGAAAGGTCATGATGATGATGATGATGTCATTGGTGCCTTGAAGAATTAACAAGTCTACCAGGAATATTACCAATGCTTAATGAATATTAGT
The DNA here is from genome assembly GCA_012931725.1 of Litsea cubeba. Lineage (NCBI taxonomy): Eukaryota > Viridiplantae > Streptophyta > Magnoliopsida > Laurales > Lauraceae > Litsea > Litsea cubeba. The sequence continues at coordinate 72,132,409 of CM022950.1, read as the reverse complement.
TAAAGAGTACGGAGTACCCCATACTCTTGATGTGGTCCTAAGGGGATACATGTAGTAGCTCATCAGATCCCTTTTAGAGTGTTACCTATACGTCATCCTCTTCTATTTGCATTCCTCAAGTCTCCTGTGTGCTCATTAGCGTGCGCACAGCACTTCCATGCACATTGTTAGGAATTATTTGTCATATTTTTCCAGTTCAACAGTAAAACTCTTATAGTTGACTAATTAATAAGATAAGGCTTTAATGACGATGATGAGTTTGGAATATGTCTTCTCTAATTCAGTAAAACATGGGAAACCATGTGACTTAATCAGCTACATGAAAAATATAAAGGAAATTACCTGTGAGACCAAACTCCTTTTCAAGGTCTGGTGGCGTTAGCATGTCATACTCGATAATAGATGAGCTAAAGCCTGATGCATATTCATCAATCGATGAGAAGCATCTTTGAGCAAATGCTTCCTGGGGAAACAAAAAAGAAGACGCAAATTTAAGATATAACATGACTGCATTTGGATGATGATCCCTTAACATGGACAAAAAAACAAGTATGGTGCTGAAAATATGTATTCTAATGCCCAGAATATGTGAATCTAACGTCTTTACAGTAAATATTGGTTATCAAGAAAAGGAAAATTTAGGACTATAATTGAAATGAAAGGGGCGGCAAAGAATGTTTCTTTTTTCTTTTTTCTTTTATCGGAATAGAAATAGGATCAAGATGAAGGAAATATATACACCAGCCAGTCAAAACAACTGGAATGATACCGTATCAAAAGCATTGTACCCAAAGAAAAAAGAAGATTACAAAGTGAAAGCAATGAAAAAGAAAGAATTTGATTCTGTTCACCCCTTGGCTAATCAGCAAAGCAATTAGCCGATGGCCAACATCCTTAAGCTCCACTTGAATTAAAGACAATAAGGATTGTAAGAACTATGGTTAGGAGGCTGAGTTTCTAGGTGGAGTTGGATTGCACTAAGGGTCAGCTTAAAGCCCTTATTTATTTGCCTTGGTTATGGACAATATGATGGCAGGTTTCAGAAAAATATATCCTTTCGTGTGGTGGTGTTTAGTTAGACGATGAGCATTTAAATCAAATCATTAGCTAGAACTTGATGCCAAAGCGATTATGCGTGTAATTTTAGGTTATGCTGATTCTGAAAAGGGTTCCAAGTGTTATGCTCTAGGTGAAAATCGTGAAAAGCTTTATTTCTATGAATGTCATATTTTCCGAAAACGTCTTGTTTTAATGTTAAGCCTGAGTTCTTTCATGTACCCATCACTTTAGCAGAGGCAAATATAATGAGTTTGCCCTTCCTATGCCTATACTTGAGATTCCTTTTTTGTTATTTTTTTCCATGATTATATAATGCCAATCCAGTAACTTCTAAACTTCCTCCAAAACAAATTGCAAGACTGGAGAACATACACCGAAGGATAAATATGGAGTAAGATCCAGCATTAATTTCACACCACCATATGATGCCCATGATTCCAAACTGTTTGGTGTTGTTCAATAGAGTCTCCTACTGTTAATGATATACCAATTGTCACAAACGATACTCTCCTGCCTAATACAAAGGAAAATGAGCATGTACTAAGCATCCTATTGACTGTTTTCCCTTCTTTCTTTTTCTCTTCCTTCATCCTCTCTTTTTTTTTAGTCTTATTTCCATCCAAATATCTCGGCTGCACTAAGAGGAGGCCTATAAAGACTTTTAAGGAAGTATTTTGAACTGACATTTTAGGTTTCGGGGTGATAGAACTTATCCTAAACAGGGATGAATGTTGCCAACTGTCAAGTAGAACTTACATAGCCAACCTAGATAGGATGAGGTGACATCAACAACTTGGCATGAAAGATTGTAAGATTCAAATATGAAAAAAATTTCCAGACACAACCAGACAATGTTAAAATTTAAAATTGTGAAGGAAATTATAGACAGCAATAAGATTAAACTCATTATAAGCAGAAGCCAACTTCAGAATGTTGTATTCATCTTAGACCCACATAAACATTATTTTACAGAAACAAATCAAACTCACTCTGAGGGTAGGATCTTCCCAGCTGCCTTCCAAGAGTTTATAAGGTGTGTATTGAACAAAAGAGATTAATCACATGCTTTCCTACAATTAAGAAAAAAAGAAAAAAAACATAAATTTGCTAATATAGGTGAGGATTTCAAGGCCATAAATATCAATGGAAAAATTAAGCTCTCTCTCTTCTCTCTCTCTCTCTCTCTCTCTCTCTCTCTCTCTTCTCTCTCTCTCTCTCTCTCTCTCTCTCTCTCTCTCTCTCTCTACAATGAAAAAAACTCCATTAATAGTAAAATGATGGCGTACGAAAGAAAATGACAAGGGATGGAACCCCTATGTACCAGGTGGAGAAATAGTAGTGTCCAGGACAGATGGTATTGTCATCTCAATAAGCGGTTGCTTTGATGGTAAGCCATTCCAAGCATCTCTACAAGCTAAATCGATCTCCTCCATGCTGAAGACCAACAAAAAGAGATGACGCATAAAAGGTTGGATGTTTAGAAAAATGTCTGAATTTTCATATAAAATCCTAGGACTAATAAATAGCATAGTGAGAGGTAGCTTGGTTTGGTTTGGTTTAATCAAGGAAATAATGTAGGTGGCAGGGTAGATTTGGAATTAATCATGGGGTTTCTCAAGGAATCCTCTCTTGACTTCTCAACTCAACAGCTAGCTAAGTGTAAGGAGAACAATTTCCCATGCATACTAATAATAGCAAAAAAATGGTTTTGAGAAATTTCAAACAAGGTAAGTTAGTTGGACAGGGACTCAATACTCTTCTTAATAGTGGGAACTTTTTCAACAATAGAAACAGCGCACCCGGACTGTACTGTGGAGGCACCGCACGTGGTCGTGCATGCAGGCCGTGCTGGGCTGAGGCCCTAATAGCCAGGGCATGGCACGGCATGGCCCAATATGAATGTTTAGGTGTAGTTTCACCAGGCAGGGCTCACCACCAGATCAGATGGGCCATGTGGGCCCCATGGACAGGAGTTTGTTGTAGACTCCAGACAACCATATTTTGGAGATTTCCTTGAAACAATTGATTTCTTTCCTAATTGAACATAAGTAGTGGTTAGATATAGCAAGAGTTGATTTCAATTGCTGTTTCAGGGATTTTTACTAAGTATGAATGTATTAGGACTGGGAAGATCTTTCAATGAGGGTTTTTGGGGGTTAAGTATGCTTGGTTGCAGTCGACTGAGAGGAACATTGCACAGTTTACACTAGTATATTGAATCACAGTCAAGTTATTTCTCTTGTTAAAACTCTGCGGTGGCTTTTCTTTTCATTGATCCCTCTTCTACTTGGTGTATGTGAGATGTGGTGCCTTCAGATTTGCCATTGTTAAGAGTATCGACCCTAATCTCCTTGATTATTCAAGTTAAAGAGAAAAGGACCCTGCAATCAAAATATTACTGTTATACAGTAATTTATTTGACAGTTGAGCACTCTCTGAATATGTGACTGTGTTATCTATCTATGATCTGAACCACAGATTCCTCTTTCAGCACAAGTAGTTGGATTCATGGCATATTCCATTACAAAAAATGTTTTCAAAACAAACAATCCATTACATCTAGTAGAATGAATTGCTTGAATCAGTACTTAAGAACAGTATTTAGTAGCACGTGACTTCATGCAATGAGATGGAAGTATTGGTAATGAAGCAGAGCAAGTGGAAAACTATAATCCAATAACAGTAGCAACCAAATTTACATCAAAATAATTTTCACAGAATTCATGAAAGAGTATGGAGAAACAAAATGAACAGACTGGATCATTTGCAATACCTTTCAGCGCCAATGTGTATCGTACCGACATGCTCAGGCCCAGCTGCAAGAAGAGGAGTCTTACAACACTTAAACTGGGGTAATCTATCCACAGCTATGTTAATTTTTGTTGTTGCCTGCTCCAATCAATGTAAGTCATGTAACTTAGAGTATGAAAAAGAAACTGGAGCAATCTATCCACAGCTATGTTAATTTTTGTTGTTCCTGGCTGCAATCAATTACAGCCACATAACTTGAGAGTAAAAGAAACTGGGGCAATTATCCACTGCTATGTTAATTTCTGTTGGTCCTCACTCCAATTAATGGCAGACATATAACTTAAGGTAGCCTTAGTTTTGCATAGAAAAAGAAACTTGACTTAGAGAAGATAAAGAGTAGATGAGTTCATAGGAGATTAATATTAAAGGGCAAAAAACTAGGTATTTGATCATTTCATTTTGGATCTTTGTAAAGTTCATCAGATGAGTCATATTGGAGAATCTGAGATGACACATTGGTAGGTACATATACAAATTTGAAAGCTAGAATAGGTGGAAACAGTGGATACAAGATCGAGATCCCACCATTGGGTGGACTATGCAGTATTCTACGAAAGATTGCCATTTCAGAAATGGAAGGCATTTTGATATTTAATGCATTTATTTATCCACTTCCAAGTATTGCAAACAAAAAGTTATAATGCGTGCATTTATTTTTCCATTTCTCTATATATGAGTATCCAACAAAGAGTTTATTACACACACATCAGATCTTTCAAGCCTCAGAAGTTGTAATATAGAATTGCAAAGAGTCGTCATATTTGATGGTTGACATTCAGTTCCAAATAGTAAAACGAAACTAAAAACATTAACACATACTTGAAAAACAGTATTTTTTTCGGGTCCAGGACTTACTGAGCTGTAGTCTAGGTTCTTGATAGCACAGAGAAAATCTTCAGGAAGAGCATTTTGAGGCAATAATTCCTGAATAAGACATTATGTAGGATCAAAGATCTAATAGTTTTGTGAGACCAAGTTGAGCAGCTCAAACCTGAGGCGTTTGACCTCAACACAAAAAAATCTTCTTGAAACATACAGCAGAATATGATTACCATGAATGTCCGATATGGAGTAGCATTCGACAAAACAACAGAAGACTGCACCTGTGTTCCATCAGCCAGCATAACCTGGATAATAACACCAAACATTCCAATGCAGTGAAGAGATGTCATTCCAGTGTGCTTTACAAAATGCAATCAGCTCAGGATCTTCAAGGAGAGGACTCACCCCATTTATTGCTCCTCCATCATCAACCATCAACTGTGCCACCTAAAAAAGAAAGCTATAGGACCGTCAAGTTGACAATTAGATAAATTCTAAAGGCCTGTTTGTTGCAATAGTCGATCTGATCCAGAATAAGAACCAACAGCGGACTATTTCTGTATAAGCTTATGCAAACAAAATTTGGAACAAATTTCAGCGGGATGTTCTTGTGTAGGGAAGTAACCCGATATCCCATTTTTTCAGAAATTGCAAGAACTATGTACAGTGGCCTGAGTTAGTTGTTATGAGTTATGACCATAACTAAAGCAACGGGTTACTGAAAAATGGCGAGGTTCACATACAGCTGTGCAGCAATCATTGACTTTATGAGTTCTTCATACACTATAGCAATGGATGAAAATGAAAATTGCAATTGAATACACCCTCTAAAACCAATTGAATTTTCTTTAACACCTTCTCACCCTAAACCAAGACTTCTCACAATTGACCCATTCTCTCATAATACATATTCAGCTCTTACTCTCGTCTTCAACAGTTCTGCCTACATTCAAATTTGAGGTTTCACCCTTTCTAAAGAACTCTTCGCTCCACAAGCCTTAGATCTCTGTCAATCTCTCTCTTCTTCCAAGCAAGTTTGTCATGGAACAATACCTATCCATCATCTGTTTTATTATTATTATCCTATTTCTTTGTGCTGCTTCCACCCTTTTTCACACCCTGACCTCAGCGTTAATTTGACCAGGTTGGCTCAACAAGGCCAGTGAACGGTTTATTAATCAATTTACGGGTCTGTGCTGCAGGTTTAACTCCACAGAGTAGATATATAAAGGAGAAGCCCTTCCGCTTATATAAAAATCGGATTCCACCAAAAATTCAGAATCCACTTCCACAAGAAAACTGCCTTAAATCCAGAAAAAAGAGTGCCTAAAGGGTATCCTGCATTATTTTTTACTTACCAAATCAAAAGGCCAGCAGGCTAACCTGACGGTCCTGATCAGTATGACATGACCCCCAAACAACTCAAGAAGTTCCACAAGAAAGGCCCTTAAAAGTTGTCTCAGCTTCGCTAATGACTGCAAACACATAGTAACAAATATACATGCTCACAGCTAAAGCCTACAAATGCACGCAAGCAAATGCGTTCACACACACAAAGAAGAGGAGATTGTGCAAGTTGCAAAATAAGAACACACAAACCCACCCAAACCCACCTGCCCACACAGGACTGCAGAGCTACAAATTAGTCATGATTGGTAGTGGAATGCAATTTCCCTTCACAAATTCAAACTTACCCAGCTGAATAACTAGCTAATTGCAAAAGTCATGCTCATTGAAAAAGAGCACTGTAACTAATTTGGTGAGCCCACCAATACCCAGTCTAGTGGGATTTTTTGCAAAAATAACAATTTCTATAATAACTAATCTTTCCAAAAAAATTGCAATGAACATGAGTTCTGGATTTTCTTTGTAAGACATACTTCAAAGGTTCAAAAGAATACTCTTAATTATTTGGACAGAATTCAATCCCATGGATCTCAATGCAACCATCAAGAAGATATCTTCACAAGACTCACCAATAACGAGTTAAATAGCCACAAAGTCATATTCTTATACTCTTAGAAAAAAGAGGGAAAAAGAGATGCCACATGGTGTAATTTTGATGCTGTACCAAGTTAGCAACAAACTAGAATCTGAAGGTTCATAGCTAGGTTTTAGAAGAAATCCATATTGGCTTCTTAATTTGAAGAGGCTGGTTGCGAAAAAGGACATACCTCTGCATTTGTTATAATATGAGCCCCAGCCTCTCTAGCAGCATTACTTATAGCCAAGGATACTGAACCCATCCCACCTTCAACATACCTGAAATTTGCGGCTTTATGTCATGCTTTTTGTTAACTAAGATTTCAGAGACCAAAAGGTAGGCAACCACTTTTACAGTATAACATAAAATTACCAGGAACAAGAAGCATAAATTTAATTTATTTGTAAAAATAGGACAGCCAATCAAAACAATTAAATTATGTCAAATGTAGAAAATATAAATCTGTAACTTTTTTGTAAAGGTTGTTAACATAGATTTGAATATAGTTAGAGTAATGATGAGAGGATAATCCCTCAAGATTGCAGTTAGATAAGATTAGGATCATGATGTGATTAGATTACCTGGATTGCCTGGTTTGGTTTCCTGTTTGATCTCTTTTGTACTCCATAAATTATTTATTAGCATCAAATTATTTTGGTTCAACATCAGTTAACAGTTTATTTTAAAAGATCCTAGTGTCAATCAATGCTTTAGATAATACCAGAAGATAGAACTTTCACATATAGTAAAAGTAAAATGTACTATCTTTATATCAACATTTTTTCTGCTGTTTTATACTTTATTTAACATAAGCATCTAAGAGAACAAGGCAAATGAGATACATACGACCAAATACCACGATCGCCATCGGTTTCTCCCATTACATGATGAAGCAAAACATACCCACTACCTGGTGTGTGGACACTTGCCTGCAACACAAGTGAAAAAGACGTTGAAATCAACAAATTCGACTGACTGCTCTGAGCTTCGCAAATAGGTTTTCCACAGTGCAACCTAAATAACAAATTGTGCTCATCCTTTACCATGTTTACCATCTAAAAAATCTTTTAACAAGTTTTCCCACTCATATTTTGTTTCTTTTAGAGCAGAATACTGAAAGAAGCTACAAGAATAAACTATATTGTCAAATTATTCCCAAAGATGATATTGTCAAGTGCTGTAACTCTATCTAGGATATTAGTCATTGAAATTAAACCCAAAATAAATAGCTAAACTAGTTCAAATTAGAAACCACACCTATTATAATTCAGCACATGTTCTATTCAATTATATGTAATGTTCAAATGGAAAAAAATAATAATTACAGTAATAATAATCATCCCTAAAATCAAATTATTTCATTTCTTCCACGGGAAAACACAGCCATTGGAATATCTACCGTACTCCCAATTACAGCATCTGTTGCAAGTGTTGCCTTCAACACATCTCCCTGCAAAATTAACAAAAGCAACCATATTAATAGTCATTAGAACTTTTTCTACATAATTAAAATTCTACAAATTCATAGCTACAAGGTAGGGCTGTCAACAGACTACGTTTGAATCAGGCTAGGCCCAAGGAAAGCCTATTTAAATCAACCTTGAAACCAGCCCCCACATTCAGAGTAGGCAGAGGCGCAGAGGGGTCAGGCTAATTTTAATTTAAGGAAGTAAAATTCGCATCAAGTTAAACTGAACAAAGTTATAGGGTCCTGAAAAACCCCAAATACTTATGATGTTGTAAAAAAAAAAAATAATAATAAATAGAAATCAGTGGAAGAAATTTGTGATTCCTACAATATGCAAGGTAATCATGAAAATACTCCACCTCAAACCAGTTATTCAAAACCTTCGATGCTGGAGATACTAATAGCTCCATGAAGTCCCTGTTAAAATAATTCAAGAACGCATCAACATAGGGATCAGATAAATAACTCTTAACCAATAAACAAATAATAAGAAATGGAATTGTAAGTTAGGATCAAACTGGGACTCTTGGATAGAAATACATTACATGAGACCATGCATATGCAAAGTATGAAGGATCATTGTCGTAATCAGAATGAGTAATAAGACTCACACAATATCCTTTTGTCCCAGAGAGAGTGCCTGCTGAAGCCGGTGACTCCAAAATACAGACTTTTGTAACTTATCCTTCAGCCTATCAGTAAGGGATTCGACATCATGCCTAATCTCAGGAGTAGGGGAATCCAAAAGGGAATCCATGAAGTTACAGAACGTCTGAAGCTGCTTTTCATATCTACAGATATGAAAATAATAAAAATAAATGAAAACATTAGTTGTGAACATAGTAACCAAAGATCAACTGAGATAAACAGAGGAGGATTAGATTTTGTTAACAAATCTACACATATAAGATGAGCTAGACAAAAGCACTATGTCGTATCTTCTATTTAGTTGTTGAATTTACTTGACCACAGAAACTACAAAGTTGTGTTCTTTAACAAAAATTGTACAGCACTATAAAGTTCAAATTCAGATATAGCATTAATGAACACATGCATAGTTCAAAATAGCGGCCACTACACTATCGGCCGCAGCAGTCGAGGCCGCTACGCTATTTTGAAAATAGCGGCGCTACGGTTTCAAACCTAATAAAGCCAAGAAATTTTAATTTTAAATATTTTTTTCCCTATGTCTTCTCCTCAATAGCCTTTCCTAAAGTTATCTCTAAAAAACATAAGATTGGTTGTTATACAAGATTCAGATTTTTTGACCACTTAAAAATTCACACCGCTGCACAAACTATATCATTGCAGCCGCTATGTATATCACCCATTGTGTAGTGTTTTGGCTACCGGCCGCTACGCCCACCGCAACTGCTATTTTGATCCTTGAACACACACACACATAATATATATATATATATATTAAATGTGTAGGCCTTTACCTTGGGTAGGCTTCTGCATCCTTTTTGGAGAATTTTGAAATCTCCGCATGGTTCAAGGCTGCATCCGGGCCCAGAAGAAGGTAGCGTCCATCAAGGCAAGGAGTGAAAGATGAAGGGTTCCTCTTCAAAAGCTTCAGCCCATGCCTACCTAACTCTAGTTCCCTTTTATCATAGGGAAAAAAAATCAAACACAGTTTAATAAGTAAAAAGAAAAAAAACAATAAATCAGCTGCTAAATGACAAAAAAAAAATTTACTAAAATCTCCACTGGACTAAACAATTAACAGTAACACACACAATCTCGCTATCTCAATTCGCTGTTTCCAACTTCATCACTGCCTCTGGGAGAATACTGGCAAGTCCCACTAAAACAATTAAATCATATGGAGAAAGAACTACATATACATTACAACTTAAGCCAGAAAAAGCAGCTAGAATATGTATAATGAATTATATCAAAATGATGAGTGAAATGTGAAACAAACAAAATATATTCAAGGATGAACTTTGAGTCAAATATTTGACAAGAGCCCATAGCAAAGGTGGAAGATGCTCACTGTATGACCCTTGTTACCATTTCAAAAAATAATAATAAATAAATATACCAATGAGAAGAAATTAACTTCCTCAAAAAATGCCACCACATAACCTCAATCCAGATTCCCATCTTACCAATTGTACAAAATGTCAAGCATGGCTGACCAAATTGAGGATGTATAACAGATTGGGTCCATTCTGGAGAAGGGCCCAATTGGTGCTCAATGTAAACCGACCCGACATATATTGGGCCCCCAGGCCCAACTCCTGACCCAACTAAAGGCCAACTTGGCCAGGCATACTATTATCATATTTCATTATTATACTGTAATCCGTGGGTGGGGCCCACTATGATCCATCCAGCCCTTCCAAAAACACCAACCCTCATCTTTTTGTACACGATCTGAATGGGGCACAATGTTGGATTGAATAAGAAAAAATTATATGAATGGGTCCCATCAAGATCTTTGGATTCAACACCTTCCCCATGATTGATGAGGCCCCAAGTTGGGCTTCACGTGACTTCCTTGCACTACATTTGAACTACTACACTCTCGATCCGGCTCAACGCCGAGGGATAGCTTAGGGGACTAGGAACACGGTTTGCATTCATATACCGAGAGTTCACTACCAAACTGCCCACGCGGGAGCGGTAGATGTCAGGGTCAGGGACTAAGACGGTCTAATCTAATCCAAATTAGGGCCCCGGGTGCATGACCCAACCCGAAACCCCGATTAAATTAAATATTATCGGAATCGATCTGGGAAAAGATGGACGGCTGGGATTGAATGAGCGATGGATGAGTAAAGGCATACTTGATGATGGAAGGGCGGAGGAGGCTCTGGAGGTAGCTGCAGCGGGAGAATCGGAAGCCAGGAACGAGCTCTTCCGTGACTGCGGCACCTCCGATGACGTGGCGACGCTCGAGGACGGCGACGGAGAGGCCGGAGCGGGCCAGGTAGGCAGCCGCCGTAAGGCCATTGTGGCCGCCGCCCACCACGACGGCGTCCCATTTGGAGACGGAAGAGAGCGTGGAAAACGCCGTCCTTCTTCCTCTCCACATGGTCGGGTTCCTCTCTCTCTCCCTCTCTTCACCTTCGGTGCGCGATAGAATAAACAGAGATTTCTGCTCGATCAATCTTTTCTATATGCAGCCATCAGTGAAGTGTTTCTTTATTTCTTGCTCGATCAGCTCATCAGTCTCTCACGTGCGCCTCGACGGACTGGTTTTCTTATTCCTCTGACAAGAGGGTCCAGCCCTTTTTGAAATGGATTGAAAAATCAGATCTTGATCTCGAGCTCTCATGCCATCACATTAACTTCACAAGTTGTTGAAATAGGTTTTTATCATTTTATTCTTCACCCTTTTTTTCCTTTGATTTCTTGGAATGGGTTTTTTTCTTAATCTCTTGAATTGGAATTAAGTAGTTTTTTTATTCTTAAAAAAGATTTTAGATTGATTGAAAAGATCTCACATGATATGAGAGAAATGTTTTTGAGGTGGGTTTCATTATCTTATCTTGTTCTTTCTCTTCGTTTTTTTTTCTCTTGATTTCTTAAAATAGATTTTTTATCTTTGAGTTTCTTAAAGGAAAAAAAAAAAAGAGCTTTGCATTGATGAAATGCTATGAGAAGCTAATTTCATTCATCTTTTGTTAAGACTTTTGTTTTTTTAAGTGGTTCAAATTTAAAAAAATAAATTTTAAATTTCAAAAATAATCATCAAGTTCTCTCATCTCTTATCTCTTAATAGAATATTAGCATAGCAACTCATGCCGAGCACAAGTACATCATACAATGCAAATCAAATACTTACACAATAATTGAAAAACAAACATTGACTTGAAATAGCAACCCAAATATATTGCACATTAGTCCATTTTTTAAAAAGAAAACAAAAACATACCCATTTTTTTAATTGAGAGTTGGTAGAATAGAAATGGAAGAGGAGAAGTGTGGTAAAACAAATTAAGAAAATACAAAAAGAGAAATGATAGATAACATACAAATTAGAAGAATGTAAGAATAACTTACAGTCAAAATTACAAAAATGGGCCAAATTAAATTAAAAATGCTTGGTTGTAATATGTAATGAGTCAAGAAATGGTAGGAGGTAAATATCAAACCACTACCTAGTGATTTGAATTCTAGGAAAGTATAGATTGAATCTAAATCATTGGCTTATATTTTTCATCCCTCAACTCGTGTATCACTCACTTCTCTCCTTTTTAATAATCTTTAGAAAAAGGTCATGAATTTTATTTATTCTATTCAAACTAGTGGGATTCGTTACCAGTGAAATGAAAAAAAAAAAAATGAGAAATCAATTTTTCATTCAAGAGAGAAAGGGGCGTACACACACAGAGTAAATTAAGTAATTTGCCCACATTTGAGCAAATGGTCCCATGGTCTAGTGGTTAGGACATTGGACTCTGAATCCAGTAACCCGAGTTCAAATCTCGGTGGGACCTTATTCCACTTTCTTTTTTTTTTTTCATTCTACATTACATTACAATTAGGCTTTTGAATCCTTTGCTTCAAAGTCTTTTGTTGGGTGAAGATCACGAGTTCTTGAGAAACTAGATTGAGCCATGAAATTCTTTCCTGAAATCTCCATAATACCAAAAAAAATATATTCTGGTCCAACGAAAATTTTGGATGCCTTGGTTTCAAATTCTTTCCTTTTTTTTGGATTAAGAACATAAATTATTGGAAAATCTCAAGTAGGTGAAAGTTTGAGATTCTTTTCAGAAATCTCAAAAAAATATTTTTTTGTTGGGTTGAGATCATGAGTACTGGGAGAAAATAGATGGAAGCCTGAAATTCCTCTCCTGAAATCTCCAAAAATCCTTTTTTTTTCCTTTTTTGGTTCGGTTAAGATCAGACTTCTTGAGAAACTGGATGGAAGCATGAACGTCTTTTCCAAAATCACCAAAAATACCAAACAGCATGAAATTGTGATCTTTCAGTATAAATCTGAGATCATTTTCTTTTTCCGCATTTACATTCTGGATTAAGGCTAAGACCAAAAAAAAAACAGTCAGAATCTTCACTGACTCGGTCTCAGAATTTGTTTGGACAGGGAGGAGCTAACTCAGTGCTCAAGTCATGTTGCAGGCAGTTGATGTTTCTTTTCATCAAAGACTCATATTCATTTTTGACCCAGAAGAATTACTCCAAATATGACTTCAGATTTTATGAGAAATCTGACATTTCTTGCCAAGTGAACAGCCCCATTTGACTTCTTTTGCTTCTTTTTTTTTTTTTTTTCTTCACAAAACTGCACCTGATCATGAGAATAAGAAAAACATGGAAATTTACATTATGCAAGGACAATAGGGATAAATTACAGGAAATAAATAATTTCCAGCTTGCAGTTTTACTAGAAAACATCCTGCAAACAATTAAGAATCCGGCAGCATCACTCAATTCCCTCAGTTAAAGATAACACAAGTAGACTGGCCTCATGCAGCATCATGAAAACCTCTTTTTGTTGTCAATGGGCCGCGACTTCCATCATCTCCAAGTGGGATCATAGCCATTGCAAAAAAACCCCACAAAAAGTTCTCAGGCATGAGAGAGAGACTAAATGTACCGCAATGGGTTTTAGATCCCCCATGCCTTTTTCTCTGATTTCCCCGCATCTTTTAAATAAAAATAAGGGATATTGATGATGAGTAGAGCAGGCACTCGAATGGGGAGCCTGCAACACTTATTATCAAAGAATTAGAAACTCTCATCTAATCCTCATCGGTCTCTCAATGTCTTGTTGCAGCTGGCTCAGGGAAAATCTCCTTGGAGAGCCTCTTGTGGGAAGACGACATCTCCCACCTTGCCCATTGCCCTGGGAGCCCCCTCCTCCTGATGGCTTAAAACCACCACCCTCCCTATTGGAGCCAGGGAGAGCCACTATGTCCGATGAGCTATGACGCCAACTGCCAAAGAATGCTGCATTCCAAGATCCTCTGGAAGATGTCGTCCTCAGCCTTGCCGAACTGGTGGTCTCTTCTCTCACTACTTTCAGAGGGTTCTCCAATGCTTTAAGGATGTATCTTGCCAGTGGTACGTTTGTAGGCCTGGGGTTCAGACACGTCTTCGCCACAATAGCCATTGCCCACACTTCCTCTAAAAGATCCTCATCCACAATGAGAGATGGGTCACAATCTTCGTCACCAATTCCTTCTCATACGCATTTATGTATGGTAGCACATCTTCCAACCACTCGTTCGTGCTGGCATCATTGGATCCGCTGATGCCCAGCTTACCAGTCACCAGCCTAGCAATACCTTCCCCAAGCAGTAGACATCGTAAGCACAGCTTGCTGATGGAGAGCCTGACCATGTGCAACAAAAAAATAATAATATCGTCATGTCTTTGTTATCTTTACCATATGGAACAGGTTAATGGCAACTAGATACCCCAAAAAGCTAGTTTGTCTTTGTAATTTTTTTTATCCTTCCCACTCTCTTGGTGAAATGTAAAAACAACAAGAATGGTGGTGAAAATGGAAGGACACTGGTAGAGCTGTCTCTCCATAGCCCAAGCCAGGTATGGTATAGAAGAACCTTAGTCTTGAATGGCCCTGGTGTGACAAGGCAAGTCTAAACAAGTTCCACATCTGAAAACCCGAACATTATGTTTAGGGAGTCGGAGACACAAATGTGTAGAGTTTTGGATGATAAAGGAGGCGGGTCTTTAGATAGTTGAGATGTTTTAAAGGAGATAAAATTAAAACATTACCCTGATATGGGGTTGTGGTGTTTGGATAATTGATTTTTTTTTCTTAGGGTCTAATGATTAGATTCTGCTGATTGACTTGACTGAGTTTTGATGCCTTTATAGAAGAACAAAAACAAGACTAGGTCACGTACCAGAAAGACCTTGTTCGGAGGTCCTGCACATCACCAAAAAGAGGCAAATTTTGTCAGAATAACAAATACTAGTAACTAGTACATGTCCATAAACATAAAACAATGAGAAGAATGGCAGCAGACAAGTCTATTTTCAAGGTCAGCAAATTTACTGATACTTCAAATTATATCATAGATTATTCTCTCTTTCTTCCTTTTATTATTATAAATTGCCTATCTAAAACTAAAATAGAAATAGGCATTATCCAATAAAGTGACAGTTCAAACTTCATGTTACTGATTTCAGAACCAATTTCACAAACCAAACATGCAACTTCTCGTTCAAATATTCATTAAAATAGAATGTAAGGAGATGATTTCCTAATAACAAATTGTCTTCAAAATCGTGTTTTTTTCACCAAAGCAACATTGTTTTCATAATGGCCAAAATATAATAGTTTTGTCCTCTCAAATGACATGCAAACAATTCATTCTGTAACTGATCCAGAAGTGGAATATAAAATTTTCCAATGCGTGCCCCAGATACCAGCCATTATGGCTGATATAGTGGCACATATGGACTAGTCTTAGTCATCATCTCATCGACATTGTCACTGTTTCACCTGGGGCTTGATGTGATCTACTATAAAACTCGAATATTAGCTATTCACAACTATTACTTTATTTCTAGCATTAGCACATAGAAGTGAGGTCTCCTCGTAGGCGGGTGGGAATGAGCACATCATGAAATCTTTTTGGGGATATTAAAAAAAGAATCATCATCTTTTGTAACGGACAACCTTTTTTTGGTAAAAGTAATGGACAACCTAGTGAGTGTAATGGAACATCAAAAACTGAAAGCAGAGAAATGTGCAGCCCTTGCTGCATGGTTGGTTAGTTACAGTTTTTGAACCACATCATTTTTTCTATTTGGGACTACCCTGGACAGTATAGTTGAAAGCTGTCTCCTTGACTAAAGATTTCAAATGCACATGCTGTATACAAAATCAGGATGAGAAATGAAAATTTTCCTTTTTTTTCTTTTTTTCTTTTCAAAACATTATATCAATGGCATGAGCCCAAGAATTTTTTATCGCCCAGGGTCTATGCAAGTAGCACATCCAGAGAGAAATCTACAAGATGAACAGTCTGGACCACCACATAGTGAGGCACAATGCGCAAGGAACAAGAAAACATAACTAGGCTCCAGCGCCAGTAGCATTGCTCTTGAAATCAGAAGCAATCACTTCCCAGAATTTCAATAAAAATAGCATAGGAATAAATATTAATGAAACTAAGAAGTAGATAGTAGATGTTCAAATAACAAGGAATGAAAATGTTTTTTACTGGTTCTTGAGTCCTGACACATTTAATCATGAAATAATAAACCCCCTCCAAAAAAAAAAAAAACAAAAACAAAAACTTACTGTGGCAAGCGCAAAAAACGGGGATGTGACATTTTGATGAGAATCCCCTTCTTGAGTGCAAACTTCACTCAAGCTTCCAAGACGTACTTCAAATTTATCATCGAGAAGGATACTGCTTGCTTGAACATCTCTTCAACCAAAAAGAAATGGAATCTTATTTAGCATTTGCACCAGACATACTAAATCATAATAAATATATCATCATCATCATCATCATCAAAGCCTATCCCAACTAGTGGTGGAAGTGGACGGTGGGGAGGATGATGGAAAGGGTTGATGACTTGATGTGGATAAGGGGTTCGCCAAATATCACAAATAAGATGATCCATAATGCTTGATCCAAGGGCCTCAAAGCTATGGATTTATAAGCTTGAAGAGGGCGGGAAGGGGGATTTGGGGAGGGGGGTTTGTTTTCTGACTAAGTGGGTCCATGGTCCAAAATAAATTTTGGGGCCCCTTCTAAAATGTTTTGGAGTTTACATAGAGTAGTCTATACAAAGTTATTTTAGTTTGGGCCATGGAGCACACCTTTGATGGCACAAACCCTCCTGCCTTGGTTTGTAATGGACCTAAAAATCACATTGATCACGGTAAATTCACTAGTGGATTGAATCATGACAATAGGTGTGACTAAAGCTTAATACTCACGTCTATTGGCATGATTTAATCCAACACCAAATATTACACTGACACACACTCAGTCAACCCAAAAGTTCACCAAGTTCACTCAAACACTCGACCTAGTCTTGGTTGAATCATAATAAAAACTTACTAAAACAATCAAATTTTGCCTGTTCATACTGAGCTTAGACTAGATGAGATGAAACTTGACCAAGTCATGTCACTTCAAAATTTTGAAGGACAACCTTCCAAATCTCATTGAATTGGGTTGATTCTGCCAACTTGAGTTGAGTCGAGTCGAGTCGAGTCTTATTGAGTTCGTGAATTATGTCTTGATAAATGTGATAATCAGATTCATTACAAATCAAGGCTGAAGGTTCATATGTAACAGTTCACCACCATGAAAGGGGAGACTCACGGCCCAAATCTAAGAGCAACATTGTCTCTCTCTCTCTCTCTCTCTCTCTCTCTCTCTCTCTCTCTCTCTCTCTCTCTCTCTCTCTCTCTCTCTCTCTCTCTCTCTCTCTCTCTCTCTCACACACACACACACAGAGAGAGAGAGAGAGAGAGAGCATATGGTAATAGCAGAAATAAATAAGAGTTGATATGCAACTAGCAGATGGCAGCAATGAAATCTGCAGCATGCATGTATCTTCTTGTTTGATATATGCTAAATATACTAGAAAAAATTTCAATCATGTTACATCCCGTGTATGACGTCATACAACCATTATAAAAGCGGGATACATGACATGCCAGGGTACACCAGAATGACCAGATAAAATGGGGTTCATGAACTAGTCATCCATAGAAAAGTCAGCCCCAATGAGATTTGCCATCGTTCAATCAAAAGGTGAATCGTTTGCCATTCAATGACTTGTTTTGACTGTTATTGCATAATCATAGCTGGGATGCTAGCATGCGACTGATTTAGCAAGATGTCTCAGCTCACAACATGACTTCTGTTTGACTATCTGTACTTTGCCAACAAACAAGGCTTAGAAGGGCCATTTGAAAAGAGGACTAGACGACTAGCAGGTCATTTAATTGAAAAGATTTTATATCGATGACAATCCCCTGATCCATCCACTGCTAGTCTCACAACTGAATTGATCAAAATATGGAATAAACCATGGATGTGGCCAACCATGGTATTCTCCATATTGGCAGATGCTAAATTTTATTCCATATTTTTGCCCACATTTATGCATCAGAGAACATTCTTTTTGGCTAAAACTTTTAGTCTTAATACGATAATTCTGCATAGGAAATCCTTGATGTTATGCTAGATGGAAACTGAAAAAAAAAAAAAAAAAAATGGATTGTCTATGTTAGCAGCACAAAAGCATAGGTGATAAATCAATCCATCCAGATGAAGTTAGCTAAATTAGTACAGTTTTTGGACATAAAGACCCTGAAAACTCCAAAATCAAAGTGAATAGTTAAAAATAAGAAAAGTAAACTCTAGTAGCTACAGTTTTGCTCATTTACAACACTCATCCTCATTAAGGACTTGTGATTTTAAGTAACAAACCTCAAGATCTGAATCAGAACTTGTATCACTAAGGATCATATGATTCTTGGAGAGAAGATGGAATCATAAGATTCAAATATTCTCCATAAGCTTTGAAACATATGACTCAAATTTAAGATTTTTGTAACAATGTGGGGTAATAAATGTAAGATTTTTCAGAGCATTTAGGGGTAGCATCAATAGAGGGTAAAATTAGGAAAACCCGTTTGAGATAGTTTGGACATGTCCAACGTAGGCCAGCAACTATGGCGGTAAGAAAAAGTTTGGCTATGCAAGTTTATGGCCCATCAAGGGAAAGGGGTAGGCCAAAGAGGATGTGGATGAAGGTAGTAAAAATAAATCTAAAGAAGTGCAACTTATCTAAGGATTTGGCTTAGGATAGATCGGAATGGAGAAACAAAATTCATGTAGCCGAACCCATCATAGTTGGGACAAGGCTTTGATGATGATGATGATCAACATTACAGAGGGTGCACAAAATGTGAGCGGATTGGGTGCAAAGTCGCTTAATTTCTTGAATCAAGACGGCCCAAGGCGTAATCACTAGGGTCAAGGATCTAAGGAAGAAATCCACAATGACCTTGGTAGTCAAACTGGCACAGGGTGTTTTTTATCATTATTCATTAGTAACCCCAATTGCCCTATTTCTAGCACAAGGGAGTTCTTATTTTTACCCGACTTCATGATGTTCAATAACGAACCAGCAAGAGAATTAAGTACATTTAGACATCTTAAATATGTATAACTCAGTCCCACTGAACCACGAGGCTATTAGTAGATCTGTTGAGTAAATTTTAATAGATTTTAAACTTTATTTGGGTAATGAAATTAACAAAATGGGGGTTATATGGATGATTATTGACTTCCTTTTTTATGATTTTGGGTTTCTAAGAAAAGCGGGCACTTTTATTATAAAGTACTTTGAATGCCTTAGTTGACGTTCTTTCTGTATTCTCATCTTCCTCCAACAAAGTGCCTGAAATATGGGGTTACAGTTTTATAACATCATCTCTATGGACTCCTATGGTTCAGTCATTCTCATACCAGGTTGCTCAACTTTATAGGTGGAAAGTTTGACTATGAGCCCCTAATTTGGACTGCTTTCTTGTCATTTATAGGCAACAATGAGCTGCAGTATGATGACAGACCTTTGACTTTTGAGGCTTTGAGGCAATGGCATAGGGGTTTGGGCACCTGTTAGTGTCATCTATAATTTAAATTAAGTTGAACTCACATCAATTAGCATGCCCAAACCCTATGATGCACTATCCTTGATATGCAAAATCTGTGTTCCTGCCATGTCCATGGCATGTTGTCGTCGTATCCATGCCGTATCTGAGCATCATAGCCCCAAAACAACCCAAGCATCAGAGAGGCCTAAATTTGGTAGTTGAGCTGTACCATGAATCATTGCCATAATTAAAATGGCAAGCAACAGGAAATACAAAAGATATCACCTTCTCTCTTGAAGTCATTCAAAAAATCAGTAAAATGACTTCTATTCATCAATTGGAACTCCAATTTGTGTTTTCATGCATACATCTCTCAAGATAAAAGTCAACCACGAGGAAACCTTAATATACGATGCTGAAGCTAACCTTACCGGAATCGTGCATTCAAGTATTGCATTTCCATTTTCCAGGGCTAGGCATTCAAGCTTAAACCATATTGAAGCCAAATGATTCCCGAGACACTCAGCAAGTAATATAACACTCAGTTGACAGCAAACAATAATTATGTCAATAATAGATTCATAATTCGTGAGATAGGGAGACATAATGAAATACCTGTGAACAAGAGATGGAGAACACTCATGATGGAGATAGGATAGAGCCTCAGCCGCTCCGGTGGCTATTTTCAGTCTAGTTTATCCAATCCAGAGATTGCAACCCATCTCCTCTGGATTGTTTTTCTTATACAAGGCATTAGATAAGTCACCATTCAGCATATATTTGTATACAAGGAGTTTCTCATTTCATGCTCCAAACAATGCCCCAAGAGCGGGACCAATCTAGTATGAGAAGCCCTGCTGAACAAGTCCAATTCTAACATATACACATCCTTCTTAAATCTCCGCAATCAATCCTCTTCACCACAATTTGACCTCCCACTTTCCAGGACCCCTCGGGTAGAGATCCCCCCGAATGCCCGTGTTTGATAAGATTCCATTCACCAAAGTCTGCAGTTGCCTTGACCAAGCGGTTCATAGGTAAAGGATTCACCAAGAGTTGAAAAGTTGATATTGATCCCTGAAGGTGAAGGCCCGCTCCCTAAGGATACCGGGTGAGTTTGAACTTCTCTTGATCACTAGAGACTTCCCTTTCTCGCCTACGCACAAATAACACTACCAAAACCACCAAGATAACAATAAAAGCAAGGCCTCCAAACACCCCTCCCAATATGTATTTCAAATTCTTGTTCTTTTTTCCAGTAGGGCGGTGGCGGTTGGATTGGGGCTGGCGCTCCAAATCCATCGAAAATCAACCCTCTCGAAGTGTAAAATGAAACACAATCCATTGAAACTCCTCTGATTCAGTGTGTCCTGGAGGCAGTTCTCATCAAAGAAGCATTCAAACTAACACCTAAAATTCTACCTTCAAATAATTATATGACAGATCAATGAATCTGAAGTTACTGAATTGTGAAGGCAATGATCCATAAATAGATTGTGTGAGAGATTAACAGCCAGAAGTGACATTACTGCTCAGTGACGTCACCAAGTTAGTGAAGGTCCCAGTGAAGTTATTGAAGGAGACATCGAGCAACTGCAAATGGGAAGAACCCATATAGCATTTGGAAGAGCAACAGTGAAACTGTTGTGCCCCAGCATTATCGACTGCAATTGAGTGAGACTATTGAAAAAAATTCTCGGGCAAGGGACCGGAGAGGACATTTTTCCCGACGTCCAGCCTCTGCAAATTCCTCAACCCCACCAAATCAGCGGGCAGTGGCCCGGACAGCGAATTGACGCCGACGTTGAGCTCGATGAGCAGTGAGAGGTTGCCGAGCTGCGCCGGGATCGACCCCAACAGGCTGTTGTTAGCCAAAATCAGGGTGGTTAGATTGGACAGGGTCCCCAGCGAGGGAGGGATAGCGCCGGAGAGGAAATTGACGGAGAGGTTGAGGACGGCAAGGCGGCGCAGCCCGGACAACTCAGAGGGGATACTCCCGGTGAGCAAATTCCGGGAGAGATCCAACACTGAGAGACTCTCGAGCTGCCCTAGGGTTTCAGGCACGACGCCGGTGATGGCGTTGCCGGAGAGATAGAGGGCGGTGAGGTTTTGCAGGCTACCGACACTCGCCGGAATCGACCCGACGATGGAGGCGGAGCGGAGATCAAGCACGCGGAGAGACAGCAGCCGCTGCCCCAGCCAGACCGGGATGTCGCCGGGGAGAGCGAAGCCGGAGGCATTGAAGGAGGAGAGGAGCGTGAGATTCGCAAGCCCATCCACGGCGAACTGCGGGTTGATCCGGCCGAGGCGGGTTCGACGGAGGCCGGAGATGTCGAGCGCCACCACCCGACCGTCGGAGCACCGGACTCCAACCCAGGCCGAGCACGGCTCGGCTTTCCTCGGCCAGTCCCGACTCCTCAGCCCCAGCGAAGATCTCAACGCAAACAGACCTGCCCGCTCCGCCGCCAACTCCAACGCCGGAGACTGCCCGGACTGCCCGACCGCATACTCGAGCCAGAGAAGAAAGAGAAAGAGGACGAAGGGCAGCAAGACTGTCTTTTGCAGATCCATTATGCTCGTGCTGTATGTAGATGGCACGATGGATGATGTCTCGTCCTCATCATCTTCTTCTTCGTTGTTGTCGTCAGTGTCTTCTTCATCTTCCTCTTCCTCTTCCTCTTCCTCTTCGTCTCTATCTCTGGTTTTGTTTACCAGCCTCGACGCACTCCATTTACTGCATCAAAACCAACAATATATGGAGTGCGTTAATGACGAAGTTGATGGAATTAAAGCGCGGGAGTTGGTAGCGGTCCGAAACGCATACAGCTACCAACTCTCTGCTCTGTTTCCGGTTTATTTGGTGCGACTGAAATATAGCAGGCTGGGAAAGTGAGATCTGTGATCTTTCAATTTGTAGTGCCTCTTTCTTTTCTTGTCCTCTAAAAATCTCTCTTACAATCTTTGAATAAATCTATATATTTTTTTTTTAAGTTTTGTATTTGCTTGAGGTAGACTCTGCTGCTGCGGTTGTCTGAAATGTGAACTGGAAACTTAAAACTCTCCCTCCCTTGTCACTGCTTCCCTTATTTGACCGGGAGAAATGATTTGGTAGGGTGAGGGTGAACCGAATTATATGGACTACTGGACACGTAGGCGCCCGGTAGAATCTGGGAAAATATTTTCCAGTTGGCGTTGACCGCTCAGATTACCGGATATACCCGTTCCATCCGGTTTTTTTCTCTCCCCGTATGTGCATGCAAACTCTACAGTCCACAGTAGCGGTTCATTCAAGATTTGCGTGAATAAGAGGAGTGGAATTGGGCCCACTTTTTAAAAAAAATATTAAACTGCTAAAATAAATGTCTTAACTTTCTAAAAAGAAAATTTAGCTTGTATGGGTCATACATGGTTGTTTATTCTTCAAATCTTTTATATTGGTTACCAATTTCAAAAGGCCATCCCATTAGCATTATAAGTAAAATCTTGATCCTTTGCCTAAGATAGATTAGAATTAAAGATCTTTTTATCTTAATTTAAATGTTAATTGAAAGGGATTTTGTCTTGTATATAAAAGGGTGATGGTTTTGGAAAACTTTGATTGATATGTGATCCAAGAATATTTAAGTTGTTCATCATCCACTCAACGTCTACATTGACAGCCAAATCCTGCCCGATATGGGATTTATATTCACATTGTACCAATCAATTCATCTTTGAGCGGAGCTTTTCCTACGTTGGAGGTTAATAAGAGATAGTTCTACTATAAGAATAATAGTATGCTCAATCAAATTTGGGGCATCCTATTAGGGCTGTACAAAAAAACCGATATCACCGTAAAACCGAACCGAGCCGACCGAACTGGGCGGTTCGGATCGGTTTATAATAGATCGATTCGGTTAACGGTTTTGAAAATCATAAAAACCGCTATATCGGTCGATTATCAGATTGAGCCGACGGTTAATCGCTTAAACCAAACCGACCCTATACAATAACTTAAGTATTGTTTTTTTTACTATTTTAGCCTTAGGATTTCGTTTTTGTGCGCTTGCATTTAGTCCAAACTCTCTTTGTGGAGTAGAATTATTTTTTATATGGGTCATTGGAATGTTGGATTTTTATGTTTGCACTAAACATTGGAATAAATGCAAAGGTCGGGGTATCATCATTTTGAAATTTTCATTGTTTGATTTTCAAAAAAATAAAATAAAAAACAACGGTTTTAACCGACTGAACCGGACCAAACCGTTCAGTTTAAGCCCTCTCCATCGTAGGATCGGATCGGATCGGTTAATTAAAAAACCGACATATTTGGTTTGGTTGTTGGTTTTAGTGTTAAACCGATCCGAACCCTCCCATTTGCAGCCCTACACCCTATCGAAAGCTAAGACGTTCACTTTCAACAATTTGAATATTGAATAGGTGGGTTTCACTGTGAGCTCCGCTCCTTTCACTTGGAGGAAGCCTAACTCAAGGATCATACTCATGAGAGTGGAAAACTATGATTAAACATGAAATTGCAGCTGTTGTGGGGATGAAATGATTAATCTAAACCCCTTGAACCTTCAAGGTTTTACAGGACCCACTAGAATGGATGCTAATCTAATTAATCAAATCAATACAGCGGATGTAATCAATTACGTAATATAGAACTAACAAATAAATTTACCAAACAATCATCACAAGAAGGCATACACAAATTTGATGTGGAAACCCTTTTCAGAGAGAAAAACAGTGATCTATAAATCAAAGGTTTCATAAACAGTTACAAGATATACTTATAGGCTCATTTACCTCAGTTTGTACCTCGACCTAAGGACCGTAGTTATTATTGCACATAATCCATTAATACGACATCCACCGTGTACCATTCTCCTTACTTGATTTCCTCGCACCTTGTCAGTCAAAACGAACTATCTTCTACAAAAAGTAGAAGCAATCATAACCTTCTATAGCAGCCATTCAAAACGATCTCTCAATGGCTCTAGAGATTAGATCTCTCTCTAAGATATCTTTAACTCGGATTAATATGAGTGGTAACTTTTAGGGTTGAGAGCAACACCCCCTATATATAGCCCTAAGTTCGTCCAAGAGACTTCTAAGAATAATCCACTTGGAATAGAAGATCTTTCAAGCACTTTCATAGAGTTCGGACCGAACTAGGAGCCTACTGCAACGCTCGCTATAGTGAGACACTACTTTGCCTTGGGTTTGGTTCTGACAGTCCTAACAAATCTGCCATTCCCTAACTTAACACTAGCCCATTAAGTTGTTCATGCAAAATTGGGATGCATGGATCTATCCCTACTTAACTCATAAGTTTGGACATATTTGAGGTTTCGAAATAATAATACCTTCCATCCTCTTATGATTTCTATTTAGGGGTGCACATAGGTCAGGCCAGACTGGCTCCATCTAGGCCCAACTTACTTTAGACTAGATTTGGCCGTTTGGGTCATAGGTTTGTTGCAGTCCCTTTCCTTTTCTTCGTCTTTCTACTTCTCATTATTTTCTTTATATATCATTGTGATTTACCTCATGTGAGGTCCACGTTGATGCTTTAAATTTAAGGGTCATTTGCCTTTTACGCATCATATATGAAAATGGGGTTTACACATGTAAGGTTATAAATGTAGGTTTTATGTATGTGGAACATATTATCATTTTCATTTGGAAGCATCAATCGCACATGGGAAAATGAGAGCATTAAGGACTCGTTTGTGCACCATCCGTGAAAAAGAAAATGATGGTAATATGAATCCCCCCAAAGATGTTGAACTCCAATGCCCCCTCCTCACTCGTGCAAATAAATGATTTAAAATGTGCGGAACTCTCAAACACTATTCCCTGCACCAAACAAACATGCGAGGAAGCGTGCTAAAATTAGACACCTTTTCTCTTTCTTTCTTTTATGCAGTATACCGCATGCACAAATACATCACGGTTTTAGATATGCTTCTGTTTTCACATGTTTCTCAGAATTTATGGGATTTATGATACAAAACAAAAACATCTTGATATCAATTATTTACATAAGAATATGAAAGGTTTAGATTGGAATTAGAGCCCCACCAAGGTGCAAAAATAAGATTTATTGGTTGAGATTTTTTTGGAATTCTTCAAATATTTCTTAAAACTTATGAAGATTTTAGATATGATACTACATGTTTTGTAGTTTATTAGTTCAAATTAAAAAAAAAAAAAAAAGAAACATGTACACCAAATGTGACCAAGCATAAATGTCACGCATAAACAATAGTAAGTGATTATTTCACTCTCTCTGTAAATGAGTGCAAATAAACCACTAATGAAGGAAGAATTGGATATGGATACGAGTTAGTTTTAATATTAACAATCAAATGGCTTTAACAATTGATTTTTAAATTAAGCATCAAGACTATTTGGTTTAATAATAATCATTATCAAATTGGAACCATTGATAGGCATTGGATTTTTGATAGGTTGGCCTCTCTCTACGTTGTTAAAGGTCATTAATTATGGAGGGGAAGAGTTGCCTTTCGAAAAGTTCTCTAATAGATTATAGAGTATCATGAAGTGTGTTATATTGCTGCTGAGATTGATAGCTGATAGGAGATTTTTTGCCTTTTTAACACCTTTCTAAAAGGCACATTTTAAGTATTGTTGTATTAACTTGTGCTCATGTACTAATGTATTAGGAGAGTGATTACACAAGCTTTACTATATATATGGTATGGTCAAGGTCAAAATCAAATTATGCATGGGGTCTACCTTATGAGGATCCAAACCTGTTGGATTGAAGAAAAAAGTATTTATGCAGTGAGTATTCTTCTTTAACTACATGAAATCTCAGTCCAATCAAAGTTACATACAGCATTAATTTGATAAAAATCATTTAAGCACAGTTTTCACAGGTATCTACCCAATCCAATGAATATAACTATTCCCAGAAAATCTCCATTCAAACTCAGAAATTCCACAGGAATTCCAAGAAACTCCAACAATGCAAAGATTTGGCCATCCCAGAGATTTTGTAAGTAGTGGAAGGATTGTGGAAAGGGGATAAAAATCACACTGGGGTTATCAAATGTAAATGAATTTGTAAATTGGTTAATTACTAAAAATCCATATGAAAGATGATGCTAGTCATCATGTGATAAAATTGCGGGTAATAGTGTTTGTACAATTGGACGGGTCACAGAACAATGAAGCACAGCCATTCGTCGAATTTGGTCAAAATAAACTTCATTTCGGTCAAACCGCAACATCACTAAAACATCATTAAGTATCTAAAAAAATAAAAGTTTAAATATAAATCATCATGAATTTTCAAGAATGTTGTCTGCCTATGTGGCCCATATGCACTCCCCTCTAGTAGTGTTCTAAAAATCAAACTAAACAGGTTGCTAGAATTGGCTTTGTCTGGAATTGGTACCTTCACTGGCTCAATTAGACAGAAATCAGCACAATATTTGGAAAAAAGGGTCAAACTTTGTAGAACTAACGGTTGAACTAGACAAATCCAAACTTATTAAAAGTATTTTTTTTATAATTTTTATTATTATTTTCATTGCGGTTGAGCCTGGTTATAAACCGAAAGGCCAAATCGATCTGGACCGCTCTCCACCAATTGACCCTCCGGTTCAGTTTTCATAACATTGCCCTATCTTTTCAATCAGGGTTACAAAAATTTGGAATTCATTCATGTTGTATAGGCCCCAAAAATTGAACATGCAATTTTTGACAATCCTATTTTAGCTAACAGTTAGAATTGGACAATTTCAAAACACTTAAGCCAGTACTTATCATGATTGGATGATTTCCATTTTTGCACATAAGTAGGTCCTAGGACAACTTTTCAAACCTCCAAAACTTCCTTTATCCTATGTTTCTAGATAGGCCTCACAAGTTAGACCTTGCTAAACCAGGTAGCCCCTTTTGTCATTTTTGAAAATTGACTCCTCCAAGTTTAAACAAGTAGATCCAACTTGTGCTCAATTTTGATCTAAAATAGGTCTGTCACCATGTCCCTTCCAAAAAAAAAAAACTATCATGAAAGAAAAAACATCTCATAATCACTTGTATATAACCACCCCTGACACTTTGTTCACCACTACAATCTAAGCCGAATTTCTCAAAAATGAAAAAGGTCAAGCATGCCTTAAAAACTGTACATCCAGATCAATTGAAACTTTAGGCCCATGCCTTGCCGTAAACAGCTAACACTATTGCTGAATCATGACTAGAGATAGGTCTAGAGCATGTCTCAACTATTTAGAGCTATTCTTGCAAGTTCTAAACCTTATTAAATCACTCCATAATATACTATAACACAATTACTTCATTTCAAGTCTGACAAGTTATTTACTCTTCCATGTACACATTCAAACTATTAAAATGAAGTTGAAGGAAAGAAAAGAAAAGAAAAGAAAAAAAAGAGTGGTTTGATCATGTCATACGTTGCCTAATTATCATCCATTCAGAATAGTTAAAATACATCACCAGAGAGAGAGAGAGCTTAAATTTGAATAGATTTTAGTCACCTGAACATCTTGAGTTTGATAAAAAAAAATGCTGAACCTTGGAGAAACCTAACATCTTAAATCTATCTTTGGGCACATGTGCTGAAAATAAACAATCCTTAACGGTAGGTGGTCTTTTGAGAAAAAAAAAAAAAAGAAAGAAAAATATTGGTGACAGCCCACACACAACTAAAAAAAAAACCAGAGAGAGAATCCTTTGAACGGTTATAATCTTCAAATGTATGTACTCTGCCTTCTCTTATTTTTTCAATCTTACATTAATTGGATCTACTTACAACAGATGCAGTCTTTCAAACAAATTTTATTACAAGAGGACTCCTGCACCATTTATGTATGAGCTGGGTCCACATGATCTCAGGCTTCTTTCCAAAGCCTTGCTATAGTGGGTCATGAGTCCAATGGTAACTCTATAGCATAATAAGTTGGAAACGCTATAGCATGGTCCTGCCTGTTGGATTAATTATTCAGCAAGGTCCTGTCTGGTGGATTATATGATTTCTGGGGCAGTGAAAGGGTGTAAATTTGAACGAGCATAGGTGAAAAACCACAAAGGACTTTCCGATGCAAGAGATAATTACCTAGCCGCCGCTCTAGTAAATTAAATCTTAAGAAAGCTGAGGGTCCATATTACATCCTCATCTTTTATCCTTCACTCTTCACATTTTTAATAATCCTACAGTGAAAGCCATTTTGCTATGAATTTATATGGATCCAATGTAAAATGCAAAAGTAGGTTGACAGGCCCTTGTACAGAAGTGCTTCTTTTCACTCTTTTCACTGTGTAAGTGAAAACTTGTTTAGATAAAAAGCAAACCATGCAAAGTGCAGACATCCCACATCTTAAGAACCTAATCCGGCCCATCAAATCAGCGGCCTTTTCTGTTTGGTGCTTTTTGGTTAGAATGCATTTGTATTTTCTTCCTTGATGACTATACATTTCATCACCAATGAATTATGAGAATTTTATCATGAGTGATGATCAACTTGCACAACTACCCACTACAAACCAATTACTCGAACACAAATGATAAATAAAGTCAATGGTTTAAAATGACAAAAGCAAAGTGTACATACATCGCACTAACAACTGATCACAAATTCACAATGTGGGAAGGAAGGAGATGGTTCTATTGTAGATGAGGTCAGGTCAGATCATCCTTGTTCAACTGTGATAACTATAGAATAAAACTTAAAGGATTTAATGGTCTTTACTTAGAAAGGATGTATCCAACTGAACGTTGAAAAACAAAGAGCAACTTGGGCTGATACCTCTGTACTTAGAATAGGTGAGTATATAGGAGATGGATTGACCTAATGTATATAAACTTTACAAAAACAAATACCTTGTAGTTGCCTCGATGCAGTATTGATTTTCTCTACCCCAATTTGGATGAGGAGAAAATGACAGAAGGAATTATCCCCTAAACAATTCTAGGAGTAGGAAAAATAGTAGTAGTCTTGTGAAACACCATCACTCTAAGCATTTTGTTTGGAAATCTAGAGAAACAGAGAGGAGGGAGATAGAAAGGAAGAGATTTTATAGATGATGTGCATAAAGAGATAAATGGTCTACCAAATAAGCAGTTCTTTTTTCATATTCAGAACGAAACATTAACTATGTCAGAATTTAAGAAAAACGACGGCCATAAACAGTCGTGAAAAAGTCTGTCATTTTTGTTAAACGATATTAGCTAATTATACAATGGCCTACGGCTGTCGTTTAACAAAACGACAATCTTTTTTACGACATCTATGCCGTCGTTTTTCTTAAATTTAGTAGCGATTCTCCGTTTAATTTGTATGAAGTTGAAAGGAGAAAATCATTTTGAAACATTCACTAAAAACAAGAAAGTACTAAAACTGTCACTTTTTTTCTTACAATACTAGAGAAAATTATATCTTCTTCGTGCTATTCAGAAAATCATATCCATTCAGTTTTAGCAACAAATTAATTATAAGGAAAATTAAGTTTTTCTTCTGAAGTGAATCAAAATATTTTTTTCTTCTCCTTGCTTTTTGCAAATAAGCTCTTCCTTGAAAATATAGCAACCCATAAAAAAAGGGTGTTCCTTCATCTGGATAAGAATTGACATTTACATGGAGTTGTAGCGTCGTCCACTGAATTTATCAGCCGCACAGGTGCACTCCCAACTAACTATCTACCTCCCATTGACTATTATTCCAAATTTTCTAAACCTCAAACCTAAGGCAATTGTATGAATTAAGCGTGTCTTATTTGACAGTTGAAAAACAAATCCCTATTTCACAAGTAAACACTATCCAATTTGTTCAAATGGAATCAAGTTTCATTCTTAGACCAGTATCTTTGTTTCATCAATTTCAGTCACTTCGATACATTTTTAGGAATTCAAAGGCGCCTTTTTTTTAACGGCCGTTTAGGGTTTAGTTAGTTTTCAAAGAAGCTAGACACCCTCGTCATCAGTACAGAAAAAAAATGATTTTAACTAGGTACCATGCGGCAAATGGTCCGCCTTTGAAGGTCAATCTCCTCATTTTAGAATTAGATGGATAAGATTGTAGTTAATTGCTGCGCGACCTCAATCCACCAGTCCATTTATGCGTATATAGTGGACTTCAACGGCCAAGATCTTCCAATTTGAAATAGTCTACGCATCGCCCACATCATCTCAATTCTCAACGGCCGGATGCGTCCACATACAAACAGTTGTTTTCAACAGGTTGCAACCGGTTAGGAAGTGAAGGAAGCGCCAGCTGGAACTTTTCGTTCCTCCTGAGTCTCGGCCTCTTTTGTGTGGTGCACCGAATTACAGTGCACATGGTATCTACTAAATTAAGAAATTAAAGAACACAACTTCTCCCTTTTTACTAAGGACAGACCCCCCTCAAAAAGGCTACTACAAGCTATTGGGTCATTTAAAACACAGCAATGAATGTAAAGAAAGGAATAGGAAAATCTAAACTCAACCGCCCTTTTTAGAGGTCGATTTTGCTGGAAATGCCATCATCCATTGACTCTGCTCTGTCACACTCACGCACTGCTCTGGCACAGGGACTCAGGGAGGGTGTGCTGAATTCATGTAATCCCGCGAGACAGCTTTACCTAATCCCTGGACCCCGTTTTTTCTATTAGATGCTGTGCACACATGTACGACACATGCTTTCTCTCTCTCGCTCGCGCGCGCGCTCGCAGCCCTTTCTGCCGTGTGCGACGTAACTTCATCTTCTTCTTTTATTTTTCTCTTTTCTTTGGGGGAGCACGTGGACCATTAGGACGCATGTGGGCCCACTACTAGTCTAGCATTGGTCACAGCACTGTAGAGATCTTAAGTACTGTGTTTTAATTGGGTTTTTGAGGAAGTCCAAATTATTTATTAAAATCTTAAATAATAAAAATTAACTTTCATCACTTTTTTTTTTTAGAGAATTTTACCTGAAAAGGGACCTTAGAGGTCCAGTGATCATAAAATGGGCCAATAGTAAATCTTGCACGAAAGTGGTCCCCTGGGACCACTTCCATTTTTTTTTATCAATAGTGGAACAAGTGACGACGTCGTCGCTACATTGAACCCCAATAAAAAGCGCGCGAAACCCCACTTCCCCACTTTCCCCTTCTTCCTCCCATCCCTACCTCCATTGCCCCTGGCGATTTCAGTTACTCCTTCTGCAAAAGAGCAAGCAGGTGGTCCCAAAGGTCATTTTCCATGTTTGGATTGTAGCATCAAGATTCGAGCATCTTTATTTGGAAAACCCACCGAGACCCCACTTCCCCATTTTTCCCTTCATCCTCCCATCGCTTTTGCACCTTCTTTTCTCCTTCCTCAAAAGGTCGTTTTCCCACCTATTGGATTGTAGCATCAAGCTTCCAGTATCTTTTTCGGGCTATGGTATTCTTCTTGTCTCTTTCTCTTTTTCTGTATTACACAATGATGATTTACTGTGGTTTCTTAATCTTCTTTCCATTTACTTGACATCCTGAAATGGTTAATATTCATGCATTGTACATGATTTTTGCATTGATTCGACCCACGACTTAGTCCTTCCATTTTCCCCATTCTCGACTGGGTTGGCAATCCTAGTGGACATGCAGAGACTTCATGTTTGGACTACTTCATTGCTACTGAAATAGGGAGACATCAAGCATAATGCCGATCATTTTGAATTTGATTATAGTGTGATGATATTGTAGAAGATAACAATTGGGTTTTTACTAAACAAAAATTTGGGTGTGCAAAGAGGATAATAAATTAACAGTTACCAAAATCATATAAGTAGAGACTTTTCTAAATTGATAAGTTAATCAAAATTATACAGTAGTGGCGGAATCCGGATCCAGCTATAGCCCTATTCTCATTGAAAATTCATCACTTCTTTTTTTTTTTGTTTTGTTGGATCATCACAATTTTGATACACACACTAAAATATAGAGACTTGTAGTGGTGGAAAAAACCCATAGGCTTTGGACCATTCGCAATAACAAGTATGATTTGGCCCATTGACAACATAGACTTCCTAATGACAATAGGATGGAATTAAGCTACACATGTGGCCCTTGCATAAAAATGGACGCATTATACCATTATAATTGTTATTGTTCTTCTTATTCATCATGTTTCCATTGTAATGGCTTCATCATTAATCATTTTAGTAATACAAGTGTTGTAAATAAATTTATTCATATAAGAGTATTTGAACTAACTTCAATACCTATTCATTTGCAATGAATTAAGGCCAGAAACAATTGTATAGAGGAAGCGGTGGGAAAGGTTGCATTCTGTTTTTCCAACCATTAAATTTAAATAAGTATTGCTATGATTCTAATTCATACATACAGGCCTAGATAAACGTTGCTATGATTTATTTTTAAGTGAATGTAATGAGTCTGTACCCATCAAAATAAGTAGTCTCATATTTGGAATTCTCCAAATCATGAAGACAAATTGGCCCCAGATGTTTGCAACCAAACATGACTTAAATTTCAAATACTGCTATAAGGGAAAGAAGTACTTGAGGGAATTTCCTTATTAGTTTTTAATTTCCTTATTAGTTAGCTTTACTTCTCGCTCTAGTTATGTTTACATCTCCCTCTCTCGATCTATTTATTTTTTGCAGATGGCTGGAAGTGAGGGAATAAGAAATAAGCTTCTATATGACCAGGACAATCATATTTCAGAATCCATAAACCATGGACATGTATATTCTTAGCCACCCTTTCATATATATATATATAGTTTACCTTTTTCTTAACTGTAATAACTTGAAACTGTCTCGCAGGAATTTGGTACATTTTGATGCATACCTATGAACCCGGACAAATCTGTTTGGGTGTTAAATGATATCCAAAAGGAGTATGTAAGGCAAGCTGGTTTACATCATTTTGCAGAAATGGAACATATTAGGATAGATCATGCTCTCATTACAGCCTTGGTTGAGAGATGGCGTCCTGAAACAAACACCTTCCACTTCCCATCCGGTGAGGCCACTGTTACTCTTGAAGACGTGGCCTACATATACGGGCTACCTATCGATGGCCCAATTGTTACCGGTAGAACTTTTCCGAGTTCAATGGTTAGTGATGTATGTCTTGACTTACTTGGCAAGGCCCCAATTCAGGGTACCGAAGTAAATGGGATTAATATTAAATTCACTTGGCTGGAGGACAATTTCGCAGCGGTGCCATCAAATAAGAAGAGTACGAAGAAGAAAAAGAAACTTTCTAAGGATGATGAGATCTACAACACTAGGGCGTACCTTTTCTTCTTAGTTTTCAGTCAAATTATGTCAAACACATCGGGTGGAAGGGGTCCGGCATATCTTCTAGAGTTGTTCAAGGAATTTAAGCCATATGCATGGGCCCCTGCCTGTCTTGCCAATCTTTACTGGATTTTAGCAAAGGCAGTTAAATATGTTAAGGACAAGTCTGAAGATAGACATCAGGAGGGATATGAAAGCAAATCACCGAACAAAACTGATGATTCTAGGAAGTTTAGAACTTTGACTGGACCTCTTCAACTTCTCCAGGTGATAACATTTTTATTTGAACATATTTAAAGTTTTCCTACAATTGTTACATTTGTATTTACTTAATAATGACTGTTTTTTGCAGCTATGGGCGTACACGAGAATGCAAATAGGACGTTGTCCACCACCAACGGATACATGGAAAAGTGATATTGAGTTCCCATTGATGAAAACATGGGCAGTTAGGTTGAATTCATTCAAAGCTGTAACCACACTGATTAAGACTCGAGAAGAGTTGAACAAATTGCCAGAGGACGGTGTAAGTTCAATATAATCGGATGGTATACAATTGGGATTTGATGCTTTTATCATTACATTGAAACTAATCTTGTTTTATTTCTTTTTCTGTAGTTCAAATGGCAACCATATAGCAAGTTCGGAAAGACATTCCGTCATACTGTTTCTAAAGCCGACCGTGACCTATTTTCATCTTCAACGGTCTTGGCTTTTTATTGGGTAGTGGAGCGACATAATACGGGTCGCGTTATGAAACAGTTTGGATTTGTTCAGGAAGTTCCCCCACCGTTCAGCATGCCCTATCCAAGAGTGGAGCGAGTAGAAAAAATCGTGTATGACTACAGTGCACCTGGCAGGGTACCTAATTATGTGTTGTGGGACAGTAGATCCCGGTGCAATCTGAAGGGAAAAAAAGCATCTTCAAAGACACATAATGATGAGTATATGCATTGGTATCGGGCCAACACGATCATGTACATCGGTCGAGGGCAGGAGCATGAGGAGATTGATAAAAAAAAAAAAAAACGTGATGAACATGAGGGTTGTTGTGAGCAGAAGCACGTAAGATACCGTTGGCTCTTTCTGTCGATATAATTTTTCATTTCCACATGCCTTATGGCTGATTTTCTTGTTATGTCCACAGGTTCATCAACTCTTGCTTCACATGGAAAGGTCAGTTGACCGTGCTGTTCGGAAGAAAACCTCAATTGAGCATTTCCGGGAATCATGGATCAGGAAGATACTCAGATTTAGATCTGGTTTGAATACCAAATTCGTCAAATTTAAGGATGACCACTTATACAGCTCAGCATCAGAAGATGTAAGCAAAAATTTCATCGATTTATTTTTATTGTTACCTCAGGGATGTCATTCTATGCAATGTGTGAAATATTTTTTCCTCAAGTTGATGTATTTGAAATTAAACAATGACAGGATAAAAAGGCGTCCACCGACGGATTGAGGGTTAAAAAGCCTGCATCCAAAAGAAGCCCAGGGAAAAAGAATGGAAAGAAGCAGAAGAGCGTGAAGCACAATATTGATGTTCCAGGTTCACCTATGTCGCACACCCCTACTGAACATGCCCCTGAAGTAGCCAAGGAGGATTGCAGTATGGATCCAGATTCAGTAGAAAGACAAACTTCTACACCTTCCACTTCCAATGAGCCACCAGTGGTTGATATCTTTTCCACTCCTCGGGGGGCATCAACCTCGCAATCAATAATAGTTTTCACCGACAGGGCGTCCATTGATTCACTAGTTTGGAGGTTAAAAAGATTGCCCCGAACGAGGAAGATTCCAGAAAAGTATGATGATTACTTACACTCAATGGGTGGATCGGAGTATTCACTCTCCAAAAGTGACAGGTTTCTACTGAATGGGTTCAAACGATATTTCAATGAGAGGTATAATGTAATTACATTACCATCGTAATGGTTTCATTCCATATATGACCTTATGTGTATTGTATTTTGCAGTAAGAATGAGCTCGACATTGTATGCACAATGGTATCCAGTGAAGTCCTCTATTCTGCTCTAGAGGAGGGAATTTGGTTCGACACCAATATTCTGTATTATTGGTTTGATGTGTTGAGGGAGAAGTGTA
Organism: Litsea cubeba; assembly: GCA_012931725.1. Taxonomy (NCBI): domain Eukaryota; kingdom Viridiplantae; phylum Streptophyta; class Magnoliopsida; order Laurales; family Lauraceae; genus Litsea; species Litsea cubeba. Next base: position 72,096,322 of record CM022950.1, on the reverse strand, counting down.
AAACGGCCTTTTTGGCAGACCCAAGCATTTCTGTAAGTATATAGATTCTGATTTGCAGTTATGACTTCGTCGCCAGTTGGAGGTTAAAAACTCACTTTTAATTTTTTTTGCAGAGCTGGTGGCAGTCTGGATTGCCAACCGCTGAAGAAGCAGCCTTCGGTCCCGGAGGTTCTCGAGTGTGTGAGGCTAGAGAATGTAAAACATTGGTTTACGTTCTTCACTCTGTCAATCATTTCACATTACTTGTTGGGTATACGGACGAGAGGAAATGGGAATTTTACAATAGTTCAAGCAGTGATCGTCATGCTTTAACTACCTGTAAACGATTTGTAAGTATACAATAATGGTACAAAAATTTAAAAGAGCTTCTTAAGGTGTTATCGTACAAGATTTAGTCAGATTTCTTTTACTGATCTTGCAGGTTGAGTGGCTGACGACGAAGTTCAGCCAATATGGGTGGGAAGACCCATACATATGGACAATCAACGTTAAAACGAACATCCCACTGCAGGAAAACGGCTACGACTGCGGTGTCTTCGCCGCTGCGTTCGCTGAGCACTGTATATTTCGTCGTCCGATTAACTTCACGCAGGCTGACATGATGTATTACCGGGAACGAGTCATCATTGAGATCTTCAAGCGCAGCTGGGAGTTGAATGCATATCGATTGAATATTGATGAGATTCCACTCGACTCAATTGATCCTGAGAAATGATGGAAATTTGATCTTTTGTTGTGATCCATTGTTGAATTTAATTCTAATATGTACAACATTCTTGTTTGGGTGCCATATAACTTTTTGTATGTAAAAAGTTCAAATGAATGTAAAGGGAAGTTTTGTTTGCTTCTGTATGATCAAACATAGTTGTTTGGCTTTATTGAATGTTGCATTCCTATGTATTTTTTTAATGCAGCTTGTAATATGGACGTGAATGTAGTATGGTAGTTGTAGTGCATTCGCACATCCAACCATTACAGAAGTAAATAGTTTATTGTCATTGCTTAAAACTGACGACGTCGTTGCTTCACAGAACCTAATATATAGTGTCCAGTATTAAGAACTGACGACGTCGTCACTTCACAGAATCTAGTGGAACATAGTTGTGTGTTAATAACTGACGACGTCGTCGCTTCACAGAAACGTTTATAAAAATCACAGATGTAATAAATGACGACGTCGTCGCCGCACAGAACATAGCGCAAACTATATGTTTGTTAATACTGACGACGTCGTCGCTTCACAGAATCTAGTGGAACATAGTTGTGTGTTAATAACTGTCGACGTCGTCGCTTCACAGAAACTTTTATAAAAATCACAGATGTAATAAATGACGACGTCGTCGCCTCACAGAACATAGCGCAAACTATATGTTTGTTAATACTGACGACGTCGTCGCTTCACAGAATCTAGTGGAACATAGTTGTGTGTTAATAACTGACGACGTCGTCGCTTCACAGAAACGTTTATAAAAATCACAGATGTAATAAATGACGACGTCGTCGCCTCACAGAATATAGCGCAAACTATATGTTTGTTAATACTGACGACGTCGTCGCTTCACAGTATCTGGCCTAAAATAAATGGTTGCTGATATTGACGACGTCGTCGCTTAACAGAAACTAGTGGAATATATTTGTGTGTTAATAACTGACGACGTCGTCGCTTCACAGAATCTTTAAAAAAAAAAACACTTATAATAACTGACGACGTCGTTGCTTCACAGAATCTAGAGGAACATAGTTGTTTGTTAATACTGACGATGTCGTATTTTCACAGAGGGATATGGTGACAATAGTTGATAACAAAAATGGTGACATAGTTGATAAAAGTTGATAACAAATTTGTTGAAACTGTTATATATAAAGTTGTATTACAAAAGTATGATCCACATCAAGGGATATGCACAAGATATGCTAGAAAGCTACCCCACAAAAGTATGATCCACAGCAGGGGCTATGTACAAGGTATGCTATCAAATCACCCCAACATAAAGTATTTCTATCTCACAAAAGTATGATCCACATCAATGGATATGAACAAGTTATGCTAGAAAGCCACCCAAAAAAAGTATTTCTACCCCTCACAAGTATGATATTGACAAGATATACTAGTTGGATCTATGCAACATGATCTGATGGTGGATTGCGACAACTCTTTCGGTTATGTCCCCTATGTTTGCAGTTAGAGCAAGTAACAACCCTGCGTTGTCGATTTCTGTCCTCAACACGAATCCGGGATTTCTTTGGACGCCCTGGTTGTTTGGTAGCACGTGGAGGCAAGACGATTTCATTTGATGTATGTTCCCATTGTCTGCTATCACGAGTGGCATGAATGACCTCACTATACGAAGCACGATAAGTAGTTGTTAGGTAACAATCCTCAACATAGTCATACGGATTCAGGTGCCTAACTTTCATCGCTGCTAGTGCATGACAGCATGGAATCCCCATTATTTCCCATCTACGACAGCTACACTTCTTCAGTTCAAGATCCACAATATCTATGAATTGTGCTGATTGAACCTGAAACTCAACGAGCCCGGCAACACGTACATGCACGCGGCGTGAGTCTTCAGCCTCTTGGCTCATTAGTTTCTCTGCATAGGGCGTTAATCGCGATGTAATATCCAGTGACTCGAGATGTCTTCTCTGGAAGAACTCCATCAACTTCGCACGGATTTCTTCGACTTGCTTTGTAATAGGAAGCACCCTAATGTCCTTTAAAAGCGCGTTCGTACATTCGGCAGCGTTGCTGGTTATCATGTCATAGCGCCGACCCTCAACAAACGCATTTGACCAACGTTGTTTTCCAATCGCATTGATATAATTATGCGCCCCTTGGTCTACAGACATGATGTCATTCATATAGGCCTCATACTCACATGGTCTAAAAGACTTGGCAGCCCGCCAGAATTTCAATACAATGGCACGATCACAGAAGACTGTTTTAATGTTCTCTACAATGTGATAACAACAGTAGCAGTGAATCGCGCTTGGAATGATGTTGGCCAATGCCGGGATAAGACCCTTTTGTCGATCAGACACAATAGTCAAATTTGTTGGACTTCCCAAAGCAAGAGATAGGTTGGCAAGAAACCACTCCCAACTGTCACGACGTTCGGCCTCGGCCAAAGCGAAAGCTATAGGAAATAGCTTATGATTACCATCATAGGTGACAGCCACTAGAAGCACACCCGGATACTTGCCCCGAAGATGTGACCCATCAACAGCGATCATCGGCCTCATCGACGAACAGAATGATCGGATGCAAGGACCGAAAGCCCAGAAGAATCTTCTAAACCTGTCTTCAACAGTCGTGTCGATATTAGTCACAGTACCTGGATTGGTCATGTGTAATTCTTTACAATATAGAGGTAAAATCTTAAAAGATTCTTCATATGATCCCCGAACTACACGCAAGGCCATCTCTTTTGCAATATGTGCTTTTCTATAAGTAATACGGGTGCCAAACTCCTTTTGGTATTCATTCATAATTTCTTTTGGCTTCAAGTGGTTATTGCATCGGACTCTGTCCTCAATGAACTCTTCAATAAGTTTCGAGGATGCTTGGGGATGTGTCATTCCCATCATTGGTTTTGAGCAACAATGTCTTGGGTTATAAGTCCGCACCTTAAATTCCGGGCCTGAATCAACGATGGAAGCATGTATACGCCAGGGACAACAATCATCTCTGCAACGTGCCGTGACTTTTTTCGTCTTGGTCGACAGATGTCGTAGAGTAAAATTGTTATAAATTGCAAATTTCGCAAGAGATCTTCTGAAGCTTTCACGATCAGGAAATTGACGCCCTACCCACATTTCTCGTGCTGAGTCCGTACCAGTATCGGCTATAACATCTTGAGGGGCCATTGTGTCTACAAAATTGTTATCTCCCATAGCCACTGAATGAAGCACAGCCTGAATGGTTTCAGATCCTTGTTGATTACCAATATAATTGACATCTTCCATAGCAAGTGAATGATCCACAGCATGAATGGTTTCACCTCCTTGTTCATTACCCCCGGAATTGACATCTTCAATAGTAAATGAATGATTCATAGCATGAATGACTTCAGCTCCTTGTTCATTGCCAACAAAATTTACATCTTCCAAATGAAATGAATGATTCGCATCATGATTGGTTTCGGTGCCTTGTTTATTACTAGCCATCATCGAAGAGGGAGTTCCATGAACCATTGATATATCAAAAGTAGCACATACAGCATCGTGTGCATCAACAGCCTCTCGATCTATACCATCCACATCAAAAACAGCTCTTGTAGAACGATTTGTTGCATGAGGATCCAATGAGGTAGAGAAATGCATATCAACGTTTTCATGGAGATCCACGGTGGGAAATACTAGGCCAGACGTGGGCATTTTTATCTCGCAAATCCCTTTGCACATTTTCTTCTTGGCACTTGGACAGCCAACCTTCACTCGTTCTCTGCAAGGCATGGACAAGAATTTAAGTTAGGCACGACAAGTGCAACTATATAAATATTAAAAAAAAATAGAACATAGATACGTACCTAGAGCCTTCGCGTTTCTTGTTATTAACGTGTAGTTTCCTGTTGACATAAACATGTAGCCCATGTTGCTCACTTCCAGACGCCATCAACATTCCCAGCATATCATTTTCATCTTCCAAACTGATCAACGAAAAAACGAGTCCATTGTGATGAAGGTATTTCATGCTTACATCCTTGATATTTGCATCCCAATTAGACAGTGCAATGGCTTCATTCATCAACATGTCATATGTTAAGGTCTTAGGTAGAGACCTCATCTTCTGTCTTCCACCATTGTAGACCGGGCGTATAATGTCAAAGACAAACTCTCCATCAAAGTGAAATATGATGGAAATCTCAGACTTGGTCATTCTGCCGACGCAAATAAAGCATATATTAATTTGGTGGTATTAGCAAATGTAGTCCAAGGGTCACCTTTCACATAATGCTAATAGAGAGATGATTGTATGGGTCAAACTGTCCATTTCTATTTCTATTTACAAGGAAAAAAATCACAAGAGAAGTTAACTCCCCTAAAACTGTTTTTTCCTAGGGTTACTGACAGATGAGGACTGAAAATGAAATCATTTTATGGGTGTTTGCTCCCACATTATACAAGACATATTCACCAAGATTTCTGCACGTATTTGAGTACCCATCTTCATATTACTTATAAGGGTTTAACCCTTACGTGCAAATACGTAGATTCACAATCTTCATATGCTCTCAACTAGGGGTTGTGACAATAAACAACCTTAGAAGCACCAGAGTTGTTACCTTTCTCAAAAGCCTTAATGAACTTTTCTCAAAAAAATGTATATCAAATGCCCTATTGAACTTTTCTGAAAAGGGTGAACATGAAACAAAGAATCTTTGGTAGCTAATGCATGAAAGAACACATAAATATCGATATACCTACCTCTTAATGGAGTTCAACAACCTCCATAAAGAAGCCCACCCGTTGGGGAAGACGCCTGCATCGTCTCTATTCGTCGGCAGCTAAAAAGGATCCCACGAAAACGAAGCTGTGACGGGATATGTATATATATATAGAACATAAGCGACGACGTCGATACTAACCCACTATTATAAGTGACGACGTCGTCGCTTGTAGAAAATAAGCAAAAAAAATATATTTTCTGGCGGGAAGACCCATTCTGTTACATATTATCTATGGGAACCTCTTCCGTTGAGTGACCAACTAGGGTCATTTTTCAGGTAAAATTCTCTTTTTTTTATTCTTAGTTTTGGAATCCTATCTTAATGAGGTAGTAGGATTCAAGAGAGCCCACACATGTAAAAACAAATACCGACATTAAGGGAAGAGTGGCATGCTAGATATGATTACTAGATAGCAAGGTGACATGCAGGGTTACGAACCAACTGTACAATCCTTAGTTGTCATCAAGTTTTCACTTAAAATAAGATCAGTTGTGCTCACTTTGAGATTTAACCACTCTAATTAGACATGTTATACTAATCAATGTGGTATTTTTCTACAAACTACGTTAGGGAGGAGTTCTGAATTTTTAACCATTTAGAATTTTCCTGCAAACTTGTTGTACTAATCAAGTTTTTTCTTTAAAATGTGATTTATTTATATTCATTAATCGTATTTTTTCAAAGCCGTGAGTCTTGCAATGAGATCAACTCATATTAGAGTAAGATTTGAGATACCATATAGTCATCACTATTTTTTTCCCTGCGCATTGTGCACGGCATGTTCCGTTAGGTGGGATTGGGTAAAATTCGTTGATGGTCTTGCCTTTTGTGAAGCCCTAGTTGCGAACGTGTGTAGGTGAAAAATCCCCCACATATACCAAGAGGACTTTTTTTTTGAACGGCTTGAATTTTCAATGCCTCCATTGCGAAGTTTGACTCCTTCTAACTCAAGTTATCTCTAAGTAAAACCATCAAATGAATCAGAACTTGCATAGCGCCTATATTTAGTCATTCCATATACAACAAAAATACAATACAAACTACATTTGAGTCTCATTAGTTCAAAACTTTAGAGTATGGATGAAATTTTGGGTACAAAAAAGTTGGATATGAAAGTTTGGGCCCTGTTAGATGCTGCAGATTAAACATCGACCAGAAAGATTTGAGGCACGTTGAAAGGCATCGGATTAAGGCCAAAGCATGAAGGATTTGAAACACTTGATCCAAGGACTTTTCGTTTGATTGCTGTACATCCAATGTCCTTCAATTAAAAAAAGCTGCAGCAGCCAAGTGGACCCTTCCAGAGTCCAGAGTCCAGACTCGACTCAGAGTGTCAATTTAATTCTTGTTAGTCCTGGCAATAAAGACTCTTGTTTGACCATTCATGAATCCATTCTTAAGCAATGGTCACACAAGGAAAACTCCTGACATGACTTCCCAGCCTCTTTTTACATGTGGCATGTCGTGTGAAGCATTGGTCCAACCAAACATGATTGGTCAATTTGACATATGGTAAAATTTTAGTGCAAGATTCATGCTCGTGTAATTAGGATCCAGGATTAAATTCGGGCGTAAGATTGAGGCCATAAAAACAAAAGAGAACGCCAACGAGTAAAAGCAAAAACAAAAAAACAAAAACAAAAAAAAAGAAGAAAGAAGTTGAGATGATCTCTTGCTCTTGAATCTCTTAATTTAATCCTGAGTTTTTGCAGAGATTTACAACAAAATGTCATTATACGATTATCCTCCAAAAGCCAATGTAGTTGCAAGAATCTCCATTAGAAGTTTTTTGTCGGGAATTTCTGACAGCATGACGGTAATTATTTTCTCAGCTTCATAACTCTTTAGATAATTAGTTTTTTTCTTTTCTTTTGGGTTAAATGAATATATCAAATGCTCCAAAATTTAACATTCAAAATGCTGAGGGTCCTTGAACATTTGTAGGATAACCTTTGGATTTCTCTTGTATCTCCTAGATAGAAACTTTGCAGATGCCACTAACAAAACATGTCCTGCAGGGGATGGAATCAAGTCCCGAGGACTAGAATTGGAAAAAGTACCTATGTCTCGACCCTTTTAATTTTGGATATGGGGATTTTATAACTAAGCACCCAAACCTTTGATGTGATTGTCAGAAGTTGTAATACACATAGACGTGTATTGTCATTATCAAAATCAGCCATTTGATTCTTAACTTGGAAATGATTTATTAGCTTGTGAATTCAGCTGAAAGCATGACAATAACAGAGAGCCTGACTATTTGAAAGGTCTCCCTGACCCATCCATGTGCGATAGATGGAAATTATCCTGATACAAAAGGTATTGTTTAGAGGAGAGATGTTTCACTTCTCCTGTATGCATCCGCAAAGAGCAGCATGCAATAAACCCATCTTTGTGTATAATTCAAGGGAATCCAATGTCGAGGAGCTATCTTTCACGTAGCATGCTTCCTAGGGAAGTTAGCAGGAGGAGTCGCATTGTGGCCCAACAATTCTTCCCTCGCGATGGCGCTTCTGCGACTCGAATCCGTGACGTGAAGCTCTAATACCACTTGCAGGATTTTATGCACCCGCTAAGCTACCATTCCTTCCAAAACCAAGGAATGATTGCTCAGTGGGTGCATAATGCTTTTGGAATGAATGGTAGCTCAGTGGGTGTATAAGATCCTACAACTTCTCTAAGAGCATGTTCATGATGTTCATGAAATAAGAGGGCTCCACACTCAGATTTCTACTTTTGATAAGAGAGGAATCTTGCTTTCCTACCTCTCTCATAGGATGTCGATCGACCAAACTTAATAGAGTAGTAAAAAATTGAAAGTTGCTCAGTTGGTTAGCAACCCCATCTCCCGCTCAAATGCTGAGTGTTCAATCTCTGAAAATGCTACCCTCTACCCACGTGTGTTGGCTTTATTTTCATGTGTATGGGCTCTCTTATGAGTCTTAGCTCTTCAGCTGTGATACCAAAAAATAAAAAATAAAGCAGTCTACAGGGAAAATCAAAAAGAATTTTCTCTCCGGCACAAACCCTCTCATTACACAAACATTGCCTAAATCGTCTGTGAGAGCATGAGTCAATGATACTCAGCATGGAATAGGATTCAACCAAGTTAGTTGAGTCAGTCTAGATTGGGGCTTTTAATTTTCCACCAATTACATGTTCTGTAACTCACCTCTGAAGTCTGAATCGATGAGAAAAGCATTTTCTGTTCGAGTCCCAAGTACAGTGCAGACTCCAAACCCAAGCCATTTTCACCCCTTATTACCTTGCATCCCAAGAGTGCTTTATTTAACTTATAAGTAAAAATCTATAACAACTACTGATAGTCTGATATGATATAGTTCAACTGTATGGAAGTGATTTTTGTTCCAAGCAAGGGCGACAATGGGATCTACCTGGAGAAACCATAATAGTAAGAAAACCATAGCACGCATGTGTTCCCCTGTCTCAGTGGAATAAGTAAATCGAATTTCATTTCATGCCTAGGAAATTTGGGACATGGCGGAAAATGGGTGGTTTGCTTTGCCACGTACTCATTATAGGGAGAAGCAGATTGCATGTACAGTGGGGTCCACTTGGGCCCACTTTTGATAAATGCAGCTCCTTTTACGCTCTCATCTCCTATATGATCAGCTTCCATACCTAATTTTTATGTTTTGATTGGAATGCATCTAAGTGGACTCCATAAACTTGAACACATAACCACTTAACGCAATATGCTCATAGATGACAAAATTCAAGTACATACACCTCCCACATAGGAATTCATGGTGAGTCGCACAAGGGGCCCACCTTAGGCATTGATCCAAATGGAACACCCCCCACCCCACCCCACCCAAAAAAAAAAAAAACAAAACAAAACAAACAAACCAAACCCATTTACAATGGATCTAATGGGTTTACACCAATCCAAATAGACTGAACCGTTAGATCAATGGTTAGTTTTTGTATACAAAATTATTAAACTTGTGAACTATGGATGGAGGGATTAGAGTCAAGGGATTGACGTCCAATCTGATATCTGAACTCATCCTAGATGGCTCTTTCCATCTCCCCTAATCCTATCATAAGTGGGAACCCTTGTTGAGCCCCATCAAGTACCTTGTATGGAGATTTTTTGGGAGGTATATGTACCAGGACAAAGCCCTATATTATAAAGCTTTGAATAATGTAACTTGCATAACTTCTCAATCTACGACACTATTTTAGAGTGTTTCAAATGTAAATAAAGCATCTCGTTACATATAATATACCTAATTTGGTCGTGGTCGTGTAATTTATAGAAAGTCAAGAATAACTTTGTTCCATAATTTTACCTAAATCTCATTCACAGACTTCTCAACTTATTAAAGAGAGATAAATTGATAAGATAATAATTCAAAATTCAAATTCTTAATCTATCTCTAAACTCTCTAACAATCTAAACCTAATCTCTAATACCATTTATGTTAGAATGACCCAACTATGATTCATCCCAAACCCACTAATTAAAAAACCATGTTTCAAAAACTAATGAGATTCTTTCAAATAATGAGTTATTATTAAATTTAGAATCTTTCTTCAGATTTCGCTGGAAAAAAGCCGCAATAAATAATTTATATTTAAATAATTAGTGCTTATTTAATAAAGATATATAAAAAAAAAATCATCAATCGACAATAGCTTGTCCCCCCCTAAAAATACCTATAATTCTGCCATTGCTTACTTATTACATTAAACTTCTATAGTTTGGAAGTGAAGAAAAATATGAATAGGCTCAACTTTCGTTCCCTGCTCTAAAAATACGAGCCACTGTTAGATTTCAAAAGTGGACTCCACTGATTTTTTTTTTAGGACATATGATAGAGGTCCTGATTCAATCGTGTTGATTAGGCTATTAATTGTCATTCAAGTGGTCGGGGTCAAATGGGCAGTTGGTCGGTATAATGGCATGGTCTAAATGCAATGATTAAAACTGGATAGTAAAGAGGTGCGTGGAGAATAATGGTTTTTTGCCCGTGTTAATAAATTTAGTAACTCAGCTCAACTCGGTCCACAAAGTCAACGACGCGTCTATGCCGGCAATTGTCAACCCAAAACTCGATCGGCACTTGCTCGAATTGAGTTGCTCGACTCGTTGCATTTGAGTCAATGAGTCAGTTGGATGGTAAGTATAGTTGAAGGACAATTTTTTTAGGACCGCATGCTGTTCATGAGGTCATCATCAATCACTCTATCCCTTTCACTGTTTTAAACTCCAAACCGCACTCAAATCACATCAGCATGAATTGGACACCCTTTTTTACTTTTTTATTGAATCTCAAATAAAATTATATAAAAATTGTTAAACATTAAAGTTAATTATATCTTAAGTCGAAAATAAGGGATAGCCAAGTTGGTTGGTTATCCCATTTTTCGCCTTACTATCCGGGGTTTGATTCTTAGGGTCCGTTTTTTTACTGGAATTTATTATTAGAATTTGGGAGGTTGTGGTTTTTTTGGACATAATGTGATATCTTGTCTCCTGATATTTGAAATGCTGTGTTTTTTTTATTAGAGTTTCAAATTTCAGCCACCCAAAAGACCTTTAAGAATTCTTGGAATTTTACTCTCTATATCATTTGTTATAATTTCAAATACTCCACCTAAGGAGACAACTTTTGGAAAATTTGAAATTCTTTCTGTCACGACCCCGGACCGGGACCCGGAGCCGCGACGATAATACAATTTAATTAAATTTGGTTTGGGTTCCCGCGGCGAGGATTCCACACATTCGAATCACTTCACGATCACACATGAGTATAGAGTTGCGGAAGCGTGTAGCAAACACACAAGTGATATCATACATAAGATTGAGTATATAAGGACTTATGTCAGAGGGAGAAACAAAACTAGCATACCCATAAATAAGGTTTCAAGTTGAACAATACACAAACATAAGATTAAGTTTTACATTTCCAAAAGAAAGCCAACAAAGGCTAATAACAGGTTCCTAAAAGATAGAAGATCAATCCCAAAAATATTTCGCATCTCGTGACCCAGCTCGACATTTAAATGACATCATTGGGTTGCCACTCTCGTTCAAAAGGCTGTCCTACAGCCGCCTCCTCGTGCTCCTCCTCAAGGGCAACGAAACCTGGATCTGAGCACCAAAACAAAAAGGTCAGACACAACGGTCTAGCAGACAAAAGAATGAAGTACAATCATGCTATAAATCAATAGTTTTAAAATAAATAAAAACATGTACGATAAAGAGAAATTGTATAATACAAAGCATTTGGATAACAATATCATTTATAAGATCCATTCATAAATCAAGATGACCATTCGAAAACAATACCGTGACAATAACATGTAGCTCCATTCACCGTCACACGAAGTGCGAGAGCACTCAAGATTCACGGTCACACAATGGTGAAGGGAGACACTATTATAAATTGCAGTAGCTCAGTATAACTGAGGACTACACATGAGTCCCTCCGCGGAACGGGCTAAATAAGCAAGCAAGCACATACGTATTTACCAATCCAATGTTGGTACAAGGTTTAAGGACCCAAGGCGGTTGATCAGACCGACAATGGTCGTCCAAGCTGAGTGGAGTCGACACTAAAATACACACTTTCAAAACAATGTTTGACACTTCAAAATTCGGGAACTGCTCACTCTAAATCAAGTACACACATGCTTGTTCATAAAAGTTCACGAAATAGTAGAGTCCCAACACGATGTGTATAAAACACCTTTCACGTAATGATTCCCAAACGAGGGTTTTGAATAAAAACCTTGGAAATATTCTTTTCAAGCTAATACGAATCGCAAAAAGAGGATTTGGTTCATAAATCACAACTTTTAACATCAATACGTCAGGACCGCAATCGTTGAATCGTATATACTTTGAAATCCCATGTCGATCATTCGTTTAGATTGTGCCCAATTTGTTTAAACGACATTAAGGATAACAAGGTGTACACTTCGACCAAGAAGGGTCCACAACTGATTTGGATAGAAGTCCCCTTCATTCTCTTCATTTTCTAAAATCTGGTGGATTTCGGCTACCTGCCAGTTAGCCGCTGACTGACCGCGAGGTTGACCGCGGATCGCCTGATGAAAGCAGCCTTCTGGAATTCTAACTGAACTTCTTCGGTTAGCTGGCAGTTAGCCGCCGAAGGGCTCGGCGGTTAGCCGCTGGTTGACCGCGAGGGTGACCGCACCTTCAGAATTGAAAATGCAGCTCTCGGGAAAAGTGACCAAACTTGGTTCGGCTAGCCGCCAGGTGACTGCCAGCTCCGAAAAATTTGCATCAAGTGCAGTTTTCAGTCCTTTCTTTCTACAAATTATCCATACAACACTACTATTTCCTTGCAATAAACTGAGTTAAAAGCTCCTCCATTTCATCAATCAAAGCTTTCAATCCATCACTTCAATTCCAACCAACCAAACCTCCTTCTATCACTTCCAAATTATAACCCTTCATGCATAAAAATCCCAAATTAAATGAAACAAGTTTTAAAACAGAATTCAATGAATTACACCCAAACATGTGAACAATTAAAAATGTGTTTAGTAAACTAAACTTCAAGGTAAAACAAGATTAAACAAAATAGATTAAAAAGCAAGAAATCAAGATAAAATCCATAAATAAACACATGCACATTTATATTTCATTCATTCACTTGCCTTGGTCCAAAACGCACTCAAATTTATCTCCTAAACACACCTCTCTCAACTAAAACTCCAAGCTACAAAATCCATGGAAAAACCATTCAAAGAAATCTCAGATTTTTGAAATAAAAGAGGTTCTTCAAGAACCACCTTGCATGCATGTTAGAAAGCTTCTCTAGGGTCTAGCGAATCCATAGCCAGAAGAAAAAGATCAGGTCTTACTTCTAAGAGTCCTACCAATGGAGAGAAGCCTCTAGATGAAGAAGAACCCAACTGAAATGCTTTGAAAATAGTATTAATGGAAAGCTTGATCGAAGAGGAAGATGAAAATGAAATCAAAACTTCTATTTGGGTTGAATTTCCTTGACATGCAAGATGAGAGAGAGTGTGAAGAAAAGAAGGAAGTTCTCTCTTTAGTTCAGCTGAAATTCTGGAATGAAAGAGTGGGGAAGGGGAAGAACCAACGTGGGTTCTCATGAGTTGGGTGGGGTGTGGGCCACACCAAGCCACATAACTTCAAGGGTTTAATACATCATCTTGTGGGTCCCGAATGAGATCGACGAAAGAGAGTAAAACGATCATCAAAATATCTAGTTTTCAAAAATATAATTTTCACATGATTATGCAAACATTGGAATTTATGCACAGATTTCAAGGGGAAAAGCCTATTTTACCCTTTTTGCTGAAAAATGCGATTTCTGAGTTTCGAAAACGAACAGAGAGAACATAAAAGTTGTAAATGTTATTTTGATAAATCAAAAGAATAAAAAATCATAATTTTCCAAAAATCAAGAATAAACTTCCCTAACACGCACACGGGTCCCACGAGCTAAATTAACAGCTCTCGAAAATTCCCAAAGCTATGGAAAATATAACGAGCTCAAAGCTAAACGCCACTAATCACACTTAAAATCTAATCTCGACTTAAACGACGCTAATCAAAATAAATTTGGGTCGGAGTCTTACACTTTCAGACTTGAATTCTTGAAATTCGAAACGGACTCTTTAGATTCGATTCCTACGTAAGCAAGTTTGTCTTCCCACGAGATTAGGGGTCGGCAGTTGGCACCCCATGACCATGGTTGGAGTCTATTACCGGGCCGGCTCTCTTAGCTAGGTGTCCAAAAAAGGAATCTTGAGTCAAGAGGATTTATTAGGCCTGATTTTTCGCCGAACGTACTCCATGATAAGATCTTACCAACTTTCCCTTCCCTCCTCCAACCAACTGATGGGCAAGTTTCAAGGTAGGTCACATGAACTGACTGTAGATGGACAGTATACAATACACTTGAAGGAAAAATCTTCTTGTTAATAGATAAGTAAGGTTTTGTTCCCTTCAATATAAAATTGATCCTCTGGGGTGCAGACACACACAAAGATAAAAAGAAAAAGGAAGAATAAGAACCACATTCTTAAGCTCGGATTTTAAATTTTGAATTGGAGATTGAACCCTCTATAGATTGAATGAGTCTGGCCAAGTGGGGTTCCATGGGGTCCTTAATATTCTTCATCAGAAAAATATTTTGGTCAATCACAAGTCACAATTCTTAATCCTTAACAGTTAGCCCGCTTAATAAAAGACCTTGCAATGCATTTATGAAAAAAATCTAATGAGTCAAAAGTTTTTTTTTTTTTTTTTTAACAGTTGGTTCCATGATTTATTCCGCATTCAATTGATTGGGTGGCTTGATTTGGACTGGACAATCCAAGTCATTGGTTTATTTGTTATGTTATTAAAAATCTACATTGTGTGCTCTCAACTTCTCATTGATGATGAAATGGGTCCAAGCTTACCAGATTATCTAAAAGACAGGACTTTGAAATTGACATTTTAAATTTGGATCAGTGTCCATGGGCTTTTTACTTACAAATTCAAATACTAACATGTGATGATTTTCCGATGTTTCTATTAGCTACGTTCTTAATAAATAAGATCATGAATTGGGGGTATATATACAGATTTCAAAGATATAGGATGAGTTTGAATGTCGATGAATACCAAACTGAGTCATGTTGGACTTCAAATGGGTATATTACATGTAACCCAATGTATTACTCCTATTTGGCAGTAGTATCAATAGAAAATAAAATTAGATAAGTCTCTTTGAGATGGCATGGGGATGTACAACACATACAGGCAACGGTGCCGGTAAAAAAAAGTTTATATGAAGGTTGATGGCCCATCGAGAGAAAGAATAGGACAAAGAGAACGTGGTGCAATTTATCTAAAGATAGATTGGATGCCCCAACATATTTATGACAAGGCTTTGAATCAGGGGTGGCCCTGAGGACAGCCCACACAGGCGGCCGGCTGGGGCCCCAAAATTTGGCCCAAACTGGGGGCCCCCAAGTCTAAAACATGTCAATCATGAGCTTGCCCATTTAGTCAATCAGGTTGAGCCCAGTTGAGCTTGGTTTTGGACCAATTTTATTTGAATCAATCTTCAGGCTAATAATTTGATCCAAGCCTGGCCCAAATTCAAATTTTATGGCTTGTTTGTATTTGAAAGAAATAAATGATCAACCCCCAGATTTTTTTCACCGATGCAGACAGTAGATGGGACTGGGCAGACTGGTGATATAAAACCTATTAGCAGATTTACTTTCTTTCCTTTTACTCAAACTGCTACACTCTCTAGTCTCTAGTGAAAGGACGTTTTCTTCACTGTACACCTTCTTCTCTCCCAACCTTGCTATAAAGATCAACAAATCAGCATCATCTTCTTCTCTCCGGCTCGTGTGGCTTCATCACCCATATTCACATCAGGGCTGGCTCGAGATAATTTGAGGCTTAAAGCGATTATAATTCCCCCCCCCCCCCCCCCCCCCCCCCCCCCCCCCCCCCCCCCCCCCCCCCCCCCCCCGCGAAAAAAAATTAAAGAAATATTGAATCTGCCACCGGTGGGGCTCGAAGTATTTTCACCTGCGCACGATGGGCATACGCACCATGAGTTAGGACCATTCAAGATGGACTTCAGAGTTATGCCCCACGTATTGGATGTTCCAGATGCACGGTGCTTATATGCATTATGCACGGTGAGAAAGTGAATAAATTCCGACGGGGGGCCATTGTTTATCTTAAATTTTAAGATTATTAGGGCTGAAATCCCAAGTTTTGGATCTATTACAACCACATCATGGATCAAATCTGAATGGACCCCTATTGAAATTAGATACACAAAAATAATGAGAAAGGCTTGTGAAGCAAATTCATGACTGAATGTATGGTTGATATTTGGCACACATGTACTGCTAGAAATATAATGATGTGCTCAAATCAATTGAACTCATATAATGGTGTGCTCAAATCAATTGAACTCGTAGCAATATTAATATAAGGGTCAAATTAACTTGAAAATATAATAGGCCATAAATGACACTTTAAGGCCCCATAAAAATCTTGGCATTATCTTCTTAAGAGAGTTATTATGGGGCCTTATATTTTGGAGAGAAAAAAAAGGATGACAGTTGATAAATTTAGTTTTTAAAATTTCAAAAGATGCCAACTGCTATTATGGGGCCTTTTTTTTTAGGCTAAAGCAAAGGCTTTATTGGCCTTATGCTAGAGCCGGCCCTGATTCGCATCATCTCCTTCATCTGCAAGATATAATCATCTCCTTCATCTACAACATATCTTGCAGCGAACCCATTGTCAAAGGTACTTTCTTTCTGTTCTTTCCTACTCCCATCTCTGTTTACTCTATTATGAAGAGGATAGGAATAGGATAAGGGTAGGAGTCTTCTTTTATTCAAGAGATGATGATGTAAATGATTGGGTGTGATGATCTTTTGAATAAAAGATGAAATAGAAAAATAGAGAGTCATCTCTGCTCCTTGGTTTCTAGAACTTGCTCGTGAGTGGTTGTGAATCAGCCACTTCCATACTTTAAATCACTTTAGTTATGTTATCTATTGAAAAGTCTTTGGTAGAAAAGCTTGATTATGAAGACTTAATTAGTGATTTCGCAGCTAGAAATGCAAAAAAGGCTAGTAGTTTTTCAGTAGTACTTAGTTTTTGTAATTGAATTTTGGTGTTAATTGGTTAAATATGTAACACAATTCTGATTCGGTAAGAGTAGGTAAGGAGTTTATACTTAATTTTCGATTAAATCATAAAAAAAATTATCTTTTATTTTTTTATCATTTATGTGTAGGTATACGGGAAGGGCCACACTTTAGGAACTCGCCTAGGGCCCCCGAAAACTCAGGGCCGCCTCTGGCTTTGATCATGATGAATCTGATTCTGTATATACCATGGCAGGTCCGCTTTCTTCCTTACTTTTCATATGCTAGTTGAATCTAGAGTTGACTCTGCCGAATGACGTCCAATCTTTTTTTTTTGGCATTCGGCGGCATGTCTCTGAACATTTTACTTTATTACCTTAGATCCACAATCATTTTTCATAGTATGATAAGTCATTTTTCCAAATTTGAATATCTAAAATGTCTAATTTACCATTTCTTAAATCATATCCCATGATTAGTGGGATATGCCATTAATAATGGTCAACTACCATTTAATTGGCCACGATTAATGAAATTCCATTAATGAGAGTTTCAAATAAATTCTAAAATAACGCAAATAAATTTTAAAAAATGTAATAAATTTCAAAAGATTACAGAGAATTTTAAAAAGACGCAAATGAATTTCAAAAGATCCAAATAAATTTTAAAAACTATAAATAAATTTCAAAATATGCAAATAAATTTCAAAAGTTCCAAATAAAATTTAAAAAATATAAATTAATTTCTAAAGAGGCAATATAAATTTCAAAAGACACAAATAAATTTCAAAAGACATAAATAAATTTCAAAAGATCCAACTAAATTTTAAAATATATAAATAAATTTCAAAAGACACAAATAAATTTTAAAAGACGTAAATAAAATTTTAAAAAACACAATAAATTTGAAAAAAGGCAATAAATTTTTAAAAAAATGCAGATAAACTTAAAAAGATGCGAACAAATCTCAAAAGACGCAAATAATTTTTAAAAGACGCAAATAAATCTCAAAGCATCCAAATAAAATTCAAAAGATGTGAATAAATTTCAAAAGACACAAATAAATTTCCAAATACGCAAATAAAAGTAAAAAAATATAAATAAATTTTAAAAAGTGCAAATACATTTGCCAAAACTAAGATAAACCAATATTTCAAATTTCAAAAAAGTTTTCAAAAAACTCAAGTATTTATGCCAAAACCCAGTTGAATTTATTTTAAAAAAATATAAATAAACTTCAAAAGACACAAGTAAAATTAAAAAATGCAAATAGATTTAAAAAAAAACTCAGATAGATTTTTCAGAAATTCAGATAGATTTGTAAAAAAAAAATTAAAAATAAATTTGCTAAAAACACAGAAACATTTGTTAAAAACTCTGTTAAAATTTTAAAAATGGAGATTAATTTTTTAGAAACTCATATAAATTTGTCAAAAAAACTTAGATAGATTTGTTAAAAACTCAAATAAATTTTTCAAAAACTTAGTTAAAATTTTCAAAATAAAGATTAACTTGTTAGAAACTCAGATATATTTGCCAAAAACTCATATAAATTTGCTAAAAACTCAGATAGATTTGCAAAAAACTCAGATAAATGCTTCGAAAATCCAAGTAAATTTATCAAACACTCAGTGAAGGCCGGTGGGTGGCGAGTGCCATGGCGATCTCTCCAGTATTCTGCCTCGGTCACAAGGGCAAGTGGGCAACAACGATCACATAGTCCGGTTGGCCTGCATTTTAAGTAGTTTTCAATTGAAGGGGGGTGTGCAGTTTGTGCCGCAGGTGGTGGATGTCGAGTTGCAGAATAAACTTCAGGCTTGCGTGTACCATCCTTTGTACATGTCACAATGGGATGTTGAGGTACAAAACCTAAAGTGTTGGACCCATTTGAAGGTGCCAAGCAATTCCCATTTGAAGATGCCGAGCCGGAGGCTATTTCATCATGTGGGTAAAGTTAGTTAATTAATTTTTTTAATCTAAAAATTTCTTTAATTAGCTTCTCGTGTGGTCGACCCATTCGCACCACTGTCTATCTTTAGACACCTATGCACTCGTGATATTTTATGATTGATATTGATTACATCAGTATGGAGTATAGGCATTAGATAAAAAGTTGTTGGACTGGAAGCCTTATAATACCCTATTGAAAACTTTTGGCTAATTTATTCTCTCTTTTTTTTTCCTTAAACCTTCAAAAAGTTTTTGAAACTTTTAACAAACTACAGTATAAAAAGAAAACAAACACAGGAAAAATCCCTCTAAAACTTGGAATACATTATTATACCTTTTGGATTGCAAATATAAGTCAGTCACTTTCAGTGACTCTTCTTCTTCTTTATGTGCAGGAGAAAAGTAGAATGTGAAGTTAACCTGGCCTGGGAAAATCAAAGTAAAACATGGAGATTTGCCATCAGTCCAAGTCGAAAGTTATTTTAAGTTAAAAAAAATCCAAGGTTAGTTTGTGTCTGATATGGATGGATGTGATGTATCTCTCTCCTCTTCCTCTGCTTTGGATCCACTTTGGTTGCATGATTACAAGTCAACACGTCGTTCCGTGCTCTCGTCAATCCATCCCATCCCATCATCCACTAGTCCACTAATACTGAAACCCAAACTGAGACTATTATAAAAGCATAGAGGAGTGAAAGGGGAAGGACTGATGATGCTGCTGCGGATGCTCGCGTGGCACATCTTCCAACGCGGTTTCCGGCGTGGCCCCCACCCTGCCCGCGGGTTCTGATGTGGATCTGGACTCCCACCCTTTGCGCGTAGAAACTTTTTAGGATTGATTTTGTTTATCATCCTAAACGCCAAATCTGTCCACCTCTTTCACGGGTCCCATAAATGGGGGTGTGGAATGAAGTTAGTGGATTTCACATGAAATTCCAAGTGGATTTAAATTAAGGTAAAACAATTCACTTCACTTTGTTTAGATGTTTGGCGTGAAATTAATATTTGGAGTATAATTCTTTTTTATTTAGAGCGTGTTTGGTAATTTATTATTAAAGTAAAAGTAATGTAAAATATCAAAAAGTCAATAGAGAATAAAATATAAAGAGATGTGATGGTATTTTGTTGTTAGTAGATTAGTAAGCAATGAGAATATTTAGGGTTAAAGTAAAATCAATATACATGTGGCTGACGGTAATATTTCATTGGTTGTGCTCGCCTCATCCAAACAGGGTGAAGTTAAAATTTTAAAGTGTGAGGGCCCATTTAACTCATTTACTCTATTTTTCGCCTATCTAAATAGAGAAATGTGAGGGGTTTCGATCATAAGATGTGGGGTGCAAACAGTGTTACGAAATTCAATTTAGACGCCATTTCGATTTTTCCTACAAATGAAATGTTTCAGTCGATTCAGAGATTCGGTAAAATATTATATATATATATATAATATAAAAATAATATATGATACATTTAACTTATTGTACTAAATCAATGTAAATTGTCGATTTATATTTGATGGGTTGTTTCATATTAGAGTGAAGCTTGACTAACTTATTCATAATAAAATATTTTTATTGGAATAAAACTTGATTAGTGCAATAGGGCTCATATAGTTATTTAGGTTTTAATGTATGGGCGGCTCCACATTGGAGTCCACTAATTTCTCTAAGGCAAAAGCCCAGAAATTGTGATTTTACTTTTAATTTTAAGTTGAAAAAATATATTTAGCCCCTTCAATTTTTATTTTTTTATTTTAAATGCAACATAAATACTGTGATGAATAATTGGGCGAATCAGACGAAATGGTAAAATTCAAACCGAATTAAAAAGAATTTTGGGACGAATAATTTCAGGATCTTGTTTATTTCGGTATAGCGTATGAACCGAAATTACTCAAAAATTTTGGCCGAAACGAACAGATTTCATTGCATTAGGTGCAAACCCACTCCTTCTGCTACCCACCAACTCTCAAGTGGATGAATCTATCTATATTTACTAATTACTTTTTTATTAAATTCCTAACTCCTACTTAAGTGAAATTGGGAGATACTGTATGAATTGAAAACGAAAACATTTTCCTTGGCTTGAATTTTAATGGGTGGGTGCATCCACAATGGAGTTTCCCTCTTTTAACTTTATGATTCATCTAAAGCCCATACATAGAGGATACTGACTAGTCCACTTCCACTCTCAATTGGGCTTACGTGTCCAACTTTCCCGACCACACGGTAAGTGGGCTCCTTCCTTAATAACACTGCTCAAAGAGCATGAAAGGGGGTCATTATTATCCTACACAAACAGGCTTTAACGGGAAAGAGAGAAGAAAGTACAAGAAGGGTACAGACAACAAGAAGAAATAGAAAAATGGGACTGTGGTTTGACTGGGAGTAGGGCTACTTTAAATCAGTCTGTATAGTAATTAGTATTTTAAGGTGGTTGAATATGAAAACAATGAAATTCCAAATTCTCTGCGTGCTACAATTCTGGCAAAAAAATTATGATCTCTAATTGTATAAATATATTCTTTAATCAAATTATTAGAAATGTTCAGGGCATGTTTGTTTGCAAGAATTTTAAGAATTCTTGTTTGGGAAGATAGTAAGATCCTCTAATTTGTATCCGAGGTGAAACTCAAAATTCTCAAGTACACTAAGGCATTCAAAATGCTGAAAATTCTAAGAAATCTAAATTCTAAAAGTCGCTTTTTAAGTAGGCTGGATTTAAAGATTCTAGCATTGAAATACAACATTTAAAATATTCAAGACACATAATTTGATATGAGCTTAAAAAATATCCGTAGCACCCACAATTCTCGTAAAAAATACCTCCAAACAAATATGCTGTTAAGAAAGTTGATATCTTATTCACTCTTAATCTACAACCCAAATATTCATCTCACATGTGCCAATTAACCATGACATTGTCATCAATTGTTAGCTTGTGTTTGTTTAATGAGAGGAGTCCACCTTCTATAGATTTTCGTTTGTGCAGGAGACATGAATCTTGCATTTCTTCTTTTCACACTAGAGATCATAATCATTTTTATTGAGAAAAATCAACTCATTTCTTTCTTTTTTTACGAGTGAAAAAAAAATATTGTACCAAACAATAGAAAAGTGGACAGTGTAACGCAGAAAATGAAAATAATTTTCTTCTATATTTCGGTATCCTTTCCTTGCACAAACATAACCTTATCCTCAAAAAAAAAAAAAAAAAAAAAAAAAAAAAAAAACTAACATGATTACCTATGCTGTGAATGAAGCAAGATGAGATAAATCTATCATATGTCATGTTTATCTGGCGAACAAATAAATGGGGACCATCCAGATTAGACAAGTTGCAAAATTCATACCAACCAAAGGATTTTAGCCATCCAATAGAAGTCCACCAATGGATGGTCAAAATAGGAATTCTGCCTAACCTTCTCATTGGAAATTGAATTTTGAAGAGAGCTTAAATCTAGAGGATTCTTTTTTTCTGATGGAGTTGGATAGAAGATGCCACTGAAGTCAAGGCAGATACTTCAGATTCCATAGCTCGTATCTTTGTTGTAAGCTACAAATAATATAGGGTTAATGAATGGGACAACAAATCAAATACAATAAAAATCCTATAATGTGTTTAGGGACCCAAAGAAATGCTTAGACATATACTCCTTCCTACCAGAATGGAACAAAAATGCATGGACAGATGGACAGACAATAATACAACAGAGAGATGAGAATACAGCAGCCTAAGTAATGGGCCATGAATTGTCTGTCAAAATCTAATCCATAATTGATCAGAAATCCAGTATGAGCCTTACAATCTTTCATGGGCCAGTAGGGCTGGTCCAGGACAGGCCAGCTTTATCATGAGCAATATTTGGCCTGTGGCTTGGGCCATTGGTCTTGGGATGGGCCTTTTTTGGCCCAACAGTAAATGAGATTGGCTTGAGCTGATTATATATGCTTCAATGCTACACTATATGCCTGGCTCGGCCGGCCCGGCCTCACCCGACTATTAAATAAAAATGGGTAGTGTCACAAATCTCATAATCTGTATTTTATCCTCTTCAAAGGATATTAGTCAACTCAAGATGTTTTTTTTTTTTTTGGGTACCCCATGAAAAAAAAAAAAGATGAAAATTTTTTTTTTTTGGCCAAATGAATCTTTAGGCAAAAATAAAAATGAAAAAACAAATCAAAATTAAGCAGAAAAACGAAAAAAAATAAAAAGAAGAAGAAGAAGATGATGGTCTCAGGCCTGGACCCAACCCATTAACCATTAAAGTCCCAGGACCTATCCATTTTTAACATGGGCCTAACGATAAGCTGAATCCCAACCCTACCCCAGAGTGTGCCATTTCTTCAGCTGGGCCCAGACCATCCCAGCCCTAAATCTAAATTCTAAGGTATATAAATGAAGTTGACAGTTGGCCTATGCATATATATAAGTGTGAGAGAAACGGATTTTTCCGTGTGATGTGTGTGTGTGGTTTACTGAGATATGCGTAGTACAAAACTTCGATGCATCCAATGGGTGTGATCTCTTTAATATTCTAACTTCATCTGTCATATTCAGCAAGGAGTAGCAATTTATTGTACTTACAATCACACTGTGTTTTTGCCAACATGACATACTGGCATGGAAGACATTATGGTGGGCAATGTGGTTGTCAGATCCAAAAATGCTCCTTTTCTATGTGATCTCTTTATTTCACTTGTTCTTGCCATCTCATTTTCATGCATCCTTATCAATTGTTGCTGGTGATGGGTTTTGAGCGCCTCCGCCGTCCGTTCACTCACAATATAATCCAAGGTCTTTCAAAATTCAAAAATCAAAAGTATACATTTTTACCTTTTGAAAAAACTTCTCAAGACTACAATATAAATACATTTAGGGCGTCTTTGTTTGTATAAAACTAGAAATTTCATGTGCCTGAAGGCACTGCGCACCATGTTATAGAACTTATTATTCCTGGACCTCTGATTGCCCTAGAAATTGACTCATTGCAATATGTTCGTCGAGGGCTTTCTGTCCATATATAGAACTTCGAAATCCGACGGGCGGATCAAAAATCATAATAGCAGGTCCCGCACCCCCGAGGTGCCCACTTGAAAAATCACCTATCACTTCTAGACCCTTGATCGCCCTGAAAGTTGGCTCATTGTGAATCTACTCATCGGGGGCTTTCCATCCATATATAGAACTTTGAAATCCGATGGGTGGATCAAAATCTGCGAAACCTGAATCCCAGTGATTATTGCCCAGACCGGACCCACTGCAATCCACCTTTTTGGGTCCACACCTCTGATTATGCCCTTAGATCAATGGCATAACCTTGTAATTATTTTCAACTTTTAGCCCCTTGTGCTTTTGATGGGGATGACAAAAAGTTGTAATTATGTCTAACTTTTAGCCCCTTTCTGTACAGTACCACGTAAGACAAATATCACTTCAATTCAAAAAGGCTTACCTGAAATGTAATATAGATATATAAAAACTTATGATCAAACAAGCTCCACGAGCTCGATCGTTCCTAAGCTGCAAGAAATCTGGCATTTCCTAAATATTTGTAAGAATACAAATATAAATATATTTATAATCATTGTTATGTAGTGCTTTGTTAAGCCCAAGCTACAAATTTTTATATCCATTTGGCATATGGAAAACTTATGGGACGAAATATATTTGCATATAACTAGGACCAAACACCAAAAACATGGTTAAAATATTGGTCATAAAGTTTGAAAACATCAAAAAGCCAGACATAGGTATATTCAAGTATAAAATGTTTTTCTTCTAAAAGTTGGGACAGAACAATTGGTATATGTCAGCTTGCGTGCCTTGGAAGTGTTCTGTGAATAATACTTAATTTATATTGTTTTTAATACAAAATCTTAATTTAGTAGCATTAAATATGATTTTAAATTTAAAGTTGAATATATCATGGGTTTTTATCAAAATAAACAATATTTTATATGAAATATTTTATATCTCACAGGGTCCTGCCCCCCTGAGTTCTTTGAAATTCCTTATATTATCATATAGATGCCCCCCTCAGAAAAAATTTTTTTTATATTACATAAGTCGCCCCCCAAGGAAAATATTTTGGATCACTGATTTTCATAAATAACGGCGTCGTATACGTGATGTATTTTTTTGGGAAAGTCCATACATATGGTTATTATACATGTAATATTATATGATTATGCCCAAGTGACCAAGTGAAGGCTGAATATACCAAGATATTAATTATTATGGAGAGTGCCTAAGAACACTTCTATTGTAGCTGCTGGTGATAATTTGCCCTCACATCAGAGGACCTGAACCAAGTGTAGGAAATGGAAGTATGCTCATGTGTACCATGACCTTCTTTTGAACAAGCCCAAGATTACCAGGTTTTCTGCATCACAATTTATCGTTTTCTGGTTCTGGGGCTTGCCTTATGTCAAAGATATCAGCTTTTTGGGTAGAGGATGTAAGATAGTTGATGTTTTTGAATTACTTTAAGACAACCATTCTTTCAATTTACAAGTGGAGACAGATTTAAGGTCTAATTTTAATCTGGATGATATGATCGGTCATGTTTTGATTCTGATCAATCTACAAGTGGGGGCTGATTAAGATCTAAGATTTTAAGCTGATGATAGGATAAGACATGTTTTGTTTCTAATGAATTTACATTATAAATATCAGATTATAAATGGTAAGTTTACATCCCAGGTGGCTCAACAGTCTAATCCATTGATAAAAAAAATATCCTCAACTAGAATTGTTTTTCCCCCTTCTTACCCAGCTTAGGGGGGCAGGAACCCAGCTCAATGGTGAGGGAAGTAGGATATGATTTCTCACTTTTCATGAAACTGCCATGGCTTTGATACCATTTTATGATGATTCGAGCTCACTGTTCTAATGATATTGTTCGCCTTGGCTCATGAGATTAATTCAATCCAATTTTACGAAACGGTTTTAAAAGGCCTTATGTGGGGTTAATATCAAATCAAATCATCGACTTGGATATTTCTGATATGGTACCTAGTGTAGACGTCCAAGCCCTTGGAAGACAAAAACAGTTAACAAACAAGACAATCAAGCCGAAGGCAAGTGAGATCTCACAATCATGAGACGACAAGATTGTCTACGGGGAAGGTGGCCGAAGTGGGTCCCATAGTATCAGACTGCACATGCTGTCTACCTATGAGAACCTTTTCCATCAGCCCGATCTGAAAATATTCACCTCCGCACTTGCACATTCATACTATGCATATGGGCCGTCCAAAAAGTGGGACCCACCTTTTGAATTCGTGACACGTGGCCCAATTACGAGGTGTGCAAGTGAATGTTTTGTCATCGGCTTTTTTTTTGGCTCGTGTATGTCATAGGTTGGATGACCGATCCAAGGAAGGACATGTGACCTTCATTGGTGGACCCATTATATTCATTTGCCAATCTTACTGCATGTAGAAATGAAAAAGTTGAGCGTATCTAATCAGGCCCCATACACCACTCATTGTTCTCCAGAATGTTAGCCTTCATAGATATTGCAAGCCAAGCATGGGCATGGGGAAGCCACGTTGATGCACCAGCACCTTGAGCCACACCCACACATGACACAACTCAACAAACAATTTTTCATTCAAGACTTTGCTGTGATAAATATTCTGTAACTTGGTTGGTGTACTCATAAATGATCTGGAAGCTAACAATGACCTTCAATTTAACTCACTGTCTTGCAAACTGGTTAGCTCTTTCATCAACTTTGGCCACCTTTATCGACAGTTGAGACCATCGTGCCAAAATAAGTGCTCTTTTGAAAATACTAAGATAGTAACTAATTATTCAAGACATATTTGTGTATAGCTGTGGAAATCTGCTTCCACATAGAAGGTTTTTCATATTCTACAGTAAATTGAGTTTTGACTCCATAGGAATTGGTGTTCTGCGGAATCGTAGAAAACTCACTTATCGTTTCCACACCAAATGAGTTTTTTTTTTTTTTTTTTAATTGTAACACAGAAAAGGTAACCCACTTAGAATACTTACTTTTTCACGCTTTTTTCATGAAAAAGC
Organism: Litsea cubeba; assembly: GCA_012931725.1. Taxonomy (NCBI): domain Eukaryota; kingdom Viridiplantae; phylum Streptophyta; class Magnoliopsida; order Laurales; family Lauraceae; genus Litsea; species Litsea cubeba. The sequence continues at coordinate 72,069,219 of CM022950.1, read as the reverse complement.
ATATACACAAACATGCCCTTAATGCAAGATGTCTCCCAAGATCCCTTGGCTTCCATCCATGAAAGGCTGCTTCAGGTGTGCCCTCCATTAAGCTGTATCCATAATATACTTCACTACTTGCAAGGGTAAGGCTGCGTACACATGCGCCCACCCTCCCCCTACCCCCGCTTAACCGGGGAGCACTTTGTGCACCGGGTGAGCCCACTACTTGTAATATTAAAAGCATGTTTTAGCCTGATAATTGTCTGTTGTTTTTTTTCTTGATAATTGATAGTGAGGCCCATCCCATGACCAAACACCATAGTTTTGGAGCTGTTTGCTGTAATTTATGAAACCGCAAGTTGTGAACATTGCGTTGTTTTAGTTTTACAAGCAAGATTTTCATAATCTCATACGAAGTATTGTAAGTAATGGGAAAATCACTCTCCAAAGAAGCCAAAGACGTCTAACATGAAGAAACTTCAAATGGAGAACTGTTCAAATTCATACAAAGTCATTAAAAATCCCATCTCCTGTTTAGTTATCTCAATCCTTCATTTCAATCAAACCCTAATCCTTGTTAAAATAAGATAGAGACTGGACTAATCCTCTCTCTATAATACAATTCAAATGGTTGAGCTTAATTTCAGGGTCAGAGTGATTAAATCTTGAAAAATAGGTAGAACTCTTGAGGAGACTTTTGAGTTTTGAAGTAGGCAGTTTGCCATTTCAATTGAAACACTCAACCTAAAAGGTTTTTGACTCCCTGCAAATGGACAATCAAGCATATGTAGTTATGACCCTTCAAAGATTCTGTACACACAACTACATCAGAATTGAACATAGACCAATGTCTAGTCAATCCAAATGCCTGTGCAGGAGCATTTTATGGCACCAGCAAAATCGAATGAGGCCGTAAATGGGTCGGGCTAGACAGGCGCAAGACTGGACCCGACCCGAAGATACTGCTCCTAAATCCAAGTATTGACCAGATAGGTTCGGTCCAGGTCACAGCCCAATACCAAATGGACCCGAAAATACTGTGTTATAGACCAAACTCAGATCCAGTTGTTATAGTAATTGCATACTATCATAGTATTTTTTTTGCATACTATCATAGTATTTTTTTGGTTGTGTTTAGATGTTAGTTATGTCACTGTCGGATCGAATGTCATCAGGTCGGAGCCTGTGATTTAGACATGGACTCAACCAGAAACCAATGCATTTGCCAATCAGAACCAATGTTTTAAGAACCAAACCCGGTCCATCTGAACCAATGGTTTGAGTATGGATATAACATATGATTCAGGTCGACTGATGGATGATTCGGATTGAACCCAGTCCATCAGTCGACCTGGTCCGATTTTTAAAACACTGATCATAAAGTCAATATTGCTGCTTCTCTACCATCTTTTGTGAAATTAGACTTTTCTACTCCACAGGATAACGCCCACCCATGGAAGTTCCATGCACGTCTATATTTACAAATAGAATTTGACCCAGTCCTAAGTTGTTACCATTCCACCAAATATCTGATGCACGGATAAGATGTAACATTACAGTCAGCATCTGACCTCACTAAGTAGATGAATTCATTGATTTGAGATACTAAACCCCAATTCTAAATTACTGATGATTTTGTCTCTAAGGAGAAGAAAAGATGGGTTGGAATTTTAAGTCTAAAGGAGGCGGTTTGTTGGAATTGACCATCTGAGATGGTATGTTTCTTTAACTTAAAAACAGAAGGACTTGCCGACATTAATGTAGAAAATGAAGTGGGAGCTTAGAGAAATCTTTGTTTTGTTCTTCCTCTCAAGTCTCAAGGCATGAAAATGTGCAGGCATTAAAAGTGGTGCCTTTGGTTTAGCACATTGGGCCACCTGTTCATGGCATCCTCCAAAATGACCAAACACTTTGGGTTTCAAACATGGGCAAACACTGATGGGTCATTCTTCTTTTCAGGGTCTTAGGGCTAATTTGGATGTAGAGAATAGGGGGTGAAGAAATTTGCCATTAGTTCAAATTTCAAATTTCAACTGAGCTATGGAAATTCTAAAATGCTACATATTCATAAATCAAAAGATTTCTGTGCTTGCTTTCTCCACATCCAAGAGGACTTATGATTTTTGTAGTAAATGAGTTTCTACCAACAGGGCAAAGAAGGATTAAAGGTGAAGATCTACAAGCCCCTTCGATTCAAATTGAATGTATTTTATCACTTGATTTGATAGTGCTTTTATTACTTTTAGATGTGATTTCAATGTTGACTAATGATAAGTTGAGTTAAAATTTTCCAAAAAATAAAAATAAAAATATGACCATTGAATTTTCATTTAACTTTTCATAAGAAATCATTATTCATTAAACTTTGAAAGTTAATTTAAGAAAAAAAGGTCATCATGACCCAGTGCAGTCCCGCTACAATAGGGTCCTAGGAGGGTTCAGACTGGAGGCAAACTTAACCTTTTGGCAATTTTACACAAAATAGCTGCTCACAGGTCTCGAACCTGCGTTATCAGGCATGACACCAAACACGAAAGTTTAAGCTAAATATAGATTAAATTCATTGCAAGTATGGGATTTTTCTTGCAAGTAGAAGAGCCCTAAAGGCTTCTAACTGATTTATTAAATGAATGTGGCAGTACTGTGTCAGAACCAGATGAACCACCAACCTCCTTTCACTAAAGCAGTAAGGAAATTACCCAATCTAACAACTGCACCACAACAAACCAAAAGAAATTTTGAGAAAAAAAAAAACAAAAAAAAAACAAACCAAATAAATGATATAGCTGGAAAAGTCTGTCTTATATACTTATTGTTATTTAACTGTATTTGCAAGATTTTCTATTATTACATGTGGGGATACTCATCAGTGGTGTTGACAGAACACACCTGATAGCCATAACCTGATAAAGTCCATGTCCTATATGCTTATTAATTATATTTCAACTGTATTTAAAGGTTTTCTACTATTACATGTGGGGATACTTTTCATTTGCCAATTCTAGGCAGACAGGTTTTTTGGTCCCATTGTATAATCAGCATGCATTTCTTTGCTGCTTACTCTTTTTTGCTCCAATTGTATTTGACAAGGGCTTCTCACCCAAGTGGTAAGGAGCATCAATTCTCATTGGAAGGTTAGCGCCCTCCCCAAATCCCCCGCTCCCCCCACACGAGTTGTGTCCCTTCACATGTGTGAATTGCGCTCGTGCGAGTTCCCATCACCTGCGAGTCTCATGGGTCCCAGCCCCTTAACTGGGTTACCAAAAAAAAAAGGAAGAGAGAATTGGGCCTTCAAATTGACCCATTAAGTCAGTTGAGTTTGATGGGTTGGACATTGAGTCAAGTTGGACTTCCAAAATGTCCTACCGATAAGGCTCCAGTTAGGGTTGTAAATGGATACCCGATTCTCCGATTACCTAAACGTTCCGACCCGTTAAGATCCGGGTCTGGGTCCCTATTTTGGTCCTGATAAGAAAATGGTTCCGATTCCGGATCCTTTTTTTTTTAACCGATACCTAAACGGGCCCGGTTCCGGATCCACAGTGGCTTAGACCCGTGGACCCGAGACCCGACCCAATATACACTAACATAAGGTAACTTTAGTATGTGAGAACAGAACCCTTTTTACTTTTCTACTTTTCTACATTAGGGTTTTCTATATCTCATTGCCGGTTTTGATGTGATTTCTGAGTTTTTGGTTAAAAGTGCCTGTTATTGATAGACAAAAGGTCACATTAGTGTTTGCAGGTACGTGATCCAATTGAAATGTGAAAAAAGCATAATTTTTTTTAAAAGAAAAATACAGGTATTAGTCTAGATCCGGAACCAGAACCAGACCCGCCTCACAAACGGCTCCTGTTCCGGTTCCCATTATTATTATCGGTTCCGGTTCCCTTTCTTAGAAAATGGTTCCGGTTCCGGTTCCACCCTGGACCCGGACCGGAACCGACCCGTTTACGACCCTAGCTCCAGTATCCAGCAGAATCGTCTGATCCCTCATGAACAAAGTTATATGCACCCAGTTTATGGGTAAACGAAGAATCCTTCAGTGAGTTAGGCCAAGTAACCAGTCTTTTTTCTTTTTTTTTTTCTCTATAACCAGTTTAAGCTAACCAGAGCACAGGTAATTAAAGTTATAGATAACCACAACCTTCTTGTTGTGAAACTGATCACCTACCAACTGTGCCGCCAGCTCTTGTCATGCATCAGGTTCCTGTGCCCAGTGCTTGGGCCAAGTTCTGCAGGCAAAAGCACTTAAACTTGGGCCTGTCTTTATGCACAACTTGAAAAGGGTCAGTCTCTACTAATTTCCATAAAATTTTTGCAACAAGGACAAGCTCAAGAATCGACCCCGTCCATTTCATGCAATTACACATCAAACCAGGCCTACTTTTGCAGGCCGAATAAGCCTAGCCTGGAGAAATGCTAGCCCAGTATGGATCAAAACGAAGCCTAGTCAATTTAATTTCCAGGCACCCAGCTGGCCTGTAAACTAGACACAGGCCCAGCTTATACCACAATTGTGTTAAATGTTGGACCAGGCTGAGCCAATAGTCAGGCCTTTAAGGATATATACAGGCCCAGCCCATTTAACCATTAGGGCAAAATTAAGCCCAAGCCTCTAAAATTAAAGATTAAATCTAACCCAATGTCATCTTGGGCTCAGAGTGGCCCTACCCATGCCTTAAGGCCAGCCTTGATTTGAGCCTGGCCCAACTTCATTCATTGCACCGAACTGGCCGCAAGGCTTGGTCTATGAACAGCAAATAAATGCTGCTTACAATCAACTGTTCCATTCCCCATTGCATTCCAAAATCCTAACTATGATGCCAAGATAAAGAAAACTTCGCATTTTATGATTTGTCAAATGTTAAAACCAAAATCTGAAACCCATGTCTAGGAGAAGTTCAGCAGCCATGATCAAAGTCTACATTGATGCATACATATACATGGTTTGACAAACGATGTGCAAGAGATTTTCAAAAGGGTAAACAGCTGCAACTAACAGGATCGAACACTTGTACATGCAACCGGGTATCTAACTTTAGATTACACTCAAGCATGGTCCATTATCTTCCCAGAATTTACTCAGACACCGTTCGAAGGGGCAGAGAACTTTCAACTTCATTGAGAGCAGAATTTCTCTCGGTAACAACCTTTGACATCCCAAACATCTGAAATAGACCAGATATTATAAAAATGAATTGGATTAGGCAGGCAGAGTCAAACATATGCACTTGATTCCTGATGTAATTGTGCGACAGGAATGCAAAAGTTACTGACCTTTTCAATGGTCTTCTTGAAGCATGTTTTGTGTTCGTCCATAGAAGCATGAACGAATTCATCGATGTGGTCCCTCAGATCAGCTATGAAACTGGCACCTTCTGATTTCTTTTTCCGGCAAGATGTAATGGCAGGGTTTGTAGAAGATGATGGCAGCTTTGATTCAGATTGATTATTCTGGGACTCCATCCTAAATGATGTTTCCTATCCTACAGAGCATGACCATAATTAATATGAAACCAGTCATATTACAAACAAAAATGGAAAATATTTACTCCCTTGCAAAGCTATTTCACCTAGATACAAACACGACCATCAGTTTCCAACATGTTAATAACAGTAAGACAACGTCCTGACACATCCAATCATATTATGTTGCAAAGTAATATTATAATATAACTAAACATGGGAAAATGCACCTAGATAAATGCCAATTTGCATTGACACTGTCAACAATCACATTTAAAAACAGTTCTCATCGGACATCAGTTTTTAGAAGATGGAAGTGCACATATTGGATAGAGTAATACAGGAAAACTAACTCAAATAGGCCCACCAACTAAGCAAAAGTTAACAAAGGTGTAATTGACCGAGGGTAGGGTGGTGTTCCTTCAAAGCCCTTAAAAGTGGTAGCTCAGGGTGTTTGCAAGAAGTCCATAGAACATCTGATAACATTTCTACGTGAAAAGGCTGATCAAATTCTAGCTACATTCAACTTTGCTAACTGGACAAAATTATGCAATATCAATGACAGGATTATTGTTAAAAAAAAAAGGCATGATGACAAAAGAACAGAAATATTCTAGCTTAAAACTCTCAAATTATAAAAACAGCTTATTAAAACAATTAAAGAATTGGAATTGGAAGTCAATCCTTTGAGTGAGTTCCTCGACCTGAATCCATCACGAGCAGATGTTAGGTGGGAAAACAGAGTAAACCCTGTGGATGCCAATTTTTCAATGGTGTTTTTTTCTTTTGGGTGGGGTGTTGGGTAGTTCTAAACAATAAGTGATAGGGGCTCACAGAACATGAAGATAAGCAGATATTGTAGGGCTACATGTCAATTTAAATCACCAGATTAAAAAATGTAAGATTCATAATATGGGACTTCCATGTAAAATACTGAAATATATTGACCACTTGACATATTACTAAAAATCCAATAAACTTCTAATTCATGCTCTTTTGGCAACAGATTAAATAAATTTGATTGATGGAATAAAGCATGTATGAAATAACATAAGACTGGGCTTCAGACTCAAACAAGCACAAAAGACCCTTGGCAATGTAGTAACTCGTAAAACAGTAGTTCAAAAGCCAGCTCAGCAACCACTGGCTAAAATTTAGCTTTGCTTCTAGTGGAGATTTAAATGCTGGTGAGAATATACCCAAAAGCGAGAGGAAAAAAAAAGAAGAAGAGATAACTAGCAGTTGATCATACAAGACAAACCTCCTACATGAAGCGGCAGACAGAAACAAATAATCAAATGTATTTTCTTCAGCAGACACAAAAGACCATTATCAACACAAAGATCAGAGTCTAAATAGTAAATACTTAAGATGAAGGCCAAAATCAATGCGAAATAGGGACATGTAATTACTAACTTACAGTGGTTTCATAACAACGGCCATAGATATTTGCTATACTTGTGACATGCCAACACATAAAAATATTGATAAGATCAGCCCAATGTTTGAAAAGGTGTGGGAGGCTGTAAGGCGAGGCTCAACCATTACAATCCAATAATTAAACAACCCGATACCCATCCACCAAAGGCATGCAACTCAACACTTAAAGCACTTGAAGATAAATTTTCTTTTGCATATATTCCTCTACCAGATGCTAAACTAAAGCATAAAGCGTTCAATAAAACATGTCTTATGAACATATCACTGGTACAGAGACTTATCAGTCATCTTACCCTTGCATATTCTATAGTATGGCGACACATGAACCGTTGTAGAGGTTTATAATCCATCTTATTGTTCACTATTTAGACATCCAGTGCTTCTTTTTTAACATGACTTGAACCTGCAACCTCAAGGTTGCAATTGTGAGCACCTTCCACTATGCCATCAATTGTCGTCTTCCATATAATTTTGACATTTTAGTGCTTGTACTTATAAATACTGTTTTCAATTTATTTATTTTTACTATCGTATATTTTCAAATCCATCTTATTGTTCACTATTTAGACGTCCAGTGCTTCTCCTTTTTAACATGACTTGAACCTGCAACCTTAAGGTTGCATTTGTGACTTGTGAGCACCTTCCACTGTGCCATCAATTGTTGTATTCCATATAATTGTGACATTTCAGTGGTTTTAGTTATAAATACTGTTTCCAGTTTATTTCTATTTAGTCTCGCATATTTTCAAATTGTTGATGTAATCCTACATTATACAACTTATTACAGTATTTAATTGTATTAAATATTTAAGTACAATAACGACCTATACATGAATTCTTACATGCAATTACTTTCTACATTTTTTCATGTTTCGTTCTGCATTCTAAAATTTGTCTACTCCTATTTTCTAGCTTTCAAATGTATATACAAAAAGAAGGAAAAAAGAAAAAAATTCAAGAGGCTTTTGATCTTTCAGTGGAGCCAATAAGATTAACAGTCATAGTACTACAATACATGATGACATACAGTATTATTACTACAGAAAGACTAATGGATAAATTGACTGAAAGAAGGATAAGATGAATCATCTGTAGCTAAGAGCTTCCTAATGGCATTTAGCAGCAATGTAATTTATTTCTTATAAGATGAGAGTCTATCTCTCACCATGCATTCATCATCATCATCGACAACAACAACATCAACAAAAAGAACAACAGAACTTCATCCCATCAGTTATACCTTTAACACATAAACCAGCTGGATCCTCCGCACAATCATTTTAATAAGTTAACGTTTTTTAAAAACAATCTGAAAAGAGGAGGAAAAAAAGGGATATAAACCTGAAAAACCATTGGCAAGTACACTGAAAAGAGAAATGAAACCATAAATAAAACACCTCTGTGATTGTGACATCCCCATGCTGCTTAGTTGGTTAGGGACATGGGTGTGCTTAAGAGCACGTGAGCTCGAGTCCCCAATGCAGCAAACTAAAAAAAAAAAAAAAATTTGTGAGACCTCCTTCATAAACACCCCCCACCCCAAAAAAATAAAAAGGACGTGCGCTTGAATATCACTATGATCACAGTGATTGTTAATCACGCCCAAGGCCTATAATTAGATCCAGTCTAGCATGATTGTCTTACGTGTTTGATTGGGTCAAAGATTACACAGTTGTACATATTATCTTAATTAGATTGGTTTCCTAACTTAGAACATAATTGATGTAATTAGATTGATTTCCTAACTTAGAGCCTTGATTAAGGCATGTAATACTCTATATATTGAGGCTGGTTCTCCAAAGGAAGACAAGCAATTATAATACAATTTCACAGCTTTGTGCTATTTTCAAGTTCCATTCGTGAGTTTGTCGGTGATAACACCATTAACACTGTTACCCACACATTTTCTAAATTCTAATGTCAAAATATCTGAGTGGTTTCTTGAGTGTGATCAAACAATGAGTTCTTTTCTAAGGATACATGTTCTCAAAAAGGGATAGGATCTGGCTATCAGGTAGAGAATTTTGTGTAATAAAGAAATGAGTTGCTGACAATTGAAAAGTGTCTTCAGCTCTAGGTTTGCTCCATACAAGATCCAATAAGAAGATGTGCTTAAATGTCTGATTAACTACGGCAGGTTTTCGATGCCCCCAAAAAAGAAACCCATAACTGCCAGCATCTGAGCCCCAATTTGTAGGCTAAAATTTATGCCCCTACCGATGCAGGCCAAACCAACCCTACAATGATATGAGGAGTTACAAGAAAGGACAGAAACATGAGTAAGTACATAATATGAAAATTACGACTTACGAGTAGCTGTAATTGAAGAAAAATTCAAGGAATGTCGCTTGTCGTGGTTTGGACACGTAAACAAAAGAAATTCAAGGAATGTCGCTTGTAATGGTTTGGACACGTAAACAAAAGACAAGAAACAACCTTTGTTTATTGTATTGGAAGGTTAGAAGTGCAACCTCCAAGTAATTTGAAAAAAAGGAGACCAATAAAGACCATGAGTTCAGCAATGAGGAAAGGCATGATAAAGTACATAGTAATAAGTAAGAAAAATAACTTCGAACATGGTTCAATGAAAAAGTATAACTTGCGAAGTTGAACCCAGATTGATTGGGTAAGGTTACCATCATGATGACTGCAATGACGACAACAACTAAGGAATTCAAGAGTGGAATCCAAATAGTTAAAATCATAATCATATTCAAACACTAATTATGCCAAAAATTCATATATGACTATATTAGAAAAAGCTACAATTTAGACAAATTAACATCCATCCAAAACTAACAAAACATCGCATCACCCCAATCTCAGTAAGAATCTCAAAACGAGACCTGATAAAGGACAACAGAATCTCAAGTCAGGCACAAAACACTTCAAACGACGTAAAACATCAAAATCTATCAGTGTCCAGCCAAATCAATTAGGAAGAAAAATAATTTATAGGCGACGAAAAATCAAGCCCCACATGATTCCAATGAGATAACAATCTATAAGAAATTTTGAAACCAGCCCACTGATACGAAATAATTTAAGATAAGAAGAGAATAGAAGAAGGAAGGGACTGTTTGAGAATAAAACTGAATATCTTTATTTGAACTCATTCAGGCTATATATAGCCATACAACTAGTAGGGAAATAACAACAATGCTAAAGACTAGGAATGCTGAAAAACAGAACAAAGAATAGCACCCACGTAACAGACTCAACAAACAATTAAGACCAAGTCTTCCATCTTGCCACTACACTACGTGTCTGGTTCTGGTGCGTATAGAGTGGCACATATCATTCCCCCACACTTAAAGATCCTTGTCCACAAGGATGAAATCAGGATAGGACTTGGTAAAGCGCCACTCATTTTCCCAGGTGGCGTCTTCTGCTGGGGCACCTACCCATTTCACCAAGATTTCGGGCTTGGGACGGTATTTCCCCTTGCGGATCACACGTCGATCTAAGACGGCTTCGGGTTGTGGAAGGAGAGACGAAGTATCCGACAGAGGGGGAATTTGGGCAGAGGTTGGAGTGACTGGACCTAAGTGCTTCCTTAACAAACTGACATGAAACACATCATGAATTTGAGAACCCGGAGGCAAAGCCAGCTTATAAGCCACCGGACCAACCTTCTCAGTGACTTTGTATGGACCAAAGAAACGTGGGGCGAGCTTCAGGGAGGCCCGAAAAGCCATAGAAGTCTGTCTATAGGGCTGGAGTTTCAAATATACATAATCACCTACCAGGAACGACACTTCGCGCCGGTGTTGGTCCGCTTGACATTTCATCCGATCTTGGGCCAGCAGTAGGTTATGTCGCAGCTCACGTAGGATTGTATCTCGGTCACGCAAGTACTCATCGACTGCTTGGACACGTGAAGTGCCTGGGACATAAGCCAGTAAGCTTGGAGGCGGAATGCCGTAAACGACTTCGAATGGTGTCATCTTGGTGGAGGAGTGAGTGGAAGTGTTGTAGCTGAACTCGGCCCAGGGAATCCATTCGAGCCATTTCCGCGGCTGGTCCCCTGTAAAACAACGTAAATATTGCTCCAAGGTTCGATTGACAACTTCTGTTTGTCCGTCGGATTGGGGATGGTAACTTGAGCTCATACACAACTGGGTGCCCTGCAGTTGGAACAATGTGCGCCAAAAGGAGCTGATAAACACCTTGTCTCGGTCGCTAACGATTGATGTCGGAATACCGTGCAAGCGAACCACATTGGCAACCATCGTGTTTGTGCTGGTGTAGTAATTCGTTGCTCCAATAGGTACTTGAGACTTTTTTGGTCAGTGCGGATTGTAAATGGTTTTCCCAGCAAGTATGGACGCCACTTCTTGATTGCTTTGACAATAGCCAACATTTCTTTCTCGTAGGTGGACAATGCCAATGCTGAGCCTTTCAATGCTTGGCTAAAGTACGCCACTGGTTGATTTTGTTGGATAAGAATGGCACCGAGTCCGATTCCGCTAGCATCGCATTCAATTACAAAACGCTGAGTAAAGTCGGGAAGGCGTAAGACCGGCGGTGACGTCAATGCCTCTTTCAATTGTTTGAAGGCCAACTCGGCTGCCTCATTCCATTGAAATCCCTCCTTGCTCAAGAGACGGCTCAGAGGAGCTGCTATACATCCGAATTGACGGATAAATTTTCGGTAGTATCCTGCTAAACCGAGGAACCCACGGACCCCTCTTGCTGTTGTTGGTGTTGGCCACTCAATGACAGCTTGTATTTTGGTTGGATCAACCGAGACCCCCTGCTCTGAAATGACGTGACCCAAGTAGTCGACCTGTGAAACTCCGAATCGACATTTCGACTCCTTTGCAAACAAACTGTTAGTGGATAAGATCTGCAGAACAATTTGCAAATGTGTGAGATGGTCTTCCCATGATTTTGAATATACTAGAATATCATCAAAGAAAACCAAAATGAATTGCCGGAGATAGGGACGGAAGAGATCATTCATGAGACTTTGGAAGGTTGCTGGAGCGTTAGTGAGACCAAATGGCATCACAATAAACTCGTAATGTCCTTCGTGCGTCCGGAATGCGGTTTTAGGAATGTCGTCTTCTTGCACGCGGATTTGATGATATCCAGACACGTAGTGTAGTGGCAAGATGGAAGACTTGGTCTTAATTGTTTGTTGAGTCTGTTACGTGGGTGCTATTCTTTGTCCTGTTTTTCAGCATTCCTAGTCTTTAGCATTGTTGTTATTTCCCTACTAGTTGTATGGCTATATATAGCCTGAATGAGTTCAAATAAAGATATTCAGTAGTAAAATTTGGCACCGTGGAGCTCATCTAATAGTTCATCAATGATAGGAATTGGATACTTATCTTTAATTGTGATGTCATTTAGAGCTCGGTAATCGACACAAAATCTCCAAGTGCCATCTGCCTTCTTTACCAACAAAACGGGGGAAGAGAATGGACTGTGGCTGGGCCGTATCAAACCAGATTGCAAGAGCTCTTTTATCATTTTCTCTATCTCAGTTTTTTGGTAATAAGGGTATCGATAAGGCCTCACACTGACTGGTCCCATAGCTGGTTGCAATGGAATGTGATGATCATGTGACCGCCGTGGAGGTAAGCTGGTAGGTGTTTCAAATACCTGAGAGAATTTTGCTAGGAGGTGGCCCATCTCAGGTGGGTAGGGAGTTGGTTGACTGTTGCAGTTGGCAGGAATTATTTGAAAAAATAGCCCAGTGCTTTGTAATCCATTGAATTCCTTGTCAGTTAAGGCTTCGATACCCGTTCGTCCCAATCCGTGGAATGTATGGGAAGTTCCTGCCATGTTGAAGTCCATGGTGAGTTGCTTGTAGTCAGTCTTGATGGGTCCGAGAGTGGCAAGCCATTGCACTCCCAATACCAACTGACATGCGGCGACAGGAAGGATATAATAGTCGGCGGTGACGGGAAGCCCTTGAATGGTGATGGTGAGCGTCCGACATTGGCCCGCACACTCTATTTTCTCTCGGTTAGCAACCATGACTTGGAATTTCTTATCCTGGATTACTGGTAACCCGAACTTAGAGACGATGGCCTGATAAATGAAGTTGTGAGTGCTGCCACCGTCAATTAGCACCGTAACATTCTTGTTTTTCAACTTGCCAAGGACACGTATGGTTTGTGGGTGTTCGGTACCTGCAATTGCATGGAAAGAAATTTCGGGTAGAGCTTCATGAGGTTCAGGTTCTGGTTGATCGTCATCAATATCCTCGATGCCCGTATGGGGTGAATCCTCGATCATGAACAATTGCGGCCGTTCGCAACGATGGCCTGGAATGAACTTCTCGTCACAATAATAGCATAACCCTTTCTCCCGTCGTTCTCGGGCCTCTTGATTGGTGATTCGGCGGAAGGTTGCTGGTTGAGTATTGGAACTCTGGTGGATGCGCTGGGTTGGTGGAGGTCCTAGCACACCCGCTACTGGGTTGGGTGAAGTCTTTGATGTTGCAAAAGCTGGTTGGGGACGGAGCTGCTGGGTTGGTCTCCTCTGCAGCTGGTTGCGTTCCTCGATTAGCCGAGCCACTCCTATTGTATCTGCCAAGGTTCCTGGTTGTTTAATCTTTACATCTATGCGAATGTCATCTCGGAGTCCTGCAATAAAACAACCAATTAGGAACTTTTCTGGCAGGCCGTCAACTCGGTGGGAAAGCTTTTCAAAAGCTTCCTGATAAGTTGTTACGGTGGTGGTTTGTTTAAGGCGAGTCAGAGCTTCGGATGGGTCCTCGTAGTCGGTTGGACCAAATCGGAGTTGTACAGCCTTGGTGAACTCATCCCATGTGAGTGGTCCACGAAACTTCGTCAACCACCTGTGCCATTGCAGGGCGATGCCTTCTAGATGGAAGGAGGCCAGCTGAACTTGTTGTTCTGGTGCAATGCTTTTGAATTCAAAGTATTGTTCTGCCTTGTAAATCCATCCAGTTGGGTCGTCTCCGTTAAATTTTGGGAAGAACAGCTTGAGGTGTTGATGAGAGTGGTCATTCATGGGGTTTGAACGGGAAGTGTGGGGGTGTGAGAATTCGTCGCGTGCAAATGGGTTGGTTTCGGGAAAGCTAGTGTTTTGGCTACGTAAGGTTCGAAGAGATTGAAGCTCGGTTAACACTGCTTGTAAGGCTGCGTTCACCTGATCGAAACTGCTCTCGTGTCGTGCCAAGATTTCGTTGACATCATTGCGGAATTCTGCATTTGTTTTGCCGTGAGTGTCCATGGACGAAACCAGCTCTGATACCACTGATACGAAATAATTTAAGATAAGAAGAGAATAGAAGAAGGAAGGGACTGTTTGAGAATAAAACTGAATATCTTTATTTGAACTCATTCAGGCTATATATAGCCATACAACTAGTAGGGAAATAACAACAATGCTAAAGAATAGGAATGCTGAAAAACAGGACAAAGAATAGCACCCACGTAACAGACTCAACAAACAATTAAGACCAAGTCTTCCATCTTGCCACTACACTACGTGTCTGGTTCTGGTGCGTATAGAGTGGCACATATCACCCACTTCAGCCAATCATCATCATCATCAATATCTACTCTCTAGAAGGTGCCTCACATTCACCCATCATTCTTTGTGCTCACTTTGTAATGAATTTTCCCAACCATGTCATATCCAACTACAACTGCACTTGCAACTTCTCTCGGTATTATCATTTCTCACATTAAATCGAACCCCACACACCATGAACTTGTCTGAATCACCAAAAAAAGACCAACAGACCCATATGAACCAATATCAAAAACCTCTTTAAGGCCCACCCAAACAAAAACTGATCTCTCTGAAGGTCCCAAGAATGGAATTTTTAAACCCATATCCCTTCTTTGACCATCTAAAAAGGTCATCTTCAAACTGTAACCAGAAAACCATCCTATAGGGGGTTTCCAACCATTACCCAATTGCTATCTAATCATTCTGGAAACTACAACCTAATCACAAGAGATTGGCAAACAAGAAGAGGTTTAGTGGCCCCATACCTGAGGGAGATGGATTTGGTGCGCTTCTTCTTTTTGAGAGAGAGGTGGTGTTGGGTTTGGATTTTGAATGTCATATTAATGTAGTAGTCGGTGCGTGTTAATTGCTGGAGCCGGGAAGACCCTCGATGTTTCACGACTACAGGGGACTCGGTAGAGAGAGAGATGATCTAATCCCAGCCGTTCACTGAATCCGCGTGTTAATGTGTGGGGTCCGAACCAACCCTGCGTATTTCCCTCACCAAGCGAGGGTCACTCTCCTTTTTTTCACATGAAAATTGCATTTTGTATTTAGAGGACGCCTATATGTATCAAACGGGTATACAAGTCCGGACCTATAAAAATTTCTCTCACCATGACTGTGAGTGGACCAATCAAGGTCATTGCATAACCGTGGGAAGGCTGCTGTGTATAAGATAACATCTGTCCAAAGTGATGGGGCGGACTGTGATTGATCCATTCACGGTGACCGTGAAAAATCCTTAGATGATCACGATTCGTATCATACATGCCTAAGTGGGACCCTCTAGGCTTGGATTAGACCCACACACGGGCTTGTTTGGCAACTCTATCCCCTAGAGTCAAATAAGGTAAAGCCTCCGTTTCTATAAAAAAAAAAAAAAAATCCCACGAAACACTTTAATTCAAATTTCCCACCATATTTAAAAAAAAAAAGTTCAAAAAGTAACCTCATTTCTCCACTAAAAGATAAAAAAAAAATTCACTTTTCAATAAAAAGTAAAAAAAAAAAACTATTACAAACAACTAAAAACAAAATACCATAATAACCTACTTATATTTTATTATTTCTTCCAAATAACCTTTGAGAGCTGCTACCTACACACTGCAAACTCCCCTTCATACACTGCATTTTTTTTTTAAAAGTTCCTAAACTACCCCCCTCCCTCTCCCTCCCACTCCTTCACCCTCCCAATCAGTCAGCCCCCCCTCCGCCTAACCTCGCCACCCTCCGCCTGCGACCAACCCCTCTCCTTGCTTGTCGCCGGCCGCTGCCTGCCCATCCTCTTCCCTTCCTCTCCTTCTCGCTCTCCCTCTTTCCCTCTCCTCCTACCCCTCCCTGTCTCGCCAACCTCATTCATCTCTCATTCTTAGTCATTTGTGACTTTTAAGTAATGTACATTCAAAATGGTGGTTTTCGAAGATTTCAATAGTGACAAGCAAATGGAGAAGCAAATTAAGAGATGAAAATTGCCATTGAATACGAAAGCTTGGCGAATTCTATTCGTTCGGCGACATTGGGCCGAACAAACTCGATTTATTCAGCCCTATATCGCCGAACAATCTTGATTTATTCGGCCGCTTAGGGCCGGACATGTTATTGCGAGGGATAGTTTAAATTTTTTTAATTATTTTTAAAATGGAGTGTGTAAAGAGCGTTTTACAATGTGTAGCTATCCACTCTCCTTACCCCCACTGAACTCCATTAGTAAAGCCCCAGACAGGCCAATCACTTCTCCACAAAAGTATAGTCTCCATGTCTGTCGGGTGTGGCGTCGGTCTCAGTCTCTCCACTTCAGAAATGCTGGAGAAAGAAACCCCAGAAAAGATGACAGCACCCAATCCTCCTCCTCCTCCTCCTCCTTTCAAGGTTTTTCACAGTTTACTGCTCTCTTTCTCTTATCTGGGCTCTTTCCTCTTTTATAATACTCTGTGCATAGATAAAGAATCGAGTAAAGTAAATGTTTGTGGTAAAGTAAATGGTTTTGGATGTTTGATTCCAAATCCTACCCTAACATCAAGGGAGGATTTTGGGTTGTGTTTGCATCATGTGAAATGAATTCCTGGACTTCCCAAAACTGTAGAAGTGGGGTTTTGTTTTGGGGGGTTGAAAATTTTGAAATTGGTGAGGCCTGCAAAGGAACATAACTAATCTGACGCTTTGTTACAATGATTGGTGATGCAGCTGATCTTGGGATCATCATCAATGCCTCGTCGACAAATTTTAACAGAGATGGGATATCAATTTACACTTATGGTTCGTTTTCATCCACCAAGTCTTTCAATTTACAGTTATGACTTCAGAAAGTTAACTTGGAAGATGCTTTAGAGTGCAGACATTGATGAAAAAGGCATTCGAAGGGAAAAGCCTGAAGAGTTGGTGATGGCTCTGGCTGAAGCAAAGGTGGGTCTTTTCAATGTTCTATGGAACAATGACTGGTCACCACAAAACTTATCTATGGATGATGCAGGATGGATAAGAGTTCACCTGGATGCTTTCTTTCATAGAACTAAAATAATCTCTTACTTCTGGCTTTCACTTTCATTGTTTAATAACAGTGTGAATGATTGATGATTCATTTTTCCCTTCATTCCTATGTTTGATGTTAATGTGTTTATAACTTTATATGATCCTCTAATCATTGTTCAAGTTAGTGTATCATGGATTGTTTTGATTTTTAAGTCCCTCACATGGTTGAATATCTTTCCAGGCCGATGCCATCATCTCAAAACTCCAAATTACTGATTACAAGAATGATATTGAACCAACGCTCTTGATTACAGCTGACCAAGTATGTGTCACTTGTCAATCCCTTCTTAGTTATTTCTCTTAATTATACCTATTATAATATATTAAGCTAGAAGGTTTTGGATCTAATTTTGACTTTCGGTTATAATTTTGACTGATGGTTATATAACTACTTATGCAACTACCCATTCAGTTTTTTCATCAAACCACTTGTGTTTCAGTTGTTCCTATATAACTATTCCCTTTTTGCTCCAATTTCTCTATTTCTAATTTATCCAACTTGCCCTATGGAAAGAGATAAATTGTTTTAATATGTGATTATTTATTTTCCAGTGTAGGGAGATACCGTGCTGAGCACGGGTCATTGGGCTAGTAATATATTAAACTACTTGTTCAAGGATGCATTGTTCTGTTCAAAATTGTTTTGGATAATGCTTTTTTATTTAAAGCAACAACTTTCACCAGTAAAAGACAAAAAGACGATACAAGAGGAAATGAGAAACAATAGGAAATTATCCATCAAATCTTCGCCTAGGAATGTGAATATGTGGTGCGGTAAGGAAGCCACTGGGTTATTGAATTAGCTTTCCAATGAGTTCAAGTTTGTGCAATATATCCTTTGAGAAAGTTGTGGCCCGTTTTCTAATAGAACATAGGATAGTGACGAATTTATCTTATTTTAGTCCCATTTTTTTGTTTTGTTTAAATGGTCATGATTAAACATATCTATGTTGATTTGATGGTTGACATTACTATTAGTGTTTTCTTTATGAAAAAGCATATAGACACAATGAGAGGGTTGAAAATCCATTGCTCTCGGTTTTGTGAAAATATTGTTATCTTATAGAGTTCATGCGCAATTGTAAGAGTGGTGTTTGAACTTTGGAGTTGGGGAAGGAATATCAACCAGGATCGAACTGTAATCTTCTAGATTTTTTTGTGTCTGATTATTATTTATTATTATTATTATTATTTTTATATCTTGGGAATAAGCTTTAAGGGGATTTCTGTTGATAAGTTCTGTCAAAGTTGTTGTAGTCTGGATCAGCCTTTGTCAGAATGACATCCCCAAGCATGCCGTGCCAAAGCTTGAACAATTGCCAACACATAAAGCGGGCCTGTAACCTTTATGTGGCTCTTTGTTTTGCAAAGCTCACTATCCTTCCCAAACTCCATGTATGATACATGTAGGTGTCCATAAAGATAATGAGATATTTTCTTAATGAAGAAACAAAAATTACAAATGTACGCTAAAACTGTTTCAAGGACTAAGGTAGGCTACATCAACATCAGCAGCATGGGTCCAAGTCCAACAAAGGCTACATCAACATGGGCAACATGGGTCCAACAAGCTTATGTTACAGATATTGCGTACCCACACAAAATGCCTTGCCTACCAATCTAAAACCCATTAATTGTCCTCTTAAGATGGGTAAAGTTAACTAATAACCTTGTAAGCAGTAGCTTAATTTCTTCATTCAAATGCAATGCCAGTTTCAATAAATATCTTTCTTAAGTCCACTGGCCCACACAATTGGACTACTAGTATCCCCACTCAATAAAGACCTTTCTTGAAAAGACCTCAGGGCTTTTCAAATAACCATGCCTTCTGCCTTCTAATAGTCTTTTACTTCAAGGGGACCTAAGAACACCATTTTGGTTTTGCATAATAACATCATTAATTGTTATTCTATAATTGTGTTTAAGTTATGAATAAATTATGGTTTAAGATGTGATGTGATGCTTCCAAAGTGGCCAGCTGGTGATTATGGGTGTACCTAGGGATTTTGTCATCAGCTCAGACCCTGTACCCCTCCATAATGGATGCCTCCTTGCACCAAGTGCAGATGCGGGTTCCACAATTATGAATTAACATTACAAAATATTTTTATAGACCTGTACTTGGGAATTTGATTTTTAATTTCTTGGAACAGTATTTACTGATTGATTAAATAAGTGTAATTATGATTATTCTTTCTTTTAGCCTTAGTCTTCATCTTCTTCATATTAACCATATCCCATTAATCTAAATCTGGGGCCAGACTAAAGAGGTCTACACTTCTACTATGTAACTCTAAAATAGTCTGAGTCCATAATTCCTATCTTACAAGACGACAAAGGAGAAAAATCTTTGCAGTTCCTCAAGCCCAATGAGTGTTAAAGAGTCAAAGAAGCAGAAATTATGGAGCTAGGGGAGTCTTGGAATATTTTCAACAATAACTCTGCAGAAAATTTGATAATAGGGAGCGATTCTAGAAATGCCATCAAATGGGTGTCAAGGAAGAAAGGATCCTTTTTTTTTTACCAGTTGGGCAACTCTACTAATAGAGTCAAGTGAAGTAAAGTTGATTTTGAAGAAAGAATAAAATATAAGTGGGTTATGATGGTATTTTATTTTTAGTTGTTTGTTATGGAATCTTTTTGACTTTTTGTATGAGAAAGTGGATTTTTTTTTGCATTTTAGTGGATAAAGGTGGTTGCTTTTTGACTTTTTTTGAAAAAGATGGAGGGAGTTTTGAATAAAAGTGCTTGTGATGTGACATCTTGTTTGAAAAATGG
The DNA here is from genome assembly GCA_012931725.1 of Litsea cubeba. Taxonomy (NCBI): domain Eukaryota; kingdom Viridiplantae; phylum Streptophyta; class Magnoliopsida; order Laurales; family Lauraceae; genus Litsea; species Litsea cubeba. Next base: position 72,049,299 of record CM022950.1, on the reverse strand, counting down.
AGACTTTACTTGACTTTTACTATGTTAGTAAAGTGCCAAACTAGCCAGATGTGGATGAAATAGAAAGATAATGGTTGTGAAGTTCAACGTATTGGCAGAGTGGGTAATGAGGTTAACAGTTTGGCGAAGAGGATGTACATGACCTGTTTGAACTTAGCTGTGTGTGGATGAAGGGATATATTTTGGGTTGGTTGTAGGTCATACAACATGCGACTCTTACATTGGTATGGGTTGTTTTTTGACCTTTTTGTGCAGTTCTTAATTTAATAAAAAGAATTCTTTACCAATTAAAGATAATCCTATACCTATAAAAATAAAAAAAAGATAATCCAATCTTACTAACTATGGATATATATATATGTATCTATAGATGAGAGATATCTCTCACCTTATATGAGAGATAGGGGTGGGGGCCCTCACATTTAAGTTGTGATGTGAGGGCCCCCACCCCTATCTCTCATTTAAGGTGAGAGATATCTCTCATAAGAGCATCTCCATATATATATATATATATATATATATAGAGAGAGAGAGAGAGAGAGAGTTTTGATTCCACAAATGTAACAAGCTTTTCTTTTAGTAATACAAAACAATCCATTTGAAGAACTGATTTGGACCAAAATGAGGGGAATCATATTCATTGAATTCACAATTGGAGAGTTGTAGGGAGGCTGATGTTGATATGGATGCACTTGATAAGGAGTGCATAGGAAGACGCCTAATTAGGGGCCAGTCATTGGATTTGAAGACCTTTAAATTCATCATCTTGATGTGACTGTTTTATAAAAACGCCCCTTTAATTCAAGTGAAACTTGATGATCTTCACTCCACTAGCTTGTCTTTAATTCATCAACCTTGCACCGATCCTATTTGCTATATTCAACATCCTCCATTTTGTTCTAGGTTTGCTCCTAGATATTGAAAGTTATCACACTATGGTACTAAATTATTTTCAATTTTGAGCCATTCATCTTCTCTACTCCCCCATTCACCGAAATTACCCTCCATATTTTGTGTGTGTTTTATATGATCATTTTCAATCCATTGGCTTGCACGCCTTCCTCCTAAGTATCCCATCACCAGCAAACAACATATGCAACTAATATTGTGATTATGACTATAGTCATTATATCTAAAATGAATCATTTTATTTCTTGAATGCATATTTTATAGACCATCTTTGTGTATAAACCAAAAGATGGTTGGTGGGATTGATGTTTATGTCTTGGTACTAAATTTATTTAATTTAAAGGTGGTGGTCTATGAAGGGGTAATTCGAGAAAAGCCATCCAGCAAGGATGAAGCACGCTTGTTTGTCAAAGGTTTGTTTATTAGATTTTCTGTCTTTCATTAAAATGCTTAGATAGATGTGATGTCCATGAGATGTGTGATACTTTGAAATAGTTTTTACCTTGTAGGCTATTCTGGGAGCCATACTTCAACAGTGGGATCTGTACTTGTTACCAACCTTAAGACAGGTGTTAGAAGAGGAGCATGGGACAAAGCCGAGGTTCGATATTCATTTGACTTGTGAACAGTGTTCTGTCAGATTTGACTCTTAAACCTCGTCTCTTTTTTCGTTGTAGAACCATCCAAGTTATGTAAATATAAAATTGCCTCTACTCAGGTCAGAGGTTTGGTTACAAACAAGAAGGAAAAAAAAAAAAAGGAAAATTCCCTAGATATAACAACAGATAAGAATTTGGCTTTGTTACTCAGGGTTAGGCCAAATCAAATTACCATGGCCAAGTTCCATTCATACTTGCGAGTTTTTACTATAACATGTAGGCTATTTTTCAAACTGCTCTCATTCAGCATGGTTAGAATTGTCTCAGCACCCAGCAGAACTTAAAAATCTATATGCATAAGATGGGAATAAGTAAATACAAAAATTTAGCTAACTAAATACAAAATTTGGCAACCATTAAAAAAGAAAAAAGAAAAAAGAAAAAAGGCAAGTGTTTCAAACTCCCTCTCAATTAAGGTGGAAATGCATGCGTGGTTCACCAGAGAAGTCTCGCAGGTTAGCAGTCATTGTCACTCGTAATATAGATTGAAATGCAGTTGTTGTTGATGTTGGCTTTTTTTTTTTTTGGATGATCAACACACAGTGTATACCTTAATTTGAAATGTGTAGAGTTTACAAATCTTTGGATTGTAGTTACAACTTACAATGTTATCACTGTCATGGCGTCAATGACCTTGATTAATGCACATTTCCAATCCAATCGTGAATTCCTACATTGGTTAACTTTTGGGTGAACTACGCCCATATTTATGGTTGCTCTTGAATGGAACTCAAGTTGCTGCATTCAGATTAAAAATTTAAGACGTCAGATAAGGGCTGGAAAAAGCATGGGGCTTGTAACAACAGTGTCGCAGGGCTTCTATGAATATCTTCCTTTGAGTATTTAGTCGAGGATTGTGATTCTTTGACTTTTTATTTTTATTTTTATTCTTATGTGTTTGTTAGTTACAATGGAGAAACTTGGTTTTTTTTTTCGACACATTTGTTAGTAGCTATAAAGGGAACACTGGTGATGCCCTGCAGGTCCATTTCCACGACATACCAGATGAGGTCATTGAAGAATTGGTAATCTTTCACAGACATGCTTTGGCCACATGTTCTACTTGCATCTACTGACGAATGGCTTTTTGGGTCAGATTGAGGAGGGAGTTGTCCTTCATGTTGCAGGTGGCTTACTGCTTGAGAATCCATTGATATCTCGCTTTGTTGAAGCAGTGGTTAGTTTCTTTCTCCCTGTGACTGGTGCATGTGGCTTTTCTCCATGAGCACTCCTTTTTTTTTTTTTTTGCTAAAACTGGAGCTTTATATTAAGAGAGACTTGAAACCAAGGGACAACCAGGAGCTCCCAGCACTGCTTTAAGCTGCTTAAAATGTGTGGACTGTATAACATGCAACTATTGTGGTTGTACAGGTTGGAACGGCTGACAGTGTGATGGGACTTCCCAAGGAGCTCACAGAGAAACTCATTCAGGAGGCCCTCTGAGCTCTCAGTTCATTCGAACTCCTAACCTCATTCTTATAAAATTGTCTAGATATAGTTTTCCAGTTGCCTCATTTATGTGTGCTGCTTTGGTGGGTTAGCTGTGACTAAACCTACAACCTCTTAGGTTGCAAAATTTAAGCTTTTAGACTGATCTGTCTTACTAATTGGCTTGATCTCTCTCACACATTGATTCTCTTTTGCGGCATCTTCTACAACAAGTATATTTTTATTCAATTTTTTGCTTTTTAAGAAAGGGTTGTGATCTGGGTTTGATACCATAATCTGGAAATATGACTGGTGTATAACTGACATGCACTTCGAATCCTGGATGGGTCAACTTGAACACTCTGGGAAGGTTTGATACACTTGCCTATTTCTTATATCTTGTTTCTTTTTTCTTTTAATGTTCTGATCTGTGTATGAACAGCACATTCTTTTGATTATACTCGGAAAAAAAAAACAATGTGAAGTTCTTCACTTGGATAGTCCAAGTTCAATCAAAATGTGCTGCCCCATTGGTGGATTGACATGACTTCACTGTGAGTTATATGATGGATCATGAGACGGGATGGGAGTCCTGTTGATGGGCTACAGTGCTGACTGCACCAACCGGTTGATCATGGGCATTTATTTTTGGACCGCTTTAGCAGATGATAAACAGCTAGTGGCCATGAAGATGGTAAATATTTAAGATTTGCGGTTCTCTCTCTCTCTCTTCACTGTTTCTTGCTGACAATAATGCCGCTGACAATAATGCCATTCTTAATAGGCCACAAGTATTTGGACTATAGTTAAAAAGTGTTTCGCCCCACCCTGATTTGTCTTAGTCAAATTGGCTCTGTAAGCCCGAGTTGGGTGTCTCAGCCAGACTTGCCTGAGTTGCTAAACTTGGTCATCTGAGTCCAGTTTCCCAGTTATCGAACTTTGTTTTTGTTTTGATGACACGCAAGGGGCCAGCGTAGGCATGAGTGCTACAAATGGTCCACCTAGTCCTTGATGAATGGTGTGCCATTCATAGTTTCAAAACTTTGAAAACTCAAACAGGCCACTGAGTCAAGCAACTAAGCTGAGTCTGACCCGATTACAAGGAAAAAGTTTCAAATGTTGAGCAACTCAGTTAAGATTTCTATTCAAGTCTTGTTGAGAGATTTTAGAAGTTGTTGACAACTCACAAACAAGGAAAATCCCGTTAAGAAAGCGTTACAGCCGACTGTTGCAAATAAACCTTAGAATGCAACCTTGAAAGCTTGTGGAAATTGGAAAAGCAAGATTTTATTGCGCCATGTTGACTTAACTCAACACCCTACCAAGTAATAGGGCAAGTCAAGCAAGTTCCACCAATTTTGACGGTAGACTCGTTCAGACTCGGTTGAGTTGTTTAACTCAGTAGAGCTTGAAGACGAGCCTACGGTTTTTCCCTGTGAAGACTTCTATTTTCATAATTCCAGTGCTCAAAAAACTCAAGGGCAGGAGGGTTAGGAAAAGGCTCATCATGCCTGCCTTGTTTTAATTAATGCAATTGAGTCACTGAGCCAAATGAATTGGATAATTGGATCGAGGGTCAGATTTTTTTTCTATATATGAAGCCATTAAACTTATGAGCCACGGATAAAGGATTAGGGACATATCTAGGGTGGTCTCATTTGAATCTTTCAATCGAAGTATCCCATAATCTACGGGTTCTCAAGTGAGCTCTAATAGCTGGTATGTACACTAAAGATGTGAGGATGTACAAGAGGCAGGAGCAGGGCACTTTAATTAACATCAGAATTTAAATAGTAAACAGAAATCGAATAATACATTTAACTTGGTAGAATTTGCTCATAAACAAGTACTCAAATGAAACATAAATAATCAACAAAGGATTTTTTTTCCAACAAAGAAAGATCAATTCTAACAAACAAAAGATTGTGCTCCCGCTGTAGGAGTGACCATACAAATTAAAATCAACCTCCGCTGGAGGTCTACCCACCGACCCATTCGAGTAGATCACAAAAGGGTCCGTAAAGCTTTCCTCTACTGTAATTATAATATTGGGGTTTTGGCATATTAATCCTCCTTAATCTTGATTTTTTCAATTTCATGACAGAAACTCTCGAGTCACTTGACTATAAGTCAGTGTTTTTTTAAACTTTCTTGCCCTACATTTTATGATATCATGATATTTATATAATAAACTTTCTACAACAATAAGTAGATTCAATTTTTATAGAACACGAAAAATTACATTTCGTAAAAAGTAAATATATATTTGAAAAAACATCTTCATAAGATGCTGCATAAAAGCCATGATGTTAGGGGATTGATCAGTTTTTGTGATATACACGATTTGCGTGATATCGTATGGTTTGAGGCAAAAAAAAAAGTTTAAAAAAATATTGAACAAAGTCAACCAATTCTGGTGATATATCCCAATTTGGATGATAAAAATATAAAAATTGATTTTAAGGAAAATTAATATGTAAAAACCCTCTATAATATTATCTCTTCCATCTATTCTCTCTGTGGAGTGAGAAGGACGTGCGACTTGTCTCTCCACCTCAAGGAATGTCGGAGAAAGAAACCCCAGAAGATATGTCACCCAATCATCGTCCTTTCAAGGTTATTTTATAGTTTACTACTCTCTCTCTATTATACCTGTTCTTTACTTTTTAATACTTTGTGTATGCGTGATTCCAAATCCTACCCTGAAATTACATCAAGGGGGATGTTGGGTTTCCTTGCAAGTGAAAGGAATTCTTGGGGTTCCCAAGTAATGGATAGAAACAACCTATAAAACCCATGTGATGCATGGAGCTGCAGAAAAAAGGGTGCATGGTCACTCAAAAACTTGAAGTTGGTGAGGCCTGCAAAGGGACATAACTAAGAAAGAGACCCAGTGCCAATGTTAAAGGAAAATGGTAAATTGTGAAGGAGGATATCTTAAGGCCAAACATATGCCACTTAGATTTAGGAAGTTAAAACAAGATGTTAGAAATTGTTTTCATGGTTTTCTTAGAAAAGTAGAGAGAAGTAAAAGATTGCTGATTAGTTATTAAAAGAAGGGGGTAAGAAACCCAATTGGCTAAGAAAACTTGATTAGGAACAACCCATAAGATGCAAATAACAGAATTGATGATGATGGTTATTGTTTGGATTATGTTGCAAAATTTGATTATTGGAGTGTACTGCGTCATGAAAGGGATCCACAATGTTTACAATCAAGATTGACAGAGCTGTTTGTTGCATATCTTATAATACAAGTAATTGCAGTCGCTCTATGTTCATGTGATAGTCTAGAGAGCAGGGGCAGAACTAGGTAGTGGTTGAGGGGCCCTTTTGGAAACCCCCCTACTATTATATAAATTTTCAGAAATGTATAGCATCCTACTGATTAGAAAGGAGAAACAGAGTTAATGTAGCTGACTCCATAGTTGGGACAAGGCATTGATGATGATGATGATGATGAACATCCTAATGATAACGTTTTAATGATTGCTAGAGAGAAATGGAAAAAGTACCAAAAAAGAAATACACTTAATGTCACATGACCAGTATTAGCTAAAAGAAATTGGAGGATATTCTTTTACTAACCTGATAGACTCCGATACTTCGTGTTTAGTTCAATGCAAAACTGTAACTGTCCTTTCACATGGGGCTTTTGTTTTGGCTATTGAAGCAGAAAATAGTCTCAGCCTACTAGCCTAGAAATAGAACTGAATCAAGACCGTGGTGGGGCTTAAAGTGGCTTGACACATTCCCTACATGCAGGCCAAGTTTTTGGCAGCCCAAGTGTTTGACGTTGGACCTCTTTTATAGGTTGTTTATATCAAAAAGGTGGGGAAAATGGATGTAGGGAAAATTGTCAGTAGTTTAAATATGTGATGTGGACAGTTTTCTTTATCTTTTTATTGTCAACCATTTCTCTTCATCCAAATGACCCTGGTTTATTCCTTTGTGTCCATTTTTTTTTTTTTAACTGGTTTTCATTTCCGCCAATGCTTCTTGAAGTTTCTTAGTATGATTTTTTCCTTTAAAAGATGAGTGGAAGAAAAGTTAAATTTACATGTAGCAATTTATAGAAGAAAAGGTGATTCTTGTCAAATGTGAGTTATCATCTCTTTTGTTCATCTTCTTTGACACCACCTATGACTGCATTAGCAAAAAAGGTCATTAGATATGCTAAAATCAACCCATTAAGTTCATCTTAAGCCATTGATCATGCTAAGTCAGATCCTAAATGCATTCGTGCTTCTCAATAATATTTTATGTGTGGCATTGAGGAGGAGGTGTGGGATCAATGAGAGATCTTGTGGGAGTAGATAAAATTTGAAAGTGAGATACGTGTGATATGATATCATCATGATTAGGAAACTCATACAGTGAAATGCATATTGATTCATGGTAACATAAGAAGCATTGTATATCATAGAGAGAGGAATGCTAATCTGACAATTTGTTGTGATAATTGGTGATGCAGCTAATTTTGGGGTCAGCATCAATGTCTCGTCGACAAATTTTAGCAGAGATGGGATATCAATTTACGCTCATGGTTTGTTTTCATCCACTGTGTCTTTCATCCTTATGACTTCAGAAAGTTAACTTGAAACATGCTTTAGAGTGCAGACATAGATGAAAAAGGTATTCGAAGGGAAAAGCCGGAAGAGTTGGTAATGGCTCTGGCTGAAGCAAAGGCACGTATTTTCTCTTCATTATTTTATGCTTCTTGACTTATGGTGGTTCACCTGACATTTTTGTAAACTCATCATTTAGTGGATATTAACAATTCAGATTTTAAAAATCTTCAGCCTATAGGTTCGGGTATTACAGATTACCATTGCTTGTAGCAGAATTCAATGCACTTATACCAGTTAGAAAACTATTTACTTCAGAAGAAACAAGTCAGCCCCTGTTGATGATGTCAAAGCAGCCATCCTCTCTGCCTCCACCAGCAATATTAACTGTAGATATGTGGTATAAATATAATCAGGGCATAATCAGCTATCCTACTGAAGAATGACTGGTTACCATTAAACTGGATTAGCGCATTAAACTTGTAATGGATTAAGGATGGAATATGAATTCCCCTGGTTTCTTTCATTCATAGAGTTCAAATAATCTTTCTTTTAGTTTTCACTGTTCAAAAGAATCTCTTTCTCGTAGTTTTCACTTTTCATTGTTTAATAACAGTGAATGATTAATGATTCATTTTTTTTCCTTTCATTCCTACGCTTGACTTTAATGTGTTTATGATCCTCTAATTATGGTTCAAGTTATTGTTTTACAGACTATTTTAACTTTAAATCCCTCACTTGTTTGAATATCTTTCCAGGCCGATGCCATCATCTCAAAACTCCAAATTACTGATTACAAGAATGATACTGAACCAACACTCTTGATTACGGCTGACATAGTATGTGTCAATCCCTTTCCCATTATTTCTCCTAATTATACAGATTATTTGTTATAACCACTTGTTACAATGCATTGTTTTGCTAAAAATCACTTTGTGTGGTTTTTTTTTTTTTTTTTTTGTTTTAACTTAACAACTTTCATTAGTAAAAGAACAAATGATGATACAAGAGGAAATGAGAAACAATAGGAAATTATCTATCAAATCTTTGTCTAGGAATGTGAATATCTGATGTGGCCTAAGAGGAAGTCACCAGGTTATTGAATTAGCTTTCCAGTGAGTTCAAGTGTATGCAATTCAATTTTGTTTGAGAAGGTTATGGCCCATTTTCTAATAGAATGTAGGATAATATCAAATTTATGGTATTTTAGTATCTTCTGTTTTATTATGTTTAAATGGTTAGTAAAGCATATCTAGATTGATTTGATGGTTGATATTATGATTAGTATTTTATTTGTGAAGGGATATTTTTTGGGTTGGTTGTAGCTCATACGGTATAGAACTCCTACATTGTTATGGGTTCTGTTTTAAACTTCCTGTGCAGTTCTTAGTTTAATAAAGAAAATTCTTTACCAATTAAAAGGATAATCCTACAATCCCACATATACTTCAACTTCTTGTTTCTTTGTTGCCCAAAATATAGCTCCATATAACAAAGCACGTATGACAGTTGTTTTATAAAAATGCCCCTTTAATTGAAGTGGCAGTTGTTGATGTCATAACAATCCACTAGCTTGTCTTTAATTCATCAACTTTGCACTGATCCAATTGCTATATCCACCTCAAACTCTCCTTTTTTGTTCTACATTGGCTACTAGATATTGAAAGTTATCCACTATGCCCTATGGTACTAAGTTATTTTCAGTGCTGACCCACTCATCTTCTCTACTTCCAGATTCACCAAAATTGTCCTCCATATTTTTTGCCTTTTTTTCTGCTAATTTTCAATCAATTGACTCTAATGCCTTTAAAGTGCCTCATCACCTGCAAATAACATATGCAACTAAATATCATCATTATATATAAAATGAATAGATTTATTTCTTAAATGCTTATTTTCTAGACTGCCTTTTTGTATAAACAGATAGATGGGTAGTGGCTTTGGTGTTTATGCCTTGGTACTAAATTTATTTAATTTGAAGGTGGTGGTCCATGAAGGGGTAATTCGAGAAAAGCCATCCAACAAGGATGAAGCACGCTTGTTTATTAAAGGTTTGTTTACTGGACTTCCTGTCTTCCATTAAAATGCTTAGATGAATGTGATGTTCAATGAGAGGTGTAATGCTTTGATATGGTTTTTGCTGTGTAGGCTATTCTGGGAGCCATGCTTCAACAGTGGGATCTGTACTTGTCACCAACCTTAAGACGGGTATCAGAAGAGGAGCATGGGACAAAGCCGAGGTTCTATATTCATTTAACTTTCGAATAGGATTCTATCAGATTTGACTCTTAAATTTGCCTTTTTTTAATTTAAAACTAGCCAAGTCATCTAAAGATAAAAATTGCCTAACAATATCAGGTCAATGGCTTAGTAAAAAACAAAAAGGGAGAATTGCCTAGACATAACAGCAGATAAGATTTTGGCTTTGTTACTGAGGGTTAGGCCAAACCAAATTACCATGGCAAGTTCTTAACAGAGTTCACTTTAACTTGTAAGCTACTATTCAAACTGGTTGCATGCAGTTTGGTTAAAGGATTACAATATTTTTGTCTCAGCATAACTTAGAAATCTATAAGCATAGCTTGGAAATTAATAAATTTAAATTTGGCAAGTTCTTCGAACTCTCTCAATTAAGGTGGAAATGAATGCGTGGTACTGTGGTTCACTAGAGAACAGCACTTGCAGGTTAACACTTGTCACTCATAAAATAGATCAGCATAGTTGTTTTTGTTGAGATAATCAACATTATCTTAGTAAGAAATGTGTAAAGAATTTACAAATCTAGGATTGTAGATACAATGTTCTCACTGTCAAGGCATCAATGAATAGAGGATAAAACAAATTTCTGGACATTTCCAATCGTGAGTTCCTCCTGCACGGGTCCATTTTTGGGTGAACCACACCCATATGTATGGTTGTTGTTGAATGGAATTCAATTTGCAGTCAAATTGTTCTTAGTGGATTCAAATTATAACATCAGATATGGGTTGGAAAAGGCATGGGGTTTGTAACTAGAGTCTTATAGTTGTAGGGCTTCTATAAATTTCCATATCTTCCTTTGAATATTTTAGCTGAGGTTTGTGATTCTGTGACATCGTTTATTTATTTCTTTATTTTTAGTCTCATATTAAGTGTTTGTTATCAACTACGTAGAAATTCATAGGGTTTTATTTGACACGTTTTTCATTAGCTATAAAGGAAACTTCTATGATGCCCTGCAGGTCTATTTCCATGACATACCAGATGAGGTCATCGAAGAATTGGTCAGTTTTCTCATGCTGTTTTTGCTATACGTTCTTGCCTCCACTGATGAATGGCTTCTTGGTTCAGATTGAGGAGGGATTTGTGCTTAATGTTGCGGGTGGGTTACTGCTTGAGCATCCATTGACGTCTCGCTTTGTCGAAGCAGTGGTTAGTTTCTTTCTCCATGTGATTTGTGCATATGGATTTTCTCCATGACTCCCAGCACAACACTGCTTTAAGCTCTCTTAAAATGTGTGGACTGTTTAACATGCATCTATTGTGAATGTACAGGTTGGAGCAGCTGATAGTGTGATGGGACTTCCCAAGGAGCTCACAGAAAAACTCATTCAGGAGGCCCTTTGAGCTTTGATTTCCACAGTCGCAGCGCATTCATATGAAACTGTCTAGAATATAGTTTTCTAGTTGCATCATTTACGTGTGCTGCTTTGTTGGATTAGCGGCGACTAACCCTGTGCAACCTCTTAGGTTGCAAAAGTGAGCTCTTTAACTGATCTGTCTTACTAATTGACATGATGCCTCCCACACATTGATTCTCTCTTCCTCTGTATTTCTTTTGGGGTATTCATGAAGTCCTGTTGATGGGCTACAATGTAGACCATACCAACTGGAGTTAAATGATATCATAGGCTTATGTTTTGTCCGCTTTTAACAGATGGTAAAACAGCTAATAGTCATGTCATGGAGGCTTGCCACAGAAACCAGGGTTTGGTTTTGAAAGTGGACCCATCTTGTGGGTTCCCTTCCACCTGGATTCATTGAATGATGAAGTGGTACTTGGGAGGGATAAAGGTTCTATTCTAAAATTTCATTTGACCAAAATGTTGACGCATGAGGGTGTGGTCCACATGAAAAGGGAGACCTGTTAAAGATAGAATTCCAAAATGAAGAAATTGTCACAAAAAACCTATAAATATTAGATTCAGGGTAACTCACTTCACTTCACAGGAATTACTAATTCTAGGAATCTCTTCAGTAAGGCATGAACAAACCATAGTCAGAGAATTGTAAATCTCTAGGGAAGAACGACCTCGTGTTACATAAATCAAGCGATAAAATCAATATATATTTATTATTTCTAACATTTGTGAGATTTATAAGTTGAATAAATTTATTTGCTATAATTTTGAGAAGAAACCCTTACAGTATCAGACAAAACGAGTTGTAATCCAAATTGCATTCCCCCAGAATGTGTCATAGGAACTTCGAAAAGACTTCACACTTCCATCTACCATGTTGTACACAGACCAAGTATGGTTGGTGTAACCGTGCAAGGACTCTATAGTGTATATCTGATTCTCTCTACACCCTAGTCCGGTAGCAGAGAAAGATGCACAACACCATGGTCCCATGAACAATACTCTATTCCCAATCTGTTTCATCTCTACCCATGACGAAGTTGACAGATCCAATCGAAAGACGCCATGACTGAAGGCTCGGCCTGATCCAGTTGATATCAGATACTTTTCAACCAATAGTAATTCCCCACCAGATTCTACCAACTTTCTACTTCTGATCCTAGAAGAATTGGGATGATGGGGTGCCTCCAGGTACTCGAATTCAAGATGTGTAGTCATGTTAGTAGTAGACTTAAAATTTAAGCAAGGTTTCTTGTGGTACAGTAGATACACTTTCCCTTTAAACACAGAGATGCTTATGATTCCCCATAAATTGGATTGCATTGTCCATTCATCATCTCCAACTCTACAAAATCTGACTCTCCCAAAACATTTATGAAGTATGATAACTGTACAGTCGGGGTCCGTAGGAGCAGATGAAAGCACTACTCGATTGATGTCGTGTAGGTCTCGGGCAGAAGTATTCCGCCGCGGTAGGTCGATTCGGACACTAGTAGAAGGATTAAAGAAGAAGTTTTTATCCCGTGAAATGGTGTCGATCATTAACAACCAGCCATGAAAGAAACTACCAATACACACATAATCTGTACTGATTCCAGGTAGATTGAGCTTATGATGTCTGCCATCTGATGGACTTAATAAGAAACGGCGGCCGTCATATTTGCGTGGAGGAAGCATAAGGAATGGAGAACAATGGCATTGCTTGAGTTCCATCACTGCTGCTCTCCATGTTACACAAACAAGTTTAAAACTGAGATAATCATAACAATGATTCAATCGGATCGATATAAGATAGAGTAGATTCTCAGGAAGATCTGACCATGATACTAGCCTTTGCTTTTTTGAGGTGATTATTTCCTGAAACAGATAAGGAAAAAGAATCAAAGATCAAATTTAAAAAAGAAAAATTGTACAACATATGAATGTAGAGTGTGAGTTTCCTCACCAAGACTGACTGTATCATTGGGGAGAGGACCCTCCAAGCTACTCTCTTCAACCTCAATAGAATCATCATGGACAAAGCTCCTGGTCGGCAACGTTTTTGTGATGGGAGGGATCACTGAGTTGATTGAGAATGAGTTGGACTCAGAACAGGTTATATATGCAGAATTTAGTTTGGCAACAATAAGAAAGAATAGGTTCCAAGAAACAAAATTAGAATACTATTAATCTCAGGGCTAAATTCTTTATATGGCTATATATATTGATATATACATACAAATACTACATACATTCATATATACATTAGACCTAAAACCTTTTTACCATAGACAATGGGGCTAGGATTTTAACAGAGAGCCCACATACACACTGAAAGACAGCCGTGAAGAAAGCCCATACAAGTGGAAAGAGAGCCCGAATACATAGGAAGAGGCCGCATACTAGTTTTCAAACTCTGGACAGCCTACTGAGAACTGCCTATCCTCATCACTCCGATAAGAAGCCGTTCTCGGTGGACTAATGTTTGAACTATCCATTTAGTGAAACAGGTGAATGGGTACACGTAGAAAAGCAAATCATGCATGGACTCAACCATGCCTCTGAATCTATCGTATGATCCTCACCTCAATTTACTATCAATATGATCAACAGTATTTATATACTTTGAATCAATGAGGTTGTGTGCCTCTGCATGAGAACAGTTTTCTTGTTTGATTTCTAATATCTTGATTGACATTGCAGTAGGCCACAATATGGGCCCACCCCACATCTCCAGTTCTCTGGTGGGTATGAATACTTATATGAAGGCAGCCATATAAATCAATACATGGGTCCCACGTTGAATCCACGATTGGGTTCCCAACTACATCAGCAATGAGGTAAAAAATAAGTCCATTGGACAATTTCATTCTAGGTTTAGGGATAGTGGTTGTGGTTGGGTCTGTCCTTAACCATTCCAGACCCTAAATGAGATAGAAATTGGCCCGAGAATAAAACAGGAAAAGATAATTAAAATAAAGGAATGGAACAGGAAAAAATGATAATCCGGAATACCTAATCAGGACATAATCAAACTTAATTGGGGTAAAGTCCAATGCAGTTGAAAAAAAGTCAAGTATTGGAAAAGAATTTCTAAACATAATTATGGAACAATCGAATGTGTATGAAGAAAATTAATAAGACATGAAAAGGAATTACCTTTATTCTTCTGTTGTTGAGGAAGGATGTTAAATTTTTTTTGGGGTAGAAGTTGAGGAAAGATGTTGACAGTATGGAGGGTGATGGTTAATACTACACACAAGCAACTGTAGAAATATTGGGGAACAATCCTTGGCAATGCAGAAAAATTGGGTGAAGAAAGGAGGGAGGAGACGATTTAAGGAGGCAACGATTGGTGGGGATTGATGTGATTTTGGAAAGTTCAGAGGATGTCTTTGATGAGTCTGATTAGGAGATTGTGAATATATTAGTGACTTGTCAAAGTGCAAAGCGGGGAGAGATTTTCTGAATTTAAGTGAAGATTAAGTTGGAGAATTTTTTTTTTTTTTTTGCTATCGGAGGGTTCCCAACCCTTTGAGTTGGACTAATCCCTCCGGGCTCTGAGTGAAGCCGGGTAAACTCCCTTGTAGCCCCGGTGTGGTAGTGCAGTTTCGAACTTACAACATCTAGGTGCAAACCGCAGTACTAGGCCAACTAAACTAAGTTTGATGATAGATTTCGGAAGTGAAGATTGAGGATAGATTCTTGAAAAGTTGGATTCTATCGAATTAGAAGGATAGATTTGGAAGTGGAGATTGAGGATATATAAATTTTGGGGTTTACTATATATATATATATATATATAATTTTTTAATGATATGCCATCAGCATTATGCACATACTTTTTTTTTTTTTTTTAAAAAGCTTCTATTTATGTTCGAAACTTGCTTAATAAATTAGTTGCACATGAACTCTAAGGGGGAAACTCACTTAGCCTAGGACCAGGATTTGTACCCGGAGGTTGTAGGTTTGAAAATGCACTACCACACTGAGGTTACAGTTAAGTTTACTCAGCTTCCATCTGGACCCGAAGAGATTAGTCCAGCCCAAAAGGTTGGAAACCCTCCGATAGCAAAAAAAAAAAAAAAAAGTTAGTTACACATGAATCCATCCAACTACCCCTATTTATACTTCTAGAACCCTATTTATACTTCTATTGAATTAAACCATGTTCATCTGAGTGGATGAGGAACCTTATAAACACACTCCTCTATACTAATTATGAACTCAATGGGGTTTGTAAGTCAAATTAGGCTATTTTCCGATCCTCTTCTCTCTCTCTTTTTTTTTTTTTAATTGTTCCTTTTCACTTCACATTTTTTTTTTTTGCTTTGGAGAAGTATTGTGCAGCGAATCCATTTGAAATGCTTACTTTGGGTGAATTATGAAAAATTAATAAAAAAAAAAACAGAAATATAAAAGGTAAGAATTACCTCTCATCATTCAATCACCGGCTATGGAGTATATTACTTCATCCCCCTCTTGGAGGATATGCTAAAAATAAATATTTTAATTAGGAAGCTATGCTTTGCATCTCCCTACAAATTGAGATCAGCCCCTATGGTCTTATCCACTGCAATGATAGTTTCCTAACTTGTCATTTGAGTTATACCATATATTCTAAATTTTAAATGCCACTATTACGGCCTACAAAGAGGGCCTTTTTCGTGTAGTCCGCATCTAACGTGATTTTCTAATAAGATCCTCTTATTATATATTTTCTATAAATTGTAAATCTCTCTCCAATGAAAGATACGGTGATATTATAAATGCATAATCAATCTCTTTTGAAACCCTTTACGGTATCTGACTTGTGGCTCGGTGCTAATATTGCAATCATGGTTTTGCAATAATCATCATCACTTTTCCCTCTTTCAATAAAATCAAATATCCTCTCATCCCAATTATTCAAGCTTTATGATACCACAATCTTCGTCAAATTGAATGATAAAAAGCAAACTTTAAGAAGAGATTGCAAAAAATATGATTTATTGGACCACCGATAGACTCAACTCACATTGAATGAATCGGGTTGCAACAGTGATTGATCTACAAACAAACGGTGATCATCAAGAGGACATGATGATCGATTCTGTTTTTTTTTTTTTTTACAGAATTTTATTTTAATTGGGGATGGATGTTAGGAATGGTTGATTGGTTAGAGTTTTTAGGTAATGTATAACCTCTTTTGAAATTCTTTATAAACATGCCCACATACTATTTAGGTCCGGATAGGGATCATATCAGTCTCCCTGGGCCAGATCTGGCCTTGGTATATATCTGGGCCAGATCTATTTCGATTTTCAGATCAGATTATATCTGATCGAGTGGTGGCTTCAAGGCCTGATCAAGTCAGGCCCCACCACTTCCCCCTAAACCTCCTTCCTTTTGTTTGATTTTTTTTTTTCTTTTGATCTAGATCAGATATCACTGGATAAGATGGGGTGGGACCAGGGGTGCTCAAGGATCGAACCTTATGAGGTCTGGTGCAGTATGGTGACTGTTTGTGGGACGACTTGCACCACAAACAATCCCGGTGAAGGGTGGTTTGGATGAGGCGTGGCTGGGAAATCATCGTTTTAGTGATTTTGAAAGTGATAGAATGGGACGGTAGAAAGCCCTTTGATCATAATAGAAGCACCGAGACAGCTGAATGCGTTTATGATTGATGATCGTGTTGGAAGTAGGTGGGCATTATATGTAGGTTTTCAAAACTTTCGACGAATGAATTAAACACTCGAAAGGTCAAAAAAATCAATCCCGAGACTTAAAACCCATAGATCTATCAAAGGAAAACAAATCAAACAAACAAGCATAAACAAGAAGATCTACTAAAATAACTGATTGTAAATCTATACCTGACGATATTGGTTGTGCTCAAATTAAGAACTTGATTTATTGATTCTACATTTCTACGAAACTCTTTAACAAAAATGAGAGAGCTTTGGTTGGGCGTCCAACCTAGATGTGTGAGATGTCTTAGACGTCCAACCCTCTCCTCTTATTTATAGTTTTGTGCACACCTACTCTTAGACTAAAATTAGAAGTCTTTTATCTCTATTATGTATCATACTCCTCCCTTCCTTTTACACTGTGTTTGGGAAGGGAGAGGAGGGGAGGGAAAATTTGAGGGGAAGGAAAATGGAGGGGAGGGGAGGGGAGGGGAGGAAAAATTTAATTTTCCCTCCTTTTGTTTGTTTATAGTCAAAAAGGAGCGGGGGAGAAAAATTCCCTCTTTACAAGCCTCTTTCTCTCCTCTTTCCCCAGAGTTTTGAAGGAAAAATTTGGGGGTAAAATTTACAAAATGTTACCCCAAATTCCCCTCCCACTTTCCCTCCCCCCTTCCCAAACACCCTCTATTTTAATTTTCCCTCCATTTTTCCCTCTTTTTTTTTCTTATTCCCCTCATTTTACCTCCTTCCCAAACATAGTGTAAGAGTTCCAATTGGATTACAACTTTCTCTTCTTAGTGTTAGCATGGGGACCATTAGGGATTCCTTGGAATCTGGCTTCAACTGAAACATATGGACCCCACATCTCATGTGAACTCCGAACTCACGGTTAATTACAAATAACTCAACTAAATAAATGCAATTACACTTCAGTCTTAGGAAAATTTACAATAAAACCATAAACTTTCCAAATACTGCAAGTAGACCCCTCCATCAATTATATCCATTGATTCATTGGAATTGAACTACCCAACCAAACTGGATTCAACTCTTAATATCCTTATGACCCAATTAATTACAGTGATTATCAGTACCATTAGATTAACTCTTAATTAAGAATAGTGCACACTTAGCAATGATAAATTGTATTAATTGGCAAGGGGATATTTCTCACTTAGAGGATAGATTCCATCTTGAGAAATGTTCCCACAGTCTCACTACCACATACCCAAGATACTGAAGTGTTGACCTACCGTTGGCATAAACTTGTGTCCATTAATCTCTCAGGATTGAGAGCCTATTGCTTAAAAATTATAAAAGTGTTCCTTAATCAGACACAACTTTTGCATTAGGTCTTGCTCATAGTCATTTCCGTACATCCAATGTACTAGCACAACAATCGAGAGAGTCATATACTATGATGGTTGAGATAAACTACACTATCTCATATTGTATGTGGTGCTACAACATTTTTCGGACGAGATGTCCAGTCTCATTACTGGTTGTGAAACACTTCTAAGTATAAGAGTTGTGATCTATGTCTCCTGCATGTGAATCTCATCTACACACGTGTATCACATTTAATATACTTAGGAACTCTAGTTTATCTCATAAACCATCATGTCATTTCGTATTAATTATGTGCAACCATAAAATAAAATCTCTTTCATCACATGAATAAAGCATTAAATAATAAACTAATTAATCAAATAAATCAATTTATTCACATCACCACTGGATTGAGGACATACAATCTAACAAATCGACCAACATCCTCAGTGTGCTTTTGAGCTATGAGATATATGTATTCAATTCCTCTCTATTATAATGCAAACAAACATGCGTAGCCAAATTGGTTCTGAAAGTCCGAGTTGGGCATCTCATCACGCGGCCAGACTCACCCGAGGTACTCATCTTGGTCACCGAGTTGTGATATTGCATGTTCTTGATGGGTTCATCCCTCGGCTTATCTTCATTCAGGTAAGGCACCGGAGGAAAGCCAGATCTGCATTCTAGCCAAACATCCATTCCATGCAAAAGATCGATGATTCTCCACTGTAGCAACTACTCCTTGATAAATGGTGTGACATTCATGTTTTAAGAACTTGAAAAAATCCAAACAGGGGACTGAGTCGAATAACTGAGCTGAGTCTGAAGCAATTACAAGGAAACACTCAACCATTGAGCAACTGAGACTGTTTTTAGACACTGTCCACAAGCTAAAACAAAGAAAATGCTGCTGAGAAAGCTATATTTAGTCTGCTGCAACTGCGCGATTACAAACCAAACGTGGCCAACTCAAGGCAGAATACAATCTTGAAAGCTGCTATTTATTTCATGTTCGATGTAAATGTTACATTTTGCATCGTTCTAATACTCAGACGAGTTGACTTTACGGCCTATTGAGTCAGACAAGTAGTGCGAGTTTGACCAAATCTGACAAGACTCATTTAGGCTCAATTGGGTTGCTCAACTTAAAACCTATAGCTCATAATCCCAGTGCCCAAAATAATAGGCAGGAGGATAGAAAAAAGGCTCATCTTGCCTACCATCTTTAATTAATAATCAGAATTTAAATAGTATACAGATCGAATAATACATTTAACTCAATAGAAAAAAAGAATTACTCAAACAGAGCATACGTAATCAACAAAGATCGACTCAAACTAACAAAATTGTGTTTCTGCTGTATGAGTAACCATACAATGATCTAGGTCCGCAGGAGCCTTGGGGCTTTGAGAAAATAAACACTCTTCACAAACCCCTTACCAACCTCACCAACATCTTTAAGCATGTTTATCATATCTTGTATCCCTTCTTCTCTGTCTCGTTTCTACAGAAAACAACATATTAGTATTTTGAAAATTATATAAGCAGTTTACAACTAATGATGCATACAGTAAGATTTCAAATGTTCAATGAGGTGCCCAATGAAGCAGGATGTTGGCCCATCAAGAAGCAACACGTGCACAAAATAAAAATTGCAGCAATGAGAATGTTCATATGGATGTGTGGTAAAACTAGGTTAGATAACATTAGAATTAAGTGCATTTGGGAGCATTTAGAGATAGCATCAATAGGTGAAATGGATGTGTGGTAAAACTAGGAAAGATTGAATTAGAAATTAGTGCAGTTGAAATTTCATATGCTATAATGGTCAACAGCCAATCCAGTCCTTTTCCAGTTTCAGCTTATTTTATTAATAAACTTATAAACTTGATTTTGGGTTTCTTTCTCTCCTTCGGATCTTCTGGTGCATTTTGTATTTGAGATTGTGCTCCTAAGTCCTAACCACGGCTCAAGTCTGATTTGAGAATTCACTCCCACTATGGGCATGAAAATATAAATCATGTGAATGCTTTACTAGTGTAAATACTATGGAGGTGCATGTTTTGATTTCAGTGGAACATGGACCAGTTGCTGGTCAAGGGGCGTAGGGTGATTAAGCAGGTCGGATTAAAGAACAGCAGGTCCCTCACTCATGATTGATCAGGTTGGATTCAAGAACAGGGGTCCCTCCCTCCCTCAACACTTAATGATATTGTGTGATGTCTTGTTTCTATATTGAATTGGAAACTCATCACAAAAAACTCCATAGTTCGAAAAATATGAGAGAAAAAAGTTGAGAGAGAAATACAAGGAGAAAGACTCTTAAGTTGTCATTTTTTAAGTGTTTCTCAGTATTATTTGAGCCAATGGATCAACTGCCAGTGTGCACAAAATCATGTACACTCTCACATGTCAAAACCCACGAACACAAGTGTTGGATGAGATCGGTTTTTCCTGAGTTCCCAATATAATAGGTTCTTCGTCATCATCCTCTAAGCCTATCCTCTCAAACTGTTGTCAGCCACCATGAATAGGTTATTTTTCAAAAATCACAATGGTTGGACAATCCTAGCCATTGAATCAGTGGTATATAAATGGGCCCCACTCCCCAAAAGACAAAACGCACCAGTTACTCAAGCTGTTGAGCAAAGCTTTAGGATGAAGATAAAGATTTCCACATTTGATGGGTTTTGGATTGTGGCTAACCAAATTTTTAGATCATGATAAGATGATCTGAATCCTCACATGCAAGCAATATGTACAGAAAAACACTGGAGGTAGCCAAATTTCATTGTTGGGTGCCTTTTGTCCTGGGAGGGAAAGGGGGCATTCATTCCCATTATTTATAAGCATTTTAACCATTCATATTTTTACCAAAAGAAAAAAGACTATTCATATAGTTTGCTAAACGTCTAGTTATCTAGTGAAATATTTTCCTGTTTTATGATTCATGAACTAATATCAATCTCACCAGGTAAGGCTTCCAAAGGCTACAGTGCCTGAAACCATTGTTTTAAAACTGAACCCAATACGATCGAGTCCATGTGACTGGTAGGCAAGTTGACTTCGTTCAATGACTCATGAACTAATCATGGACCTAATATCAACATAACAAAGGTTTCAAAGGCTATAGTGCCAGCAACCATGGTTTTAGACCTTCGAATTGTTGGTCACCTCCAAGTTGGTATGAATTGGCCGAGACCATGTGATGAGGCAGGTATCAAGTCGGACCCAAGTTCAACTTTTAGAACCATTCCTGAAAACACACCTGTGCTTAAAACTCAGTGTACAAGTTAATTAACATTCAAGATGTTGATTTGCTGTTTAATTACCTTTGATCCCAATTTCTCCCAAGTCAGGCCAATAGCATCACCTCCAAGTGAATCATACCAAACCTTGAATGTGTCTGGGAACTCCCGCTGCAGATCAATTTGACACGTGGGCAGAATCTATCTCAATTGACTGATGGGTAAATCTTTGAATGTTGCTATAGCTAATAGTAGCAGTAGCGGCAGCAACGACAACATAATAGTAATAATGATAACAACCAACACCACCACATCCATATTTACCTCTAAATCCTCCGCAAAGCATCTGGTTGGATCGAAGTTCACCATCAGCCTCTCCCTCACTTCTTCAAAGCTCTGGTGCCTGTTTCCAAGTGTGATGTAGGGATTGAATCCCTTGCACACATCCCCTTCAACAACATGCCTTCCTGCTCAAGTGCACAAATTGGATAATTTATATCGAATTATGAGATAGCCACGATGAGCCCATGGGTAGTGAATTAAATAAAACATACCCTGGTTCATTTCAGCTGGGAAAAGCAGGCGTTGAGGATAAGGCAGTTTATCCCGGTGGAGAAGAATTACAGCATCATAATTGTTCAAGGGAGTCCGGAAAAGGCACTGCAAGTCAAAAGGTATAAAGCAAATGAAAAGGGTAGCGATGACCAAAATCCATAGCTCCTCAAACAATGAGACCTTAGTGATAGGATACCATGTATCTCACCTCCCATTTTTGATGACCTATCTGACCCTGTAAAATTAGACTGGCCAGAAGTTCTGCACTGCTTCGAGCGTACAAAGCCATCCTTCTAAGTACCTTTTTCATAAATAAAACCACATTAGAGAGAGAGAGAGAGCGTACAAAGCCATCCTTCTAAGTACCTTGTTCATAAATAAAACCACATGAGAGAGAGAGAGAGAGAGAGAGAGAGAGAGAGAGAGAGAGAGAGAGAGAGAGAACTCACTGTTGCAGAGGGTGAGAACTTGGTCCAAGCCTCAGATACCTTGTCATATGATGTAGCCAAAAACATTGCTGGGTTTATGCTATGAGAATTTTGTTCATATAATTTTCTGCTTGAGATGAAGCTTTCCTATTCGATTGAAGTAAACAATTAGTGATCACAGTGACCACGTTAGTGTTGATGCTGGTTGAAAACAACAAAGCATAAATTTAAATACAGCTGAAAATGATGAAATATGATCAGACTTACACTGATTTCTTTTGCATCTTCTGAAGTCATATCATTGTTTATGTCAACAACCAAAGCAGAGAAGGCCCAGTCATAGCTTGCCAGCAATCGTAGAAACCTGTCATCCAGTAAAAATGAATAATACCCACTGAGAACCACAAAAAAGGGTAAATCGACACTGATCCTAACCTCATTTATGAAGGACTTAACCCACCATTGCATTTATCGCATTAAGTTTCAAGAATGCGTGGCTATTAGTCTTATGAGAGGTAAAACAAATTTGTGAAAAGCATATATATATAATGTCTATGCTCTATATATGTTAAACACTTGTAAGTGTCAATGCATACTTTTATTGGATATACACGTTGATAAGAAGTCGTCCACATTAGTAACTTTTAGTTATCTTAGGCATATTCAAAAACCTGTTAATCAGGTTCTTCATATGATATGATCATGATGTCATTGCATCGATGGTATGCAAGGATTCTGAATATCTATTATTTTTTTTATGTTTCTCTTTGTTTGAATTTTTTCTATTTTTAAATGAAAGATTGTACAATTTATGATATGATTCTACCCTTAGACCGATTGATGATAACAATTCTGATTTTCAAACATTTGGTTACCAACAATTAGTAGGGAAGACAATTTCGAATGTCCTTAAGTTTTACGTTGTTGATTTTTTTTTTTTTTTTTATTATTGTGCGTATGCAGTGGAAGGGTGGGACTTCATGGAAAAATTATGAGCAATACTCATAACTCTGTAATTATTTTTTCAAGTAACAGTTATTATTTAATTTGTTAGTGCTGCTAGTCATAAGTTTAAGTCATATAAGATATTGTCCTAGTCATTCTTCTCAGTCATAATTATCATTTTTCTTAAGTTTAGCTGAACTAGCCATTAAAATGCTTAATTTTAGAAATAGCAAATGGGTATCGGCCAAATATTTATTGTAACTGGCACTCCAAACTTGGCCTGCGGAAAACTCGAAAGGATGCTATTCCTCTGCATAATCAGGGGAACTAAAACAGAAGAACTTCAAGTTCATATATGAATCAGTCAGGTCAGCTAGCGTTACAATGATGCAGTGCAAAAAGAGAGGGTTTAAGACCAAGAGAGTCTGGAAATTGTGAGCCATTGAAGCATTTGTATGGCGATATCAGCCGTAACAAATTTTTTTTAAAATCCATATTTTATTGAACTTGAACAAGAATATAAAAATGAAACGGGGAAAGCCACGATGAAAACACACAAACATAAAAACACAGATAAATCAATGACATCAGTCACATAAACATACCAACAACAGATTGCGGAATAAATAGACAAAGTGAGAAATAAGGAGCATACCTTAAAAATCCAGCAATACGGGAGCAAGGGGCATAAAATGGAAAAGGTTTCACAAAGAGGTAAGCAACCAATAACTCAACTGCCTCCTCCGCTAGGAAAAAGGAAAAGAGATGCGAAGCAACCCATCGCTTTGCAAGCCTTAACAATGAAGCAAATGAAATAAATAACTAAAATGGTGAATTAATGAGTATTTCAAGATGAAATCTTCCTTACCGCACTACTGGTCCATATGTTGGGTAACGACCTTGCAAGCCATGAACCATGCTAGAATGCTGACCCCGAAGGAATAGTTCCTTGTCTAAACAAAGGGCTTGTTTCATTTCAGCATTTTCAACTGTAACTAAGAAGGAATCCAACAAGTGCACGTTTAACTGATTTAATCATGGATAATTGAAAAGAAATAATGCCAACCTCAAACTCCATACCTTGCTTTTTCAAAGAGTTGATGCCTCTTTCATGCAAAATTCTGAGATGAAATGCATACCCAGACATAAGAACATTCACCTCGTCTTCAGTAGCAACACACTTCATACCCCAACTACTCTGGAGTCTACCACAGCAGCAACAACATAGTGACAAGTCATGAGGAATTTAGATATCAGAGGATAGGCACCTCCAGCATAGCTGCCCAATATAATATAATATAATATAATCCGATTCTCCTCACCTTTCGCCAATTTTTAGAAGGAAAGCAGATTTAGTTTTCTCAAATGCTACATCATCCAACGGCCAGTTCCCAGACCCCTCCAACTAGATAAAGTGTACAGTTGGTCAATATCACCTAATATATTTGAAATTGCACAGACATTAAAAAAGCAAGTTGATGTACCTGAATCATAACATCCAGTGACTGAACACACGTCATAGTAAACTTCTGTGATCTTTGGGCAAAACCCTTTTCATTGGCGAAGGGATGAGGTTCGGGGGGGAAAACAGATGTGTACCTGAAGGCTGAATGCATTTTTAGGAAGTTAGAAGCTTGTCAAATATATCAAATAACTGCATCTCTTTCCTAAACTCACCAATTACAAGCTGAACTAATCCCAGCCAGAAAGAGAACTCAATCTAACGTAAATAGCAGCTCAATCATGAATGTATACAGCGTGTATCTGTGTGCTGTGGAAGGCGTCGTCTGTTTATCGGTAATGCTCTCTCACATGTTTCTGGTATGCACTGGATGGTGCCCTGCACTCTCATATGGATAATCTAACACCGGCAGTGTGGATATACATATATATATATATATATATATTAGTCATCCAGTGCGTGACTCATGCACTGGATGACTATGCGCACCTCAACGTGGGGCCCCACCTAGGACTAGGACCTGGCCCTTCATCTCTGCAAAAAAAAAAAATCAGCCCCATCCCTCACCCCTATCATCTCCATCCGGGCCCCACAAGTTTAATGGTGTTCAGTCCATTTGGATGGGTGTACAGTCAATCCAATGATGCACAGTACAACGAATGGGTGCAAAGGTGGGCCCCAGTGAAATTCAAGGTGGTGGTGGGAGGAGGGGGGGTCCATTCAGATGGACCACCAGGTGGGCCCCACCCCCGCGGGGTGTGCGTGCCTCTTTATCTTTCAGGGTGACCATTCTCTGCAGCTTATCCGCAGTGGCTGTTCCATGGTCATCATGGTTTTAGACAAATAATAGAACTTTTAAGACTTCAAAAGTGTTATGTAGGGGGCTGGATGAGCAGGTGCATGATTGCTCATGCCTTTCACAGCCCTCGATTCGAGGCTGAAGTGAGAAGGCATAGGTTGTAGGCTGTAGCAAGGTAAATAAAAGGCAATTCTGTTTTTGCACTACAATAGACCTCCACAAGTAGGGGTAGCAATTCCTGACTGACCTGCCAACCCAACCCAAAACTAACCCAGTAACTGAGGGTTCCCCTTTTTATTCAGGTTGGATTCAGGTTGACACTTTCTACCCAATTAATAGATGGGTTGGGTTCATTTTAGCCTGTTAGTCATTTGGCCAGCCAACCCGACCCAATCCCAGCCAAGCCAACAAATCACACTCCAAACCGCTAACCCAACCCGACTCCAACAAGTGATTGTAGGTTCAGGTTGACCCCTGTAGCTTACATTTTGGGTTTGTATTGGCATTTCCAAGCCAATTAATAAATGGTTCAGGTTCAGGTTCAGCTTATACATGTTATCTACTGTGCTCAACACCACGCTGCCCATTGTCGCCCCTGTCCACAAGAAGTCTTTTCATGCCAAAGGCAGATTATAGCCTGTGCGTCTTTTCACACAATTCTCCTTTAATGCTCTCTTTTCATAATCTTGGTTGCACTAGGACTCTTCATCTAAGTAAGTTGTTTAAAGGGAGAACTCAAACCTTCAATTGGTGGCCAAGAAATAGATTTATCAACAGAAAATATAGGAAACCACTCACATTCAACAAAGAAATAATCTAAAGACTGGTGGCTTAGATATAATAAAGTGTCCATGTTGAAGTTCTCCATATCAACAACAGGTTGGAGATCATCAGCCAGATCTGGAGATTTGGGGACATCAATATAGGTATGTGAAGTGCAGCTGTGAAAGAAAAACAAAATAATGACCAGAGAAGGAAGCCTTTCTATGAAAAACCACTACTAGAATAAGATCCCTCGAGGAAGAGATGAATCCTAAAAAACAGCTCACAGCTCTATCCCTACTGACCCCAGTTTTAGGATGGAATTCAATGCATCTGTTTCCGACCTTTTGGCATCCAAGCCGCTGCCACCAACCTGCGTAAGTATCAATTTCATTAGCAATGGCAGTAATTTTTTTTTTCTTTTTTTCCTTTCTTCCCACTGGAAGCACTCCCTTGCCTTAAGATTATCAACTCATAACTCACTTGCCCTTTTCCTTTTTCTGAAATGGATCAATGCCACTAATCTTCACTGCTTCATTCCCCAGTTAATTGTCCATCCAACCCACTTCAATAGTCAACCTCCTGAAATATCTTTAGAGAGTAAGAGTATCCAACAATGAATCTCTAATATTGAGAAATTCCTGCTCATTAGAATCTTTGATTCCCCGCAGAGTGGAGAAAGCCTTCAAGATCAGACAAAACTCTCCCGATACTGGCCAGCCCTGGCTTGCTGCTGGCTGCCCATTGCCATTGGATATCACCACCATTACTGTACCCTCAAGACAAAAAGGTCATACAGAATGGAAGTACATCACCCTGCCACTTTATCAAAAACACACAACTCACTCACCACACTCCACCCCTGCCCCGCCACCATGAAATTAACCCTCAAACCACGTTACTAAGTGTTCGTTATTCTTGAACACATTATTTCTCTTTCCACGCTGCCCATAATATAAGGGATGAAGCTGCAACCCACAACCTTTTCCCAACTTTACTAAAAGAACCCACACATCAAATTTTCACATCTTGATCTTGAAGCAAACCCACCAAGGCTCCGCAATCTTGAAGAGTTTCAGATGTATCCATGTCCTTGAATCGGAGAAGGTCTAACAGACTAGTCCTGCCTAGGCCACTCAAGTCACACCCACATCCATCAGGCCCAAACTTGCAACACCCTGCCAAGCCACCACAGGCTAGTCATGCCCAGCTGAGACCAGCACAAACCAACCAAACAATCAAGGCCCAACCAGATCCCAGCAGGCCCTTTGTAGGACTCACACACAGTCGGACCCTGTGAGGCCCAACTGATTCAAGCAGGGATGCTGCAAATCCACCAAGGGATCCACAGTTCAGTTATCCATAGAACAGTTTGAGACACATTTTAATTTCAATATGATCAGTCTGTTCTATGTTTATTTAAATTCATGGTGTAATTAGGATAAGGAAGGACTGTTTTAAGAGTTAGGTTCACAGTAAAAAAAAAAAGGTAGTTTAGTTGATTAAAGAAAGAATACAGTTCAGAACAAACCAGGATCTAAAGGCTGCACACTGGATATGGTCAAAGGAATGCCTTCCAGGGAACGCAGACGCTTGGACAGAACTTCAAAAGCTTCAAACAAACCTCCAGAAGCTGAGATTGGATCTGAAGATAATCATTGAAACACACACAGAATTATGTTTGTAATTAATTAT
Source organism: Litsea cubeba (assembly GCA_012931725.1). Taxonomy (NCBI): domain Eukaryota; kingdom Viridiplantae; phylum Streptophyta; class Magnoliopsida; order Laurales; family Lauraceae; genus Litsea; species Litsea cubeba. The sequence continues at coordinate 72,021,241 of CM022950.1, read as the reverse complement.
GCATATTTTTCCCAGGAATAAAGAAAAGAAAAGAAAAGAAAAAAGTTTCCCCTGGCAATGAAAATAGACTGACCTTTATCACCATGAAGAAGGCAGAAATCAAGTTGATCTGCAACATGGAACATATGCTCATTTGATAGCAAAAGATGCCTTGAAAGAATATACTCCGTAATAGTCCGTATAATTAGATGTCTTTCCCACTGCTTGCATTCCCAGACTGTCAAAATGGAACAAAAAAAATTGGCACTGCATTATTGAGAGAGAGAGAGAGAGAGAGAGAGAGAGAGAGAGAGAGAGAGAGAGAGAGAGAGAGAGAGAGAGAGAGAGAGAGAGAGAGATTGAAACCCCAGGCTCAGCATTATGCTTGGGGCTATTAGCACTTGGCCAAAAGCTCAACTTCAAATTAAAATATCATTATTCAAATAACAATAAACAACATCTCACCAGTGCTTTCTGCAATGGTCCCATCTTTGAATCTTCGGAGCTCTGCCTTTTCTCCCCAAAACTTTCTAAATTTGGCAACCTATTGTGGAGTGGAATGATGGATACCATAAGAATAAATGAGAAATTAAAGAACTAGTTGGAAAATAATATTATAAAAAAAAAAATACCTCATCTTTGCTATCAGCATTTGGACCAACATCAACCACACGAAAAGCCTTTTCATAAGAGCTTGCTAATATACCTGCTAGCATTTGCTGATTGCCGAACTTTGAAAATCCCTAGTAATCAATATATTTTTAGAATAAGCTGATTATCCAAAGTGCCATAGTAAAATAGACCAGACCACATACTTCTTCTATATTCCATTCAGAGGGTGTAGTTCGCCAGGTCACACGAACAAGTTTTGCTCTATCATTCAATCCATGTTCAAGAAGTGACTGCACCTTTTCTTCATACATTCTCCAACATTCATTGTCCAAGCAAAAGCCTGATTCATAAACCTTACTGTTTCTCTTCAAATTTATTCTGAAAAGAGCCAAATAGTGAAAATTAGAGAAAGCGTATGAAATATGAATACCAGATTAATTATTCATTTGTTTCCTTACATTAATCATCTTTTCTTTTTTTGAAAGCTTACATTAATCATCTGTTTCAAACATGATCAATCAGACGGTGGAAATGATTCCAATTGGAGTAAATCATGGTGGAACAGTGATTTTCAGAGGTTTGAATCTTTGGATAGATCACAAAGTGAGGGCCCCTTAATGGATTTATATCACTGGAGTTAAGACGATCCAGAATTCAAGACTACTGGTCTTGACATTAAAAGATAATTGATAATATTATTCATTTATCTGAATTTTATCATTTCTAACCTATTTCAAATGTTTCAATCAATCTACTGCCACACACAACTAATGTTTAATTTTGTTGTTTTTATCTGCTTCTCTTTAACAACTAATGTTCTCAAATGCTACCCTTGGAAATTTCAGCTTCATTTTAATGAGATGGGGAGGTATCCTCTAATCTATCATTAATGCAGCCTTCCATCATGAGCTTAGATCAGACAACTTTATGGCAGATGTTTCAGCCAAGCAGAGGTTTTTGAGAGGATATCTCCTTGGGCAGGTATTATTAAGTAATTGGGGGTTTGGGTGCTCTTGCATCCTCCTGTTTTTGGTTTCTCTGTGTTTCGTTTCCTTGTGACTTCTCCTTTTAATGAATGTTATGTTACCGATCCCAAAAAAAAACTACTGCCCTATTGAAGAAACACGTAATGCAGTCATTAATCATAATGCCTAACCACTTGATGGTAACAGAAAAACCTACTCTTCCATAGTTCATGAAACAAAGAATGAGATCAACAGCAGAAAAGCCAATCATTGTAAACATAGATCAAAAGCTTTACATGGAAAGAAGAAACAGTTCACTTAAGGCAAAAGCAGTTTTTTGGCGATTCCAATTTAGATTGTTGATAAACGAGATTGTAGCATATTTGGAAGTTGCTCAGTGTTGCAACCCACAAGGCTGCGGGTTCGAGTCATGTTACTATTCAGAAGCAAATAAACATATATTGTTTGTTTTAAGTACCTTATGCAATAATCAAATTTTGCAGCAGGGTCAACCTTCGTCATAAAAACATCCTCAAATCCACCATCCCGACATTTGTCCATGCAATTAAGTGTCCATGCAGCCTCATCTCGAAGCTAAATTTGAATGAAATTAATCAATACACAATGCTCCAGAAAATAAAAGGAATGCATGAATAGAGCACCAATGCGATGATAACACTATTCAAGTAATTTATAAAACATAAACTGATGTAAATAATATGTAACCTAAACATTTACTAAGTTGTGTGAATGCAGGGTGGGGATTACTTAGTTTCGTATAAATAGGAGAAGATGTTTTCTGACTTGACATGTGCTTTTGCTTATAAAAAAAACACTGTGCATGTGCATTTTTTACAACCAGTTTTTATATAGCCATGCATGCATAATGCAAATATTGTTGCCTGCCAAAAAAAAATTTGTGAGTTTTTTTTTTTGGCGAGGGGGGAGGGGGGTTCTTTGATAAATGAAAATAACCAGATGAAAAATTAAAAGAAACACTTTTGTTTAACTTTTTATCATATCCAAAATAAAATTTAGATGATCACTCAGTCAGCTCATAATATCCTCAGTCACTCATTTAAACTACTCGACAGCATTAACTTTTAAGGGGAAAAAAGGACCCTCAACAGCAACAGTAATCAAAAGGAATGAAAAGAGTTAAATTGAAAGTACCTCCTTCAAAGCACTCCTTGTCATTCGGAATGCCAAGTTAAAATGGCCAGATGCATCCAATAAAACTACACCAAATGATTGCAAATGTAGCTTCTTCTCCTAAATCACCAAACACTCATTGAATATTGATAGAAAAACATAAATAAAGACTACAGTTGCAATATAAAGAAACATTAAGCATAATATCCTTTCAAATATCATTTCTCGCGATACTTGCATTGATGTATAAAGCAATTAGCACAGGCTATATGTCTATATCAAAATCTATAAACAGGCAAACCACCTGTCCAACATGAAAGCGCACAATGATCAAAAGGGAATAACCCCCATTTTCTGGACTAGTGTTACATTTTTGTTTTAATGATCTCATTATTAGACAACTAAATCTTCAAATCAGGAAAACTTGTGAGCCATACCCCAACCTTTTTTTTGGTGGGTTTTTTTTTTAGGGGTGGTGGGGGAATCAACAATTAGATTACTGAACCATAGCCACACCACTTGTAGGGAATGGTGGAATAGAACACCCTATAATTCCCCATTTGGAATACAGTCATAAAGGATAGGCAACAAACCTCTTTTGATACATTGCATTGGTCTAGAGGCCTAACCGAAAAGCCCTTGTCCCATGATTTCGAATTCGCTGAAAAAAAAAAAAAACATTTAAAGTTTTCAGCTCATAAAACTGTGATTTCTTTGACAAGCAATACTAGATATTTGACAGCAATACAAAAAACTAATGATGAAATGCAAATAAAATGAAATAACTGAGGAAAACTTTAGTCATGCTTGTACCAAGATATATATAAATAATGAATAATAAGATGATAATCATCTTAAAATTTTCTTTATTATAAAAATGAGTCTATTTTCCTTCACCGTCTTGGAATCTTGCATTTATATTTCATTTAAGAAATTTGACATTCATAATCATCAAAGGAAGACAAGAATTAATCGCAGTAGTCATATAAAAAAAATTAAAGTTAAAAAACGTGGTACTAAACAAGTTCGACATGAGATAAATCATAGCTTCAACAACATCATCATCAAGGTTAATCCATTTGGGGGAAAAAGGCAATAGAAAAAGTTTGTTCATGGTAGTTGTTCTTTAAACATAGCAATTCGATCAAAAGATAACCTCACAAACATCTTTTTAAAAGGGGCTTCAACTGTAGGAGCGAAGAAGCGGTAGTTTTCAAATGCGAGTTAATGTTAAGAAGCAGAAGCACAAGAGAGATTTTGAGGTGGAACTGAAAAAGGGAGCAATTGATGCAGCCAACCTCGGGTCGGCCAGATGAGATCCAAGGGACTCTGAACATGCCATTTTAGACAATCATCCATGTGGACCAGTCCATAGTGTTTCCACACATCCAACAATCATTGGATTAGTCATTTACCTTATATATGTGTTGGAGTCATGTTAACTATCGTTATGAGTTAGGGTCCAAATCCTATGTTTCTCACAAATGAGCATAGTTCATGCGTTAAACGAAGTCTTAATGACATGGAGTTAGGTGCCTCGGAGGGGTTATTCAGTTACCTGACCAACACCCTCAAGATTGGGCGATTGTGTCAAGAATTGAAGAAGTTATGACCCAATTACTGATAAGGTCAAGTCAATTCTGACTTTTAACAGGTTTGAGCATATAAAAGTTTGTCATAGTTGTTATCAATATGTTAAGAATACCAAGTGTTAATTGTGTTCTAGATATCTTTGTTGGAGTCTATTACAATGATTGAGTTGGATTTCAAGGGAATTGATGACATGTTTCCCAAAATAGGATATTAAGGCTAGGTATTACATATTTACATCCTCTCTATGTAAACAATGTATTCCATTGATGCAATCCAAAAGTGGACCTGGGACTGGCACAAGAGCCTTGTGCTGGATATGACCTATTGTCCGAAGCCCATTTTGAGGCAGGCAACCACTTTTGGGCACACTATTAGAACCCCTTACGCTGACTTTCTGGAGCCCTGTTGAAGATAACGTTCTTCTACATGCAAATATGTGGATTCCATCAACGGGTCAAAAACTGGCCTTTGATTGCAAGACAGGAGACAAGGTGGTTTATTGAGATGTTAGATTAAAGGAGGTGTAATGATTTGTTAAAAAAAGTGATTATTTGTAATTGTCTGAAAAAACAAGTGGTTACATGTAATCCCTTCATTTGAAATACCAAACTAACAACCATCATAAATGACTGAACCAAGAAGCATGTACAACATAAAGAAATAAGAAAAATCACTGCATACCAATGAAATCCAATGAAACACGAAGTATTTGCATTGCTTTCATTGACTTGTTTATACGACTCCCCCCCAATTCCGTTGTAAGGTATGCCATTATGATGGATATTAGAAATCCATTAAAGCAATCATGCGCACATATAGTACTTCTCTGTCGAGCCCAAACCTAACATAAAAAAAATCAAGACAATAATCTGTTTTCATGAAACGATGATCAAGTAGTATGGTAATATTTTGTGTACTCAACTTTCATGTTCTATCAAAAGAAAAGTGTCTAAAATCCAAAATAAAACATATTGCGAGACAGCTTTAAAAAAACTGTGCCCTGAGCTAACTTTAACATAAAAGAACCAATATGCCATTAAAGTGTCATTCACCAAATAGCAGGTTCAGAAGATTGAAAGGAAAATTGGGCTTCACTTGGTAAATGGTGTGGAGATTCCAATAAAAAACTAGTGTTGCGAAAAATAAGATTAGCTTTAAAAAATATAAAAATAAATAAAAATAAAAGATAAATAATAAAAGGGGCTTTGCACTCTTCTTTCTTCTTAAATTTTCATTTTAAATGCTGGATTTATTGTACTATATCAGTAATCATTTTTTATTTACCCAAGTGTGACATTCCTCCTGAGAATAAGCAAGCAATTATGTTATGATTGCAATGAATCATGGTGAATCTCTCGGCTGGCTGAAGCAGTCATGGATCCATTTTGCCCAATAACTACTACATATAATATCTATGCAGTGTCTAGCGAGGCACAGCATGTGTTTGATGAAGAATAGAGGTTTTGCTTTTATTCGTTTTAAGATGGAGTGGGATGCAAACAAAGCACTAGAAAAGTTGAATCTGGATATGATTGGTGACAAAAGTATTCACTAACCAATGGAAAAATATGGGCATGATGGGATCAATAGGAGAAGAAACAAACAATGCATTATGGCCCTTCATATCCTTTTGGTGGATGTTTGTTTATAGATGTTGTGCAAGCAGACATTGGGCTTAAGAAGGCTATTAGCCATCAGAATAGTCTCTCCTGTTCTACCAGAATATATTGCAGTGACATTGAAGGGTAGATTGGAGAAACAGGGAATGGAGGAAATTTTTTTGGCATAGAAGGATAAGGTGCTGCATACATTGGTCGGGACTGTAATACTGCTGATGTTACAAAAATAGAAGCTATATCGTGGATGGTGGACAAATCTGGATCCCCAATTCAGATCAAGAGTTAAATTTGATTCAATTGTGGCTTATTCATTAAAATTTGATTCAATTGTGGCTTATTCATTACTCCGTCATTTATTATGGAGTTCAGATGTTGTTCGAGGTGGCAGGTCTTTCTCTCAGGGACCTTTCCTCCGGATTGATAGATGGATAGAATAATTAGAGCCTGTAGTCAAGCCTGTTTGGGAAAAATATTCAGTATTCAATTACATGCCTGGTCGGAAAAGATTTTTTCAGTTCAAGGGTCATGCCTGGTCAGTACTTGGTAGATTTCCCTCTTTTTAGATAGCTAGAAGCCTCTCATCATCTGTCGCTATAAGCAAGCATATGAGAGAGAGAGAGAGAGAGAGAGAGAGAGGAGAGAGAGAGAGAGAGAGAGAGAGAGAAAAGAAACCTTACTCATCAGAGACCACTCTCTTCCTACACACATCCTCGTTGGGGCGTGGGGACTGGGGATTCAAAGGTTTGAGGAATTGGTTGAAAAGGGTTTAGACGATAGCAGGCCTCTTGAGTATCAGAGAGTTTTCGGTTCACATCAAATTTTGTACCAAAGATTTTTGGGTTATATTATAGGCCTTGACTTCAAATCTAATATTGCTTGTACCCTATTAATTAAGTTTTTTCTCTCTTAATAAATTACTAAAGTTGTTGTCCATTCAAAGAGGAAAAATATCCTACTTAGATTCTTTTTTTCTTTTTTCTTTTAGAATTATCCTACCTGGAAATAAAATTATCAATTTGATTGTGCAGCACTGCAGCTTACTAAACCCTATCAAAATAATGTCAGCAAAGCCAAAAATATTGATAAAAAGATATGAACCACAATTTTCCAAGCAACAATACCACCAAAATGCTTACGATTTCTGAAAACATACTTTGAGCAAAAGTAAAGCCTCTTCTAGGTCCTTCCATCCGAGAAAAACTCTCTTGACGAATGCTGCATTTTCCTCTAAGAACATATCTTCCAATATGCTGCTATTGTACTTGGGGGTAGCTGTTACACATATATGAGACCTTGATTTGAAAACACTCTTATATGATTACATGAAAAATCAGCCATGAGAAGGGGGGAAAAAATCAAATTGACTATTTTTAACACATAATTTGAAGAGGCTCTCGGAAGTGAGGATGACCTTGACTTACTGCACGAACATTGTTCCTGGCCAAATTTAATTTTGATACATCAAACAGGGAAGTCGCTGATGGGATCAACCTTATGAAGATTCCAAAGGGTTCACTGCTATCAACAACTGCTTCATTGAAAGGGATAATGTCAATGTAACCATTCCAAAATAACAAATTGCGTAATGTCCATGCCATTCAATATGCCATCCATGGCAGACTCAAGTCTGCTTGAAACTGAGTCTGCTTGAAACTCAGATGAATGGTGACCAACATTTTCAAACAAATATTTCAACCATTCCAAGTAACTAGATAAGTGTTCCATGTACTCAGTCAAGTTTTTCAAGTCCAAAAAAAAGGTAAAACATGCCCAACTTGACCTCATTACCAACTGAGTAGGTAACTTTTTACTTGGACTGCTCAAATGAGTTCTCAAACACTAACTTGGTCTAGTCCAAGAAAAAATCTTGATTGAGAAACACTGGAACTTATGCAATTGGTGTTGAACATTTTGGACTATCAATAACAATTAAACAACTAAAATTACTCAACAGCATTACTTAACACTAATCACACTTCTTCTTCTCCAAATAGAGGTAAGTAAATACATTCTGCCAAAATAAACTGAACCTGGGTGTATAATTAAAACGGGTTTCCGACCCTCCTCTTGAAACGCTGACCATTCAATCTTTCTGACCGCAGAAGACGATTTCAAATGCCTTTCAATTACACAAAGGTAGAGACATCTCTTGGCATGATAGCGATGATTCAAGTAATCTTTCTCATGGAAGCACTCCTATCAAATAATACAGCACAACCCAAACAATAAATATAAAAATAAATTAACGCACACTGAAATGAATCCAGTGACCCTACCTTGGGCATGCGGAGTAAAATATCAACACTGATGTGGGGTTTTGCTATGGCTCTTATCGAATAGCTGCCGACGACGTCGATGGATGTCGGCGCGTGGAACGCGAAGGCGATTTTGTCGGGTGAAGGGACGCCGAGGTCGCGGATGAAGCCGGGAGCTGCATCGGCGCCAACCTGCGCAAAGGAGATGAGTAAGAGTAAGAGAAGGCAGCGGAGAAAGAAGGAAATGGGGGAGAAATGGATACCGTGATGTTGTTGGGGATGCTGTTGATGGCGTCTTTGATGGAGGAGATGGCGTGGTCGAGAGACTTGGAGGCGGGGGAGGAGTAGTCGAGCTGAAGCTCATTCAGGAGCTCTTTCAGCTTTATATCCTCAGCATCGACGCCATTGATGCGAGCAGAACCCATCATCCTCTTCTTCCTCGCTGAGGAGGAGCTAGGGTTTAGGGTTTTAGGAAAAGAAATGCTGTATTCTGGGACGAGGGAATGTTCGCCTTCCCTCGCTTTGACTTTTGAGTAAATGGAGTTTTTAGCTTTTTTTGGGAAAAGTCTTGATATTTTTACAAAACCTCAAAAAGACTCATGTTGTTTTCTTAAACTTCCCTTGACTAACAATGAATTGCATAAAAAGTACTTGACTCTTTGGTCTCAAGTTTTTGTTCTTGAATGGATGCAGATGGGTATCCGTCCTCCCATTACATTACCTAGAGGTTCTAACTCATAAAAAATGCATTTGAAATTTATTTTTGGTTTTAATTCACAACTGCGTTTAGTCCATAATTCAATTTGGGTTTAATTAGCAAACGAGTCATATTTCGAATCCGGACTTTGAACCGGCATAAGAGCTTTTACTATTGTAAATTGTAGCTCAAAATCAATTTTAGTTGGACATTTTTATATTTAATCTAAGAAATAGTAGCCTTAATGCATTGTTATAAGTTTGATGATATCATTATTTTAAGAAAAATTTAAATAAAATGAAAGAAAGTCAAAACTAATTTTAAAATTAGATACCAAACATATAGTTAGACCCAGTATCTAAACTAGATTCGGATCCTCTTATCGAAACCGGGTGTGGAACGAATAAAACATGTTTTGAGTCGGAACAATTCTAAAATCGAAACTATCGTTTAGAAATGGGTACGAGTCTAGCATCGTTCTGGCCCGCAACCAACCCATTTGCATCCATATGCTAGTTTGGCACTTTATCAATGCAATAAAAGTCAAATAAAGCCTCAATTTTTAAGACAAGATGTCACATAAAATGTATTTTATTTAAAATTTTCCTATCTTTTTAAAATAAATGTAAAAAAGGAAACTATCTTTATCCACTAAAATCCATAAAAAACTTCACTTTTATATAATAAAAAAATTAAAAAAATTTCATAACAAACAACTAAAATAAAATATTATCATAACTCACTTATATATATTTTTAAAATTATATTTACTTCACTTCACTCTATCAGTAGAGTTATCGGGTCCTATTTATTAAAAAAAAATATTAACAAAAAGACAAATTTGCCCCGAGGGCCTTGGCATCAGGTACCAAAAGGATAAAAAAGTTTCTTTGAAAGAAGCCCCGCTCCGAATATAGAAGTAGTGGGTTTCCTGACAGGGTTTTAGAGCACTTTGTGCCTTCTTTCAGGCAGAGATGAAGCTTGCAGGGCTGAAATCCGTGCCAGATGCCCACGACGAGTCGATTTGGGCGGCGACCTGGGTTCCCGCCACCGAAGCCCGCCCCGCCCTGCTCCTCACTGGCTCCCTCGACGAGACGGTCCGACTCTGGAGCCCCGACGAACTCGTCCCCGCCGGCACCAACACCGGCCACTGCCTCGGCGTCGTCTCCGTTGCCGCCCACCCATCCGGCGTCATCGCCGCCTCCGCCTCCCTCGACAGCTTCGTCCGCGTCTTCGATGTCAACACCAACGCCACCCTCTCCACCCTCGAAGCGCCGCCCTCCGAGGTCTGGAACATGCAGTTCGATCCCAAGGTATATAGATCCGTCCTCTCACCTGTTTCTCGTGTTTTTCCAGTTTTCTAAAGATGGAGGTTAAGGAAAGGCACAGAGCTTAAATCTCAGAACGATATAAAAATCAAGTCATTTTTGCTTGCAGTAACTGAATTTTCTCACAATCAACTTGATGAGCGAATTGCTTCATCAAACACAAGTTTCATTGGTCTGTAAATCTGAAAATGGCTTTCAGATTACTTTGAAAGATGATATTTTTATTTAATTTTTGTTCTTGTTTGCAACTGAATTTCCTTTTTATCATCCATACATGAAAGTGGGGTAGGTTGGAGAGGGGTGAAAGTGGAGGATAATGTAGAAAGTTGAACACCTATGGTGTTTTCCCACATGTTTGGTGGTGACTATCTTTCATTGGGTAGAGGACAATAATTCACTTACACATCAATCGGTGGATATCCTTCTATACCATTCAAAAAGAAGTTATAGATATCCTTCTAGCCTTAGTTCATAAGAAGACAAAACAGACAGACATGAACTTCACAGTTCACACTCAAGGTTTCAATTTTCATTGCCTTTTTTCTACCTTACTTTTGCTTACCAAAAAAAAAAGTTATACCTTACTTGGCGAAGACTCTATGGTAAAAAGCAGGAATGTGCAGTTGGCATATCCTTTACATGTATTATTTCTGTGCTTTCACCTGTGGCAGCGTCAAAGACAAATAAGGCCATCATAAATCTTACAAAGAACACCATTGACACATATACTACTATATCATATATGGCATGGGTGAATAGTCAAATCTGCTTAAGGTATCAGCTTTACAAGGAAAATAACCCAGTTGTAGTTTTTCTATTATATCTTAAATAAAAAAAATCTGAAGCATCAATGTTGCATGAACACGCTTGCCGCCTAAAGTTAAAAAAGTGATTCAAGAGAAAAATAATATATCTAAAAAAAAGAAAAAGGAAACTAAGGGTGAAACTCATTCATGCAGTTGAACACTACAGACGCACTCCTATACCTTGTCTATCCAAAACCTACCAAAATCCAACCTTTTTTTTTATGAAGTTTCATTAATCAGTGGATAACCTCTTGAAGATGAAACACCCAACAAATGAGAAAGTGAAAGTAAAAAATAACTAAGAATGGTGTTTGGTTGTTGCTACTCTTGCCTTTGGGAATTACTTGAATTATTTCGAAACTAGTATATATCATTGGATGTATACATGTTGTCAAAAATAGGTGATAGTGATACAGTCCTGTTGTGCAATACATGCAATTCATTTGTAATGACTTTTATTTTATTTTGATTGGCAACATGTACTTGAACCTTGAACTTCAAGGTTGCAATGGTGAGCACCTTCCACTATGCCACAGTCTCATCAGCAGATATTTTGTTTGTTGGTCTCACATGCTGCTTAATTTTAGACCTCCCAACTCTGCCCAAGAAACATGGAGATATTTGAAGAACGCTTATCATCAAGATATTGGCTATGATACCCAGATGCTTGTACAAGCCCAACGTATCCGTATCAGACCGATACACACTTGTATTTGTAACTGACACTGTACCGATACTTCTAGGGAACAAGTTTAACAGAGGGCGAGCCTTGGCGCAACGGTAGAGTTGCTCCTTTGGTGACCTCGAGGTCACGGGTTCGAGGCGTGGAAACAGCCTCTTTGCAAAAATGCAAGGGTAAGGCTGCGTACACATGCGCCCACCCTCCCCCTACCCCCGCTTAGCCGAGGAGCACTTTGTGCACCGGGTGAGCCCTTTTTTACTTATAAAGTCCATTATTTCATATAGTTCTTTTAATATTTTTACTTCTCACCATAAAAAATGCTAGAAAGGGACGAAAACAATGAAAATTTCATTGATTCAAAAGTGATCTAAAGAAGAAATTAGAAAAGCTGTATCCGTATCCGTGTCCTAGATTTTCAAAAGCGAGGAGTAGTATCCCCGATTCATGTATCCATATCCGTATCTGGACGTCATAGGATATCGGCACTTGATGGTTTCAGCTGGAATATGAAATTCCCATCCATTGTCAATGTGAAATTCCATTAAGGACTAGTATCAAAGGCTTGTGTTGCTCTTGATGAAGCATGTTACTTGTTTATAGGCAACTGTAGGGACTTCTTTACCTGTCGTGCAAAATATACATGAAACACAACAATGACTCAATGTTGCTTATGAATCTGGATAAAGAGTTTGAGTCTGTTTGGGTCAGTTTGATGAACTATGTACCCCTTTACAACTTAAACACTTGTCTTTAGGAGTCGTAACAAGAAGAACAATGTTCTTGATCAAGTACCTTTAGAAAGTTATGACACTTGTGGACTTCTAAACTCTAAAGTGGCCTTTATTGCTTATAAAGAATCAGGAAAACTGATGCAAGCCCTAAAAGGGTTTGGATTGAAGAGCTGAAGCACAGAAAAGATGTCTCCATGATACTCTCTTGGCCCATAGGCTTTGCATCAAAACTCAATTCTAGTGACCTTAACGGATTCACAATAATTCCAGAAATAAGGCAAAAAGCAAGTGAAAAAGCACTTTTGGAATCTACAAAGGTGGAAAAATCTGCGTCAGCACCCAGCCCCAATTTATTGCCACATAAGATAATTCATTTTTCAGGAGTTTATATAATTCCTGAAGAAAGTGTACCCTAATGAGAGCCTTGAAATGTTGGATGCATGCTAAAAGAGAAACTTTAACCCCAACCATCATCTAACTGGCAGTCATCCTTGCCAAGTATATTCAAACTAAATTTTGATGGCAGTTCGAGTGGATATATAGGGCTAGCTGGTGCTGGTGGACTGATTCAAGATTCCAACATGTATCAGTCATTTCATTCTTGGGTTTCCTGAGTATTTTTGGTGCAAATGATGCAGAAGTTTGTGCCCTTTTGGTGGGTTTGAGGATGGTGCCACGTGAAATCGTTTTCCTCATTACAGCAGGAAATGGGTAGAAGAAAGGTCAATTATTTGTGGAGATTGGTTAATGCAGCTAAGGAAATTCATGACATCACATGGAGATTTTTTTGCTACATCACGCATATGCCCCATGAAGCAATTTAGTGGGGTTTGAGGATGGCACTATATGTATCTGGAATCATTTTCCTCATTGCAGTAGGAAATTCTGTGTGCCATCAAGTGGGTAGAATTTTTTATTTTTTTATTGGTCAAGTGGGTGGAAGAAATGTCAATTATTTGTAGAGATTGGCTAATGCGGCTGACGAGATTCTTTGCACCACATGGAGATTTGCTGTCTACATCGCACATATGCTGCGTAAAGCGATTTGGGAGGCATTTCTTTTGGGGGGAAGAGAGATTGGGCGTGGCTATAGTTGTCAGCAGCATGACATTTTTAACTGTATAGAGATTTGGGATCTCATTTCTTTTTTTAATAGTAAAATATGATCATATATATCATATAATCACGTGTTAGGTGTTATTGTTTCTCTCAATGTTTCATGGAATAAATCTTGGGTTTGATAGCTTATTTGTTTGCAAATTTTTTTGTATGACTCCTTTATTTTATGTAAAAGCCATTCTTTGATCCTTCTTCTTGTAATCAAAGTTTTGTCTAACAGTCTGGCTAAATATGAAAACCCGGAATTCTATGAGAAATCTAGCCTGAATTTTCTCTTTCTCATTATGTTTTTAGGGGGTTGTCTTTTCCTCTGTTTCAGATATTTTCTTAACCGCCAGAATGTCATGGTGGATTGCAGACGCAGAGTCACTGAATATAGGGTTGAGTAGAAAAGTAAAATTCAATGAGGCGCTTCAAGTAGATGGGATAAAAGGTTTTGATGTTGATGATGATGATCTCTTATTTAGTTTTGGTTCATGATATACTTCCCCTTTGTATTTAAGAGTCTTTAAAATCCATTCTTTCTTCTTTCACCGAGGCTCTTTCTCAATACCACTTATGCAGATTTTAATCAGATTCCTTCAATAGAGTGCTGGCCAAGGTGAACTTGTTTTGGAGTATGAATCACAGAGTTCATAAACTGAACAATTCTGATTTGTGTTCGGAACTGGCACACTTTCTCATTGGACATGGCGCTAGTGGAAATGTTGGATGTGCTTTGCTAGTTTGCACTCTCCTTGGCATTAGTTAAGGATGTCAATGGATACCCATTTACCTGAACCCGACCCAAAGGGGCAGGATACTTGTTTTGGGTCCATGTAAATTTTCAAATTCTTGGTTTGGGGCTTCTGTATTGAACCCAAAGATGATCAGATTGGGTTCTAGGTCCATTTATTTCCGTGTGTGCGTGTGATGTGTATACAACACACACATGGGGCAGCTGCCACAGCTCTCCTCAGTTCCCATGCATTTTCCCTTAAAAACGCCCACTTTCAGTAGGTCCCATGTGGGTGCATGACAACCAAGGGAGGCATGATAATGAAAAAGTTTGAGCTGATTTGCTTTGTAAAGTTAGGAACTTGTATGAGAAGGAAGTCACTACAGCTTTGAAAGGGAACCTTAACTCTTGTCACATGTATTTGAGTTTCAGTGATCCAAATGATCCCTTTGCACTTGTAGTCTGCAGCTGATTGATGAAGATTAAACAAGACTATTTAACTGTTTGTCATGGTTACTTGTTTGTTCTGGAAGCCAACGATTAACTGTTTTGTGGTGTTGAATTCTTGTTGTTTCAGATGTAAAAGAAAGGAAAAAAAATGTGAAACCTATATTATTACAGAAAACCTGCGTGACTACCTGATTGTGGTGCAGTTGACTGATGGTTCTTTTCCCCCCTTCCAGGGTACTGTACTGGCAGTTGCCGGTGGAGGCAGTGCCTCGGTCAAGCTATGGGACACTGCAACATGGCAACTGATCGCTACCTTGGCAGTCCCACGACCAGAAGGACCCAAGCCTTCTGATAAGAGCGGCAGTGGAAAGTTTGTCCTGTCAGTTGCATGGAGTCCTGATGGGAGGCGTTTAGCTTGTGGATCCATGGATGGCACAATCTCCGTATTTGATGTGGCACGTGCCAAGTTCCTTCATAACCTGGAAGGCCACTTCATGCCGGTGAGGTCCCTCGTGTTCTCACCCATAGATGCTAGGGTGCTCTTCTCCGCTTCGGATGATGGCCATGTTCACATGTATGATTCTGAGGGTAAGAGCCTGATTGGGGCCATGTCAGGCCATGCAAGTTGGGTCTTGAGTGTGGATGCCAGCCCTGATGGTGCAGCCATTGCAACGGGATCAAGCGACCGGACTGTTCGCCTTTGGGACCTCAACATGAGGGCTTCAATCCAAACAATGAGTAACCACTCAGACCAGGTCTGGGGGGTGGCGTTCCGACCACCTGGTGGAACAGGTGTGCGTGCTGGTCGGCTGGCGAGTGTTTCTGATGACAAGAGCATCTCACTGTATGACTATTCATGAAGGCAACAGGTACGCCGGAGAGGATTCTGTTTTCTGTTTGTCTTTATTCTCGATGGACAGACGTGTAACAGTACCTGATTTTTCTTCTTTGGTCCTTTGTGGTTTTGGTGGCCATCTCTGTGGGATAACTATGTTTTGTGTTTTATTTTCTCCTGAACTTCTGGCTGGTGTAACAATACCTGATCTTTTACCTCTTTGTTTGCTTTTGGTGGCCATTACAATCTTTGATCAATATTATTTAAAAAAGTCTTCTCAAGTCTTTTTTAAACACGCAGAAACAACCTTCATACTCCTTTCAGCTGTGGGTTTTATGATTTCTGAAACACCTGTGCATGTTATGGTGATTGGAATCATTTTAACAGACATGATGATGCGATCATAGTGATCAGATGTTGACGACCGTTTGCTTTTTGGCGGGAGTGCAAAAATGTGTGGCATGAAGTAGAAGCAAAACACAGGCAGTGACCCCTGTTGAATGTTACTGTGTAAACTTGGATGGTGATTCATTCAATCAACAGTGATTTCACTCTGATATAGAGTGAGGATGTTATTAGGGTTGTAAATGGGTCCCCGATTCTCCGATTACCCGAAGGTTCCGACTCGTTAGGATTCGGGTCTGGGTCCTTATTTTGGTCCCGATAAGAAAATGGTTTCGGTTCCGGATCCTTTTTTTTGGAACCGATACTTAAACGGATCCGGTTCCGGATCCACGGTGGCTCAGACCTGTGGATCCGGGACTCGACCCAATATACACTAACATAAGGTAACTTTAGTATGTGAGAACGTAACTTTTTTTACTTTTCTACTTTTCTACATTATGGGTTTTCAACTTTTCTACGTCTCATTGCCGGTTTGGATGTGATTTCTGAGTTTTTGGTTAAAAGTGTCTATTATTGATAGACAAAATGTCACATTAGTGTTTGCAGGTACGTAATCCAATTGAAATGTGGAAAAAGCATAATTTTTTTAAAAAGAAAAAAAACAAGTATTAGTCTGGACCTGGAACCGGACCCGGCTCACAAACGATTCCGGTTTCGGTTCTGGTTCCCATTAATATTATTGGTTCCGGTTCCCTTCTTAGAAAACGGTTCCGGTTCCACCCTGGACTCGGACTGGAACCGACCCGTTTACAACCCTAGGTGTTATGTTTGACACAAGTGGGATCCTCAAGAAGGTCTGATAGGAGGTTGGCTTATACCGCATAATTTTCCTCTTAACATCCATGTCAATGGTATCTACTGTAGAGATCCCATAGAGAATCCATATTATTCCAACCCTTAGGACCAGATTAATCCCTTCGGTCCTTGGGGAGCCTGGTAAATCCCCTGTGGCCCCAGAAATGCTTCATGTTTATTTGATGTTTTTTAAGATCTGTTAAATGGTGGGGGTGTTTTGTATCACAAAGGAACTGATGCCCTGTTTGGCATTGTTTCTGCCTTGTTCTCAATTTTGTGTTCAGACTGGCAACATTGTATTAATTTATTCCATTGAGAACATGTTATGCGGAACTTGTTTGGTAACAACATAATAATTTTATTCAAAAAAAATAAAATTAAAAAAATTGCGTTTCTCAACAACATTGACTTTAAATATAATATGAATATTAATAAGTTCATGTTAAATATTAAGAAAGTATTAATAAATTCATCTTGAATATAAAGAATACGACCCATGAGGTTTGCATTCAATGTGTTGCTTGTTAACATCGGGTAGTATCTGTTTATGGGTGAGATAAGGCTTCCACTTCAGCCTGCTGATTTAATGTTAACTGATGAAAATGTGCATGAACTTGATTTCAACAGGAAACCCATTGCCAAACCCCTCAATCAGTTCGCTTTTCATGTTGCTGTATGTTCTATTTTGTTCAATGAAACATCAGAAATGCATCTCATCCTGCAACAACCCTTTCTCATATCAGAGATCCTGCAACATGAAATCCACGATCCAAGGGAATGATTTTTGTTCAATGAGTCATTAGAAGGGGCAACTCATCCTCCAACAACCCTTTCTCAAAGGGTAGATTCTGTAATAGGGAACCCATACGAGAGATCTTGCAACAGGAACCATGATCCAACATGGGCTTCTCATCCTCCAACAAGGCAACAACCCTTTCTAATAACAGAGATCCTGCAACATGGACCCACTCTGCATTTTGGAACCCATACCAGAGATATCTTGCAACTGGAAACCCATGATCCAACATGGGTATGATTTTTATTCTAGTTGCTTCTCATCCTGCAAACAACCTTTCTCATACCAGAGATCCTTTATTTAATAAATCATTAAAAAGGGTTGTTGCAATTGGACATTAGAGATAGAGATCGAGAGGTGCAAAAAAGGGCGGAAAGAGCATTTGGAGAGGATGAAGAATACAATTGGGCATTACTTATATCGAGTTAAGAACCCATCAAAAGACTTGAACGAAAATTTATCGTTCTGGGTTTCTTATTCTGACGGGACTGATTTTTAGGGATCATTCTAGAGGATTCAATATGCTGAACGGCATTTCATACTTGTCAAACACGTTCTATATGGCCTTATCTCGCTGGACCACGAAACACCCAATTGAAAGATGCCAAACGAGGCCTGAGCATTTAGAGTTTAATCAAAATGACAGTAACTCAACCTTAATAACCAGATCAGTCAGTCGCTTTTGGTTGAAGGGGTGTCAACTCTCAACTCGTCGCACATCAGCCTGCCCCAACCATCCATTGGGTCCATGGTCGGTGAACATTGATTATCAAACTTTGATATCATTAGATTGGCCTCTTATCAATCTGTGTTGGGTTGATGTGGCTTGTATTTGAGTTGATACTTTAAATTTGATTAAGCCGTAGGTTGAGTCCATTCTTTCTATTTGAGCCACCAATCCAACTCATGCAATCACACAAAAACGTTTTGCCGACCTGTCCTGAGCCTCACCTATCAAACTGGGGGCAATTTGGGGCACATGAGACCAAGGAACACTCGATACTGTACTGTCGATAAATAATCCCCAAGGCAGGGGCACATGCAAGACAGGGCTGAATCCAATCACGTCTCCCCTATTACCAAATCGGGTTGGGCCCGCACACATTATGAATCCGATTCTACCTTGGCCTGTGAACTGAACCCGTTTGTAACAACTCATCTAACCGTCGAGTCGTCCGTTTCGCACGTGTATCCATAAGCATGAAGGTAGGTATTTGGCGCTCGAACGGTACTCGATGCGTGCACCGCACGTGAGCGAAGACCCAGCACTACAGAACAATCCAGAAGGCCGGATACTTCACAATATATACCCCACAATGGCAACACGCTAAACCCTAGAAATCGAAGAATCCTCTGTTTTCTTCTCTCTTTCTCTTAAACCCTAGATATCTTCTTCTATCTCCTCGCGAGAAAACCCTAGCGCTAGATCTTGGAGATGGCGGAAACCGAGACGTTTGCTTTCCAGGCGGAGATCAACCAGCTCCTCAGTCTCATCATCAACACTTTCTACAGCAACAAGGAGATTTTTCTTCGAGAACTCATCAGCAATTCCTCCGATGTAAGCATCTACTTTAAAATCCTTCTTTTTTTGATCTTAGATTTTTATTTGATAGTGTTTGTGATCTGTTTTTCGATCTCGGATTTTTTATTGATGGTGTTTGTTTCCTCTTTTGTTTGAATGAATAATCGATAGGCGTTGGATAAGATCCGATTCGAGAGCTTGACCGACAAGAGCAAGCTCGATGCGCAACCAGAGCTCTTCATCCACATCGTCCCGGATAAGGCGAGCAACAGCCTCTCCATCATCGATTCCGGCATTGGCATGACCAAATCCGGTAATTTAACAGAAGAGATTCCAATCTCTTGAGTCTAGTTTTTTTTTATCTGAATTTTTTGACTGAGGTGGGTTTTGTTTTGGTGGTTTTGTAGATCTGGTGAATAATCTGGGCACAATTGCTAGATCTGGAACCAAGGAGTTCATGGAAGCCCTGGCTGCAGGCGCGGATGTGAGCATGATCGGGCAGTTTGGTGTGGGGTTCTACTCGGCGTACCTGGTTGCTGAGAGGGTGGTTGTGACCACGAAGCACAATGACGACGAGCAGTACATTTGGGAATCGCAGGCAGGTGGGTCGTTCACCGTTGCCAGGGATACGTCTGGAGAGAATCTGGGGAGAGGAACCAAGATCACACTCTTCCTCAAGGAGGATCAGGTATAAATATTGAATGCTGATTTGCTTGCACTTTTTATTAGTTTTGTCATGTGCTGATGAATTGTGTTTTTGCTTGTGTTATGTTAAAAATCGGATGGCATTTATATTGCTTTGTAAATTGGATTCCATTCGTAGCCCTGATATGCGTTGGTTTATTGTGTTTTGTTTTTTCTTATCGTGATGCATGTTTTTTCTTTTCGTGCTTTTTACACTTTGCAATGCTTGTTCATAATGCATTTTGTTGCTTGATTCTGGAATTTAAGCACTCAGTTTCATTAGGTAGTGACTTTAACGTGTAATGTACTGTTGTTATCATTTATTTTTTTGTTGTGGACCTTTGGCTATGGATTGTGTTTACTAAAGTTGGTGGTTTGTTAATGCTTTGTGCAAGCTTGTAAAGTAGCAGTGTCAATTTCTGAACGTGTTTGTAACTTAGGGTCGCTTCCTTACTTTGACCTGTAGAACTCTGTATTGTTGAGAATTTCAGTTTGGTATGTTTTGTAAAGCTACTTGGTGGATCTCAGTTGTGGATTGATGCTATGTGCAATCTTGTAAAATGATGAAGTGTCAAATTCTGAATGTGTTTGTTGCTTTAGGGTCGTTTCCTTGGTTTGGCCTGAACTCTTGTATTGTTGAAAATTTCAGTTGGGTATGTTTTGTAAGGCTACTTGGTGGATCCCAGTTGTGGAGACTTGTAATGGAGGTTAAAAGATTTTACAAGCTCTATTGGAAAGGAGAGGCCTAAGAGCTTGAATTGAAACAGATTGCATCAGCAATTACCTCAAGTAGAAAAAAATTCAGAAGTTTAATGTAAACAACACTCACTTTGTCACCCTGGGATTTTGCATGGATGTTTAGGCTAATTTTAGTCCCATTTTGGATAACAAAGATATTGCACTTGACTAGGGTCTAAGTTAGATATTTCTTTTGACTAATCTTTAATGCATTTAACTTTCCCATGTGTATTTGTAATTTCAGTGAAAAAATTTAGAAGCTGATGATCAGGACTTGTTTTGTTGCCTTCTAGCCCCCTCTTTTGCCTGGTTAGATTTTTTACCTAATTAGAAACAGACTTAGCTTCTTGAATTGAACCTAGGAAGCACTTCTAAAACAGTAGAGGTCTAGCATTTTTTACCAGTGGCTTGCCCTTTTATATAGGGTCCTTCTGGGATGCCACTCTTCTATGTACATGACTTTTTGAAACTTATTTGTTTTAAGAGGCAGAGGAAAGGTTAATGAAGCTCATTCAAAATAGGTAGCCAATTGCTAATTTATTAAAAATATTGGTATATTTAACCTACATGAGGAAATAAACTGAGTTGTAACCTTGCCAAAGCTTTGGCTCGGCTGTTTAGGTACATGGGTTCAAGACTTCAAGTACCCAATGTAGCAAATAATTATATTAATAGTAATTGGAAGAGCTTTTTTTTTTTTTTATCTTTTTGGTCCCCCTTTCTTGATAAGCTTAGGGTGTCAGACCTTAGTAGAAGACATTTTTTCTTACATGAATAGGCTTAATTATGTGCGTAATGAGTATGTGTTTATTTAATTATTACCAAGAGTCACCTGCATGGAATGCATAACACTGTAATGTTTCTTTTAAAAGACTGGCTTTTATCCTATTGGATATTGTGTTCAACGTTGTCAAGCTTGGCTCTCTCTTCTAATGCTGTTAATGACATATTGGTGAAGAGATGACTCTGTATTTCCCTTCTAGAGCTTTTATATTGGATATTGTGTTCAACGTTGTCAAGCTTGGCTCTCTCTTCTAATGCTGTTAATGACATATTGGTGAAGAGATGACTCTGTATTTCCCTTCTAGAGCTTTTATACTGTTGGTCAGAGAAAAGAATAACTTCTTTCACAGAAGTTCTTCTCTTACTCAATTGTTCAAAAGTCTGTATCTGGGCAAAATAACTGCAAATCTTTGGGAAATGTGAATGTTTCATTGTCCTTGTCTTGCTTCTTATTAAGAACTGGACTGATCCTGAACATGAGTTGGGAGGCTTGCACTAATACTTACCTAGTGAATTTTTTGTGCTGTTTTTGTTTCGTTCTGTTGCAGTTGGAGTACCTAGAGGAGCGTCGTCTCAAGGACCTGATTAAGAAACATTCTGAGTTCATCAGCTACCCAATTTCTCTTTGGACTGAGAAGACTACAGAGAAGGAGGTTTCTGACGATGAAGATGAAGAAGAGAAGAAGGATGAGGAGGGTAAGGTAGAGGATGTTGATGAAGAGAAGGAAGAGAAGAAAAAGAAGAAAATCAAGGAAGTGTCACATGAGTGGGCTGTGGTCAACAAGCAGAAGCCTATCTGGATGAGGAAGCCTGAAGAGATCAACAAGGAAGAGTACTCAGCTTTCTATAAGAGTCTCACTAATGACTGGGAAGAGCATCTTGCTGTCAAGCATTTCTCTGTGGAGGGTCAGCTCGAGTTCAAGGCCATTCTCTTTGTGCCCAAGAGGGCACCATTCGATCTCTTTGACACCCGCAAGAAGCTTAACAACATCAAGCTCTATGTGAGGCGTGTTTTCATCATGGACAACTGTGAGGAATTGATCCCAGAGTACCTCAGCTTTATTAAGGGTATTGTTGATTCTGAGGATCTCCCTCTTAACATCTCTCGAGAGATGCTACAGCAGAACAAGATCCTGAAGGTCATCAGGAAGAACCTGGTTAAGAAGTGCATTGAACTCTTTTTTGAGATTGCTGAGAACAAGGAGGACTACAACAAGTTCTATGAGGCTTTCTCGAAAAACCTCAAGCTTGGGATCCACGAGGATTCTCAGAACAAGACCAAATTGGCCGAGTTGCTAAGATATCACTCAACAAAGAGTGGTGAGGAGCTGACTAGCCTCAAGGACTATGTAACAAGGATGAAGGATGGCCAGAATGACATTTACTACATCACTGGTGAGAGCAAGAAGGCAGTTGAGAACTCTCCCTTCCTTGAGAAACTCAAGAAGAAGGGTTATGAGGTTCTTTTCATGGTTGATGCCATTGATGAGTATGCTGTTGGTCAGTTGAAAGAATTTGAGGGTAAGAAGCTTGTCTCAGCAACCAAGGAAGGCCTTAAAATAGATGAAAGCGAAGATGAGAAGAAGAAAAAGGAAGCCCTTAAAGAGAAGTTTGAAGGCCTGTGCAAGGTGATTAAGGATGTTCTTGGTGACAGGGTGGAGAAGGTTATAGTTTCAGACCGTGTTGTTGACTCCCCCTGCTGTTTGGTGACTGGGGAGTATGGGTGGACTGCCAACATGGAAAGAATCATGAAGGCCCAAGCATTGAGAGACTCAAGCATGGCAGGCTACATGTCAAGCAAGAAGACTATGGAGATAAACCCTGAAAACCCCATCATGGAGGAGCTAAGGAAGAGGGCTGATGCTGATAAGAATGACAAGTCGGTGAAAGACTTGGTCCTGCTGATGTTTGAGACTGCTCTTCTCACTTCAGGTTTCAGCCTTGAGGATCCCAATACCTTTGGGAACAGGATCCACAGGATGCTGAAGCTGGGTCTGAGCATTGATGAAGATGATGCAGCTGCTGATGGGGACACAGATATGCCGCCTCTCGAGGATGCAGATGGTGCTGAGGAGAGCAAAATGGAGGAGGTTGACTAAATCTTATTTTAATTATCCTTTCTTGTGTTTTTGTGGAAGGGAATGAACATTGTGGTGGTTCTAGCTATTTCACGTGCATTTTGAAACTCTACAAGTACTTCAAGCTTAACTCGGTAGGCTTATATTTGTGGGTTCTGTTGCACCGTTGAATCGCTTCACTCAACTCTTCAGGTCCAGAAAGTTGTAGGTTACCAATGCAATGTGTTAACATTTTCTTTTGCTAGTGGTTTTTCTAGTGCATTTTAAAAACATATAGTTACTATGTAGCTACTTTTCTTCGTGGTACTTTCTTCTATGGATTGATCAATGGATTCTGGTTTTGTCCCAACATCGAACGGGTGGGAATTGGTTTTCATAAGTTCAATATTTTTGCATTCTGTAACTGGCTATATTTATGTTCTCATATGCATGGAGCCTACAGTGGACAATCTTCTCCTGTGTTCATGTGTGTGGATTGAGGTGCCTCATGGTGTGGCCATGCACCATTACTTGTTTGCTCGACGACTCATTTGGATAGGAGGATGTCAAGCAACTGACATGAACTGAGGCAGAATTTGAGGAGGAAGGCTGGCACACTTTGTTTGGGCATGTTGGTGAATTGGAGATTGTGGATGCTTGATAACGAGCATATCTGCATGTTTGGTAATGGTATTTGTGCTACTTATGAAATTTTTTCTAGGGAAATTTGATAAAGCTACTTGGATCAGTAGAATGCCCAGGGGTCGGTCGATTCTCAGCTGTAATGCTGATAGTGAGTGAGATACCTTTCAAAAAAAAATCAACTTAGTCAAAACCCATTTTACCCTATCAAAACTTATTGAAGACTCGGTTGAGTCGGTGAAGACTGTCAATAGCAAGTCACCTTCATAATTATTGTAGTTGCATCATATAAAGTTGAACTTGAGTATGGAGTTTTGGTGACAATTAGATACTAGCACTTCTCAAGAAAGGAGAGAGCTGATGGTTTATTATATCTGCAAAACCTGGAGTGAAAAACGGGGATGGGTGTGGTAAAAAGTAAAAAAGTTTGCAGTTGCTGTGGGCTTTCCCTTGTAAGGAGGGGAAATACCTTGGTTTTCTCTCTTGGCAGGTGGTGCCATGTCTCGGATTCCTGAAAATTGGATTAAAGCATTGTGTCAAGGTAGAGATTGGCATCAGATGAAATCATATTTACATTTTTAAAAGCGATCACAGGTACATTAATTAACCAGGCGTACTTATCTATGATCTAACCACTCATGTCTTCATCTGTGGAATAAAAGGCTCTTCTGCCACAAGACTTGTTAACCATCCATCAAGCAACATGTGTTGTGTAGGATATGCATGA
The DNA here is from genome assembly GCA_012931725.1 of Litsea cubeba. NCBI lineage: Eukaryota > Viridiplantae > Streptophyta > Magnoliopsida > Laurales > Lauraceae > Litsea > Litsea cubeba. The sequence goes on along the minus strand of CM022950.1, from coordinate 71,996,551 downwards.
CCATGCGTGCCAGCATGCTATCTTCTCTCTCAGACAGTCAAACTGCATGTGTCTTTCCCTGAAGAGAATAATTACATTTGTCTGTAAAGTGTATGTCTCATTTGGTATCATTTGATTCAATGGGAGTAAAAACATGAATCTTATGTATTGATTGTTGTTTGGGAGCAAATCCACTCGGATGCAGTAACAGAAAGGTGAACTGAATTGTACTGTATAACAGTGGGGGAAGAGGAACTGCATTTATTCCTCTTCCTGTGATGTTGGGATGAATTTTGTGGGTAATTAGAGCCAGACTAAAATAACTTAATCTCTCTTTTGTTAAAGATATGCACCAAAAGCGAAAGCTGTCCACGGGAAAAGAGTGTATTTACAATTTTACATCCCATCTAAGAACATCAGAGCGCCACAAGCCTGAAAGGTTGTGCAACGTGCTACGCTCAATGACCTTAGCGGCTTTGATTACTATTCTCTCATGTCGAATCTGGCTTGAAGGAGGCACATGCTCACTTTGTCTCACCTCCTGTTATTGTTTAATTGGCCACCAAAGCCAACAAACTTATAATTGAGTGGTGTTTGCATCTTAGCTTTTTACTCGCAGGTCTAGAGATGGATCTCTATGTTACCAACTTAAAGTGGCACTCCTAGACCATTAGCCAAAAGAAAAAAAAGGCCAGCTTTTCTGCCCTAGGACCTACTTTCAGCCAATTCAATCCCTTTATATACACTGCCCCTCGAATTGCTGAATGCTTGAAATTTTTGCTATTAACGGCATTATTCATAGTTGGAGAGCATCAATAAGAGGAGTGTTCTTTTGCCCCAAACTTGCTTGGTGTGCAAAGGTATCTCAGATTTGCTCTGCATGCGATTGTGTAGGGTGCGTGTTTAGCGGGCGCTACTTGAGGCTTAGTGCGCGGGTCCAGGGATACCATCGCCACCAAAAAAGTGTGACCAAATGAAAATCTATTTATTTTCCTTATTAAGTGTTAATTGAATTTTGTTAAGAAGGAAAATTAAAGACCCTAATAAACAAATCGACAGAGGGAGAAAGGGTATGAATAGTTGAATACGAACAGCTGCATATCACTCATAAAAGAGAATTTCCACTAAGTAAGTCATTTATCAATTCTAATATAAATTTTTTATTTCATTAGTTTTTTACGACCATCAACTAATGATTCATCCATTCATCATTTCTTATGAAGAAAAATTATTTCTTACGAGGGAAGAAAGAAGGAGAGAATTTTGCCAAACAAACAACTACCTATTTGACAGTAAAGTTCAATGTTTTGTAATTCCAAACACACTAAATATAGAGCATCAAATCAAGTTTTACTTCATAGGAGAATATCATGATGTCCAAATTCCAATTTGGGCCATCTAAACTCAATTTGTAACACTGATAGTGGATCCAGACTCACCTATTTTTTCCTTTGTGTTAGCATAATTGTGCATATTCACAACCCCAATACAAAGGCTTTACTAAAGGCTTTACTATCGTGTACCTTTGGCAACCATCCACTTGGCAGAATCCTCACCATTTTCTACTCTCCCATGGAAAATCTACGTTTGCTAAAGAGCGGAAAATGAAAGCACAGAATCTTTTGGTCCCTGCTGCTTCCTTTTATTCCCCCACCCCACACCTTGCAAATCCGACATGACGATGAAAGCGACTAGCGAAGCACGGGCAGTAACTTAGACATTATCGGTTTTGTGTTTGGAACTCAATTTCTTTTGTTTTTTGTCCCACATTCACGATTCAAACAGTTAATAATCATTAAAAGGCTCAAATTAAGTGACAAGTCGAATATCAGCCGTTGATTATTCATAGATTTTGAAATATTTATAAAAAAGTTTGGGCCATTGGATCACAATTCTCGGGACTTTTGTTGGCTCTTTTTTGAAAACTTGAATAGTTCAATCTATTTAGAATGCCTTCAAGGATTATGAGGTCAAATTTCACGGTGCAACTCATCACGGATTATGAAAAACATCCAAAACTCTAGACCATTGATTTGCCACAGTGCAAAAAGGCAAGTTGATTATGCCGTCCAATTTTTTCCATTTTTTCACTTCCTATATGAATCCCAAAATCATGATATAAATAGTGCAATATTTTCAAAAGACCAAATATAAATTTCAGCTGTTGATCCATAATGGATTTTAAAATATTTGCGAATAACTCAAAACTCTAAAATATCAAAAAAAAAATTAAATTAAATTCTCTAGGTCCAATTTGCAAGATTGGAACCGTTCAATTTCTCTGGAATGCCTAAAACAACAATGGGGTGAAGTCTCGTGCCTTGATTTTTAGTGGATTATGAGAAATTAGTAAAAAAAAAAACATATTATCATTGGATCTAATTTGTCCAGTGCCCACAGATGGGAAGTGTCTCTCAAGTTGAACGCTACATAACGAAAACAAATGTCATGTCATGATTTTGAACATCCAATGGCTAGTGGATAAAATTATGGCGAAGGACACACACAAAAACGATCCTGACCATCCAATGTCTCAGCGGTGGATCAAATCATCAGGTCGAGTGGGCCCCATTGATTTCCCTCCTTTTTCCACCTACAAAGTTCATCACGAGTTCGTCATCAATACCTCCTACACTCACCTTCCAAATCATAAGCTTCCACATGGATACTTTCCCTTCACCGCTTGAATTGCAATCCATGCTTTCCACGTCCTTTTCCCAGAAATCTGTTTCCATCCAACAGAAGGAAAAAGAAGGCCGAGGATTCCTTCCTTATCTCCCTTCCTCTCTATTCTTTTCTTCTGGGCCCCTCCAATCTTTCCCTATTCTTTTCTTCTCATCAGCTCCTACTTAAACTGTAGAAAATTGTTCTCCTTTGAGCTTTGCTTGATTTCTACTTCTACTTCTGGGACAGCCCATTTTAAATTGTTGATTGGTGTGTTCACTGGTGTGTTGTCTGTGGTGGGGTTTGGTGGGTATGGCTGAGGAATTTGACTCTCTGGAGTATACTCCCACTTGGGTTGTTGCTCTTGTCTGCTCTATTATTGTTATCATCTCGCTCGTTGCTGAACGCTTACTTCACCGCTTGGGGAAAGTAAGTAATTCTTACTTTATTTTCTATTTTGGGGCTGTTTGTTTGCATTAGAATGCTGCATGGGAATTGAATACTTATGATTTCATGCCATAAGTAGTTAAAAAATGGAGATTATAGGTGATTAAGTGATTTTATCAATTTTCACTTCTTGGGTCTGTTTGGCATTGGGTAGGAAGTGAAATGTTGAAGATCACAGACAGTTTCTAGTGAAATCTTCAACTTGAATGCTCTGTTCTTCTTCCTCTTCTTTGAATTAGGGGATGTTTGTTGTAAGATTTGGAAACCGGAATATGAGTAAAGCATTCTTACTACATATTATTGTGGAATCATCCTTCTTTGCTTTTGGGGTGTTTTATCACAAAAATATATCTCAAGCGGATTTCAAGATTTGCTAAACTTACAGCTTCTTTGGCTGGCTTCATTCACTGTGATGACAATTGGTGAATTCACCTGATAATTAATCTATAAAAGTGTTTCCTTTTTCTTTGTTTTGTTTTGCTTTGTTTTGGTGACCCTCTCTATCTTTCATTAAACTATAAAAAAATCATGAAGAATTCTAGAAGTTGGCGTGAATGAACATATGTATATGTACAGATGCTGGTACCAGTATAGTTGCCACCTATGACTAATCCAACACCTGTTACACCTTCACACTCACTAACCAGTAACCACAGCCCCGAGTTCCCCACGAATTGGCAATCCCCCAAAATTGACACATTCATTCTATATTTTTCATTGGGTTGAACTAAAAAAGAAGAAGAACCATTAAGTTGCGAAAACCTTAAAGCGACGGCAAGGATGATCTGATGGGGTTGATTTCTTGCCAAATCTAGTTCACATACATCCTTTTACCCCCTTGTATCCCCATGCATGCATCTCGGTGCTCCCCATAGGTAGTGTATGAGTGATTCATATCAGCACAATGTGCATCCGATCACTAACCTATCTATGGAAAATGTTCCACAAGAAGACTGCATTTTGTTGATTTGCATTCCAACTCGTGGGGCCCACTTAGATGCATGTATATCCGTGGTTCATCCAAAACGGCAGCCTCATCATATTATCATAGTCCTTGAACAACCTTAAATTTTAATGGATTTTACCATATATATATTTTTGAGATTCAATCCGATTGTGAGTGATGGTTCAATGAGTGTAAATTTGGGCCTCATGCTAGATCATGCAATGAAAAGAGTATGAGAGAGGTTGGACTGATCAAAGGTGGGCTCAATTGGGCCCCATAGAGCCTGCAAATTCATGCACATGGTTATGTTTGTGTTTGTGTGTCTGTCCACTGTGCTTGTGTGCATACGTTTTGTGCACTGCGGACAACTGCATCTTTAGTCCTCAAAAAATTAATTTGTTTGTTTTCTGTTTCAGCTTCTGAAAAGCAATGGTCAGGATGCACTTTTTGAGGCTTTGCAAAAGCTAAAAGAAGGTTTGTAGGAGCAACTTACTCTTTTGCAGTCATCTTTCTGAGCACCATGATTACATTACGTTCCCTTTTTATGCATTTGTAGTGGTTTACTAAAAACTACCAGTTAATGTATTAGCACTTTTAATGATTAGTTTCAATTTTCATTTTTTTTTTTGGTTCTTTGTTTTTGGCATTTGAAGCCTCAATATAAAATTTGTTTGAGATGAATTATTTTATGCTTTGAATGCCAAAACTTTCAACAAAGTTTCCAAGATGCAGTTAATGTCAAACTCAAATTTTGGAAGACTGAGTTTTGAGTTTGAGTTCAAACATTGGAAAACAAATTAGGGTCATAAATGTGCCATCTTTTCGCTATAGTCGATTAACTTATTATGAGGCTTGATACCAATTGAGGTCATCATAGACTAAAATTTTCAAAAAGACAAAAGATCGATATACAGATTGAACCAAATGATGCTGCAATTATCCTCTATATACGAACTTTGCATTCAAGACGAGAGTATCGTGGATTATGCCTAATTCTTCTTGCCCAACATCCTGAGCAGTGGATACATAACATGAGACTGTCTTTGATTAATGCCCCATTCTCCAATTTTCTGAGCAGTGGGTTTTTTTCCAGTTTTTTTTATTTTTATTTTTTTTCCTCCACAAAAATGGATAGAAATTGGCCAGCCTTGAGTGACGGACATAGACTCAAATTGGAGAGAAATAATTCAGGGGCTAGTTATTAGTTGCCCTAAGCCGCCAAATTACTCCTCCATATGGGTCCCAGAGCTGTTTGGAATTTGAGGAACCATCGATAATGATAAGGTTGGCTACTTTTTGCAGTCACCAAGTCAATTGGGGCGTGCTATTTAATTATGGCTGAGGTCTTAATCATCTGGGAAGTGCTGTTAATTTTCATAACTGGGGTCGTACTATTATTTTTAGATATATGACTTTGTTATAAAGATGTTAAGCAATGCTTCCTTTAAGTGCATAATTCAACTTCAACCGTGCGAATCAAGAAGCAAACTCAGAGGCAGATTCACTTGCAATGTTGGGAGTGCTAGGACATCTTTTGGTCATAGTGCATTGAATTTTGCTAATTTGATGTACTGGTTCCTTCTAACATCTTGGTGGCTTGAACCAACTTCTTTGTTATTATACATTCAATCATATGTATGCTTTATCTAATAGTATTTTTCATTACTTTTCGAAGAAGGAAAAGATAAAAGAAAAGAAAATCCAATCAATCTTGATTCGTTTCTTGCTTTCATGATTCTTAATGAAAGTCTAATGATCATATTTTAAAGGAGTGCTTTCCAATGTCTGCAGAGTTGATGCTTCTTGGCTTTATTTCGCTTCTTTTGACTGTCTTCCAAACTTTGATCAGCCGTATATGCATGCCTGAGGATTTTTCATATCATATGCTTCCATGCAAGAGGACGAAGAATGGTTCTGCTTCTGAACAAAAGTCTCACTATCGTGAATACTCTCACGAACTTAAATGGAATCGGCGACGATTGTTGTCTGGGGCCTCTGAATCTAATCATTGCAAAAAGGTATATTATTTCATGGTTCAGTTTCTTCTTTATTTTGATTGTGCAACACGCGCACGTTGCTTTAAGTTTGTGCCAGCCATGGTTCATCATTAAGTACTCTAAAAATGCTCCGAAGTGGACCTCATTTCCTTTGGCTTATCCTTGGAGAACGAGTGAATGTCTGAGTGATAGACTTTTCTTTTTCCTTCTGCCATGAGATACAGTTTTATTAAATACTTGAAATCTACATTAGAGAGATCAGCATCCTATATTTGAAGAGGAGTGTCCTTGCCGGGGGGCTCAACTTAGGATAACAGTGACTATTTGGAAGGCCCAATGTGATTCTTATTAAGGAATAAACTTTCCCGTCTAACTCTTTTTTTGCTTGTATAAATGGAGGGGCTAATGAGGAGGCCTAACACCCTCCTAGAATAATAAGTATCACATCCACATTTCCCTTTTTTAGAAAGAGCAACATATTATTAGTAACACGAAAACATAATATTTAAATATGCAAGAACGTATAATTGGTCGATAGAGATTATAGATTATAGTGTGGATAAGTGTCTTTGGACCCTCGAATCGTAAGTATCTGTTACGACTCCCACTTTGGTCAGGGATCACGTTTACCTGGCTTCAAAGTTTGTCTAATTCTTTTTCAGTTTCAGGTCCATATCAGTACCTGTCATAATCTGCCAATTCATTGGGGGTACATTCATTCAGTTTGTAATTCGAGTGCACCCACTTTGATGAGAGGTTTTGATTTTTTAGTTTGGTATAGGTTGATTCAACTCGTATGGTTTGACGTTTCATTTCAATTAATTGATAGGTATATCAGTAGTGTCTTTTACTAACATATAAGAACCCTAAATGACCTTGCCAAAGCTTATATTTTGAACATGGTATATGAAATTACTCATGACCTCTTTGGTAATTTCTCTTGAAAGAAAAAGCCTTTTTAAACAGTCATTTTAGAATTGGTACATAGAAGAGATAAATATATACATCCAATGTATTGAATGTGAAAAAAAAAAGGAGAATTATGAGAGTCCCAAATGATCTTGAACTACTTTGAAATGTTAATAACTAGTAACACCAAATCACCCATTTCTCACGGGAAGCCGTTCAAATTCGAAACCCAACAAACAGATGGGACAGATAAACCAGACAGATAGATGGAGGTAACATGCCTCCTAAGAGTTTCGAACTCGTGACCTCTGACTTGGATGGTCGGATACCAACTTGACGAAACATACAGATGGAGGTAACATGCCTCCCATGGGTTTCAAACCCGTGGCCTCTGGCTCTAATACCACGTTAATAACCAGTGACACTAGAAGCTTGAGTTGTTAGTGAATGGCGTAATAATTTATATTAACACCCCCCTCGAACGGGAAGCCTTTTGAATTTGAAACCCAACAGACAGATGGAACGGACAAAACATACAGACAGATGGAGGTAACATGCCTCCTATGCATTTCAAACTCGTAACCTCCGGCTCTGATACCATGTTAATAACCAGAAACACCAAAAACTTGAGCTATTAGTGAATAGCATAACAATTTATATTAACATGAACAACCTGCAAATTAGACCAAACCAATGAACTTTGAGGAAAACGAATCACAAATTATTCGAAAAACTGGTTTGCAGTTTGGACTTAGTGTCTACGAATGAGGTAACTATGACCTAGATAGCAGCTTCATATAGCTCCCTTTGCACATGCCTGAAACCTACCTCCTTGTGAGATGGGAGCTCCCTTACCTCATTCACCGCCTACTATCCTCACATTCTTACTAGCATCCTTGCTCCAAACATAAGACTAGCATTCTTACTCGTAAACAATTGGCTTCCCATGTACTTTGATGATAATATCTGTAGGATCCATATTCAATTAGATAATTGTCATGAATACTTCAGCATGATAGTCTTATGTTTGGATGCTGACTTGCACTGTATTGATATTGGACAGAGTGTCAGATATGGTAACTTAAAAAGAACTCATATGCTTGTGCTGATACAACACATTTTAGTTGTATACTGCAGTTCCTTCTGATCAATAAAAAGGAAAATTTTCACATAAAATATTGTATCTCTATTCTCTACAATTATGTTCATAGGAATACATAGGCTCATGATAAATTGATAATAGTATATGAATGCTATTAAAATATGAAGACTGAAGTTTTTTTCCTTTCATTTTCCTAGTAGAAGTGTTGAGATCTACTTTTCTGACTCTGCCTGCTTTTCCAATGTGGATACTATTGGTAACAACAATTTTAAGTGTATCCTTCCAACAAAAGGAAAGTGTATCCTACTGATGACTAGAAACATAATCTATTTACAATGACTTATGTTGTGGTCAATTCTTTCCTCTTTCAGGGTAAAGTTCCAATGCTATCTATTGAAGCATTACATCACCTGCACATTTTTATTTTTGTGCTGGCACTTGTCCATGTAATCTTCTGTGCAATTACCATGGTTCTTGGAGGTATAAAGGTTAGTTACACAAAGATTTTCGCATCTGATGTTTACATTAACTAGACATCTTTCTTTTAATTGAATTGGACTCCACAGACTTATCTTCCTAGCTTTTTGGATCATGAGACATCTTATCTTTCATGTTTTGCTGCTGCTACCGCTCTATGCCCACCGTGGTATGAAAAATAGGCGTGCCTGTTTCATACCATTTCAGCGCCTGTTTCATACCATTTCAGCATTCAGCATTATTGTTATATAATATAATGGCCCGATAAGGCATATAGAAATTATAAAATATGTACGGGAATTTTTTGCTTTTTTAGCTTATATTTACATATAAATACCCCTTGAGAATGGAGATTTTCAAATCTTTCACTTTTCGATGTAGGTATGCATATGTATCCTAATACGAACAGGGGGAAAAATTGCCTGATACAATGGTTTAGCTGTGATATCATCCATTGCGTGATGGTTTCAATGAAAATCTTTCACTTTTCTATCTAGGTATGCATATGTATCCTAATACAAACAGGGGAAAAAATTGACTGATACAATGGTTTAGCTGTTATATCATCCATTGCGTGATGGTTTCAGCCCTGGCCAGTATAAGGTCCAAAACCATGTTTTAGAGTTTAGACCATGGGATCTACTCACTCTTGCCACTTATAATATCTAAGATATGATTAAGACCAATGTTTAAAAACCAAGTCGGATCGTTGAATTGTAAGACAGCTAAATCATGAATTGCAGAGTCTTAAGATTTTGAAATTTCTATATATACATATGTTTGTATATATGAATATGCATGTGCATGTGTGTGTCACCATCATCATCAAGGCCACCATATCTCATGTTACCATATCTTTCATTGATACCATCTTCAATTTTTTAACTTCTATCTCCTCTTTTGTTTTTGGGGGCTGGGGAATCAAAGTAAGCTTCAATCATGAGATCTTTTATGGAGACAGATGCCTTACTCGTTGCTTCTTAAAAAAAAAGGACCTAATTAGTGTACTGCCCATGTGGTTGGCTTACCTTTTATCTTTTGCCTAGGTTTAAAACTAATAGAGGTTGAGGGTTTTTAATTTTTAATAATTGTTTAGTACAAGTCAAAGAAAATGGCTCCAAAAGGCTCCACAGAAAATATGGAAACAGAAATGAAAAACCAAAAATTCAAGAAACTCAACTCAACTGATTACGCTTCTGTACAAAAATCATAATATTCAAATCGCAGATAGTAAGATTCACCAAGAAAAATCGTGAGATACTTAGAAAATGGGATTCAAACATAAATTTTGAATTTGCTTTATGCAGATTTTCATTCAAATTGTAAATCGTAAGATCTTAATTACTATGTTTAAGACTATAAAATTGGAAAGAGAAAATTTGATGTGTCAGTTCATGCATTTTCATGTATTTGATTTCTGTATAGGCATAACAAAATTATATATCTTATTGCTCCTGCAGATACGCAGATGGAAACACTGGGAGAATGCAATTAGGAATGAGCACGAGAAGAAGGAGAAGGGTAATGAAAATCTAAATTCATATGCGTAACTGTATTTTGCTTTGTCCATATCTAACAAAAAGTTATCTTTGCTGCTTTGCACCATGTCCCATGCGAGGGTATGTATTATTGTGTAGAGGCATCTTTTACTTTTCGGATAAAACATTTTTGGTTCCAGAACTTTAATACAGTACTTTTTTAATTTTTTTTGCAGCTACAGGAATCACCATGCAGGCTCACCATCACCGAATATTTATCTTGGAGCGTGCTGAGGGGTATTGGGGAAAGTCAGCAGTTGTAAGCTGGATAGTAAGTTACCGATGAATTTGAGAGCTGACGATTCTTTAAGATGATTTTTTTTCTGCTATTTCAAAATTCCCATTTTTTAAGAGCCATCAGAGGAGCCTAGTCCAATTATTGAGCAATTATGAATTGCATGCCATAGTTTCGAGGGCCTGTCATCTTTCATGGACCACCTATTTACTCACGGGATGTCTTTTTTGTCACAATGCAGACAATGTTCGTATTTGATGCTTGATACATTTTTTTTGCTTATTCCGCATTTGATTAGTTAGATCTCCTACCATTTTGACATCTTTTGCAGGCATTCTGATAAATATCATGGATACCAGAAGCTGACTGGCGATATTGTCTTCTGTGATTAAGATAATATCATATAAATACATCGGCACTGAAATGATTTGTTACCCATTTACAGCAAAAAACACTGCATCTTATAAGAGCATCTTAGAAAAACTTCTTCACTTTTCTTTTTTATCCTACATACAGCTAAGTTCTCATGTTTTGATTTTTAAAGCTGCATTATAAATAGTAAGGTTGTCAACAAGCTTAAACCCAGTCCATGTCGAGATGAAGTTAGCCCTCTCTGTGCCTGTCCTTTGGCTTGTATTTGGACCCTTTTATCCAAATCTAGATTGAGGTATAGGATTCAAGTAGATGGTGAGTTGGAAGGCCAAAAGGAGTCATGAGAACATCAACATTTGTCTCACTCCTGTGCTGACATGTGAAAGTAGACCTTTGTTAAATAGACTTTTCTCAATTCTCCACTGTACTCCAGTGGGTAGCTGATTATCAGTGAAAATAACTTCCTCAACTTCGAAAGTCTGAGCTAGAATATTAATGTGCAGAGAAACTTGGAGGAAATCACTTTAATGGGAATAATGAGAATCTGGGAACTGCTTGTGGCAAATATTTCTACTGTGCCATCTCAGCATTATCTATCCAGAACTCCCATTTGGAGTTCCATACTTAGACCAGCGAGTATCAAGAGGTGATTAATTTTAACTTTCTTCTGCCTATGGTAGATTTTACTGGCAGCTTTGAGGGAATCTGTTGGTACTTGGTAGCCTCCAAGAATAGGCAATTTAGCATTTAACTCTTGCAAGAATAATCATTAGAAAATAGAAATAGTAAACCTTTAAAGTGATCTCCCAAAATTTAATATGCCTGACCATTGTTAGGCTCATTAAGTTTCAGTAACTTAAGGACTGTTAATGATACATAGGGTATATTACCACCAACTGTTAATTACTACTTTGAATAACAAAACTAGAAACTATCCTTAAGAACATTTGGTTTTCTTGTGACATTTTCAGAGATATCTCAGCAGATTGGCTCACCTCTGAAGATTGATTATTGTAGTGCTGGCAGCATGCTCAATCTGATTGTTGTAACCTTGATAATTGATATACATTGTTACACCATTCTCTATCAGCTTAAGCTTTTAGAGTAAGTGGTTGTCAACAGCCTGAAGTTGAAACCTCCATGGGTTTTAACATTGAAACATGGTTGATGGAATCACATGATTCACTGTAACAACAACAATCAGATGCCATCTGAAAATTTTCAAGACTTAAGGTTGGAAATGCATATCCAAAAGATTTACATGTCTAGGAAGTACAATAGTTCCAGCTCAACCTTATTTATACCATGTTTATTGATGTTGCTATTCACCATTGTTGATCTGCAAGTCATGCAAATTGTAAGAATTTACAATGTTCTTTTAAAAAGGAATCATCATCATCAAAGCCTTGTCCCAACTATGTTGGGCTCAGCTACATGAATTTTGTTTCTCTATAGTTTCTCAAAATTCATGTTGGAGCGTGACAAAAGTTTTGCACTGGCTGTCAACTCACCTGACCCAACCTCCTCTTTTATTTGGGCTTGGGACCGGTAGCTATGATGCATGGAAGCTTCAAAATGGGCAACGTATCTTGTCGTATCATATACAATACTCCACTTTTTATGTGTAAAATCGGTTTCCCTGCCATGTCCGTGGTGTGTCCCAGTCATATCCATGCCGCATTTGGGCATCATAGACCGGTATTTACCAACAAAAAGGGAAATATAAATTAATTACTTAGTGTAAGAAACCATGTACCAACCCAAAAGCTTAAGCTGATAGGTGGAAGGCCCAAACAGGTATATGAAGCCTTGTCCAACTCAAGACTTAGGTGTCGTGGGATGTGGGACTTCCTAACACTCCCCCTCACGTGCAGGCCCAACAGATTCTATGGACGAGCTTGGCACGTGGGCTACACAAGAACGCAAGAGCCACATGGGCTACACAAGAACGATGGGATCGGAACCCGCTCTAAAACCATGTAAGAAACCATGTACCAACCCAAAAGCTTAAGCTGAAAGGTGGAAGGCCCAAACAATTATATGAAGCCTTGTCCAACTCAGGACTTAGGAGATGTGGGATGAGGGACTTCCCAACACTTAGATGGAAAAAGACAGAAGGGAAAAGGATATCACACCCAATGGTGGCTTCTTGATAGCATATCAACAGGAAGCCCTTAATGTATTACCACTTCCAAAGGCCTTCTCTTTTTATCAACTTTCGAATTTCTTTTGAACGGTAAAGCTCTAAAATTTCTCTGTCAATGAAACATGCCCCGTGGGAATAGCTGATCTGCTGCCTACTTTGGAACTTGGATTACAAAGGCCAAGGATACTTTTGGAGTTATCTTTGTTAAATTTATTGTTCCCTCATAACCAACATCTATAATTTATTGCTTACCACGTCTGGTGACTCTGGTCAGTCCCCATTCTAAGTAGGCTAAAAGCTGTTTTCTTGAACATTTCTACTGTATATACTTTTTTAGATGTAATGATATGATGGTCTGACCAACAATGGTTATTTTTGCCTGTTTCATTGTAGACGTCCTTCTTCAAGCAGTTTTATGCATCAGTCACTAAATCAGACTATGCTGCGCTCCGGTTGGGATTTATCATGGTAAGTTTCATACTTTAGAAAATAGCACATAGCACCAATTTTGTTGGGAAAGTGATATGTAGACTCATTTCTTTCGTCAAATGCAGTAGTGCAGTTTTTGTTCTCTCGTTTTGGGTATTAGAGTAGTACATTAATGAGTAGATGTTTTTGTGAAAACCATGGGTCTATTCCATTTCCATCTCTTCTATGTTTGTTGTGGCTTCATCTACTGTGTTGGCCCAATCTCTGTACTCAACAAACTTTTAAATGCATTTGCTACATATATAGTGTTAGGATTTTGAGTGTTGGCTAATTCATGGGTTGGACAAAAACTCTGGGTCCATTGAGTTGTAATTCTTATTTTAAAAAAAGTACTCTGAAGATAGAAGACTGCAAGAATTAGAAGTCAAAAGCTAGAAAGGATTAAAAGAGCTGAAATTCCGGATCAGCAGTAGACTGGCCCGCTCGAGCGCTCATTATCCCGCTTGAGGGGATGTGGTAAAAAAGGCAGCCAACCGCCAGACAAAATGTTGGCTTGCTCGAGCAGACAAGGCAGCAGAGCCCTGAGAAAATTAGAAGTCCTATTTCTAATTGTGTCCAAGCTGCTTGTTTTAGTTCTAATCGGTTTAGGCAACCTTAAGCACGTCCTAAAGACTATTTAAAGGACTCAAGGGCTATGATATTGAGATAAGTCTCTCATTATTCTGAATTGGAAGATCAAGTTGAGAGAAATCTTCTCTAGAAGATCAATGAAGAGAGTTATGCTGAAGAGTGACTCTAGAGAGCAAGTTCTTTTGCATTCCTCATAGAAGATCATCTTCTTGCGTAGAAGATCTGAGGAGTCAAGCGCAGTATTGAGTTTGTTGCAATCAACGATGTGAATTCATTGAACCGTGAAGCGACACAAAAGGTAATTGCACTCCTTAAGTCGGGGATATCTGGAGAGGAATTTGTGAGTTCTTGTAATTGCGAGATTCATAGTGTTTGATTGTTGATCCAGTTTGGATCCATGGTTTTTCACCCGGTTAGGGTTTCCCACGTTATATCTGATGTCCTTGTGGTGTGTGCTTTTTGAGTTTATTTTCTGCTGCATAGTTTATTGTTTTTGCACACTATTGGGTTGTTTTGTTGAGTTGACCAATCTAGAGATCTCATACCCGAACCTTGATGTAGTTTCTTTTTCTTATTCCAGAACCACTGCAGAACAAACCCACGTTTTGACTTTCACAAGTACTTGATGAGAGTGCTTGAAACTGATTTTAAGAAAGTTGTTGGGATAAGGTAGAAGTATTGTTATGCTTTGTTAAGCTTTCTAAGCTAATTTGTTTGGCTGGAATCTTGAGAGAAACACATGTTAAGCTACCAATGTTTTTTGATGCAGCTGGTATCTTTGGCTCTTTGTTGTTATCTTCCTGTTGATGGATGTAGATGGTATGTTTGATTATATTGTTTCTGCTTCCTTCTATCTCTCTTTGCTCTAAACTCAGAATTTCTTCATCATTTGTTTCACATGTATTCAATCTTATCAGACCCACATTATGTTTTTTAATGCCTATGCCAGGCTGCATCTTGGAAACATTGTATGAACATTTCCTTCCTAATCTTATTTGTTTGCTTATGCAGGATGGCATACATATTTCTGGCTATCCTTTCTGCCTTTAATTGTAAGTATCAGGCATGATGTTTTGTGACCGTATGCAAAGTACTTGAAGAACTGTCGAATTGCATATGGGGTGACTCCTTTTATATACACCTCTGTCCACATTTATATTAAATTACTGTCTCCGAATGATATTATACAATCCCAATGTTACCATAGAATTTTGAGGAGAACAAATTATGTGTCATCTTCTTTGGATATTGTACTCATCCTATCTATAATATTATGTACTTGGTGCAACCTCTTTGAAGGAGTCAGGGTTAGGGTCTACTTATAATTCAGCTGAGTACTTTTTAAATCTTTTGAGTTGATTGAATGTCTGAGAATGCAGTTTAATTTCTGTCCTGAATCATCCTTGTATGCTTGAGCTTCTTTTGGGTGGCAATGTGGAGAGGGGGACGAAGAGGGGTGTGTTATGTTATGATCTTAGTGTTTTTCAAATTGACCTTGTAAGTTCTATGAGTAATTTATCATCATCATCTTTGAAGCCTTATTGGATCTATCTAGGGTCGTGTGAGTTCTAGTTTTCCACTCAACTTTTGTTAAATTTGTGTTTGCTGTCTCCACATTTTTCATGCCTTTTTGTACTACCTCATGCGAGGCCTTTATTGGTTCACCCCTTCCCATAATTCCTTGAGCTTGCAACACTTCCATACTCCATATAGGGATTGTTTCCATCTTTTTATGCACATGCCCAAACAATCTTAACTACATTTCTTGACTTCTCTTCTATTGGGGAAACTCATATGTTTCCTTTATGTACTTATTCCTAATTCTATTTTTTCTTGTAACTCCATACATCCATGGTAACTCCATTCTACTCTTCAATACTCCATATAGGGATTGTCTATGTACATGCCCAAACCATTTAACTACATTCCTTGACTTTATTCTATTGGGCCAACTCATATGTTTCCTATTATGTGCTCATTCCTAATTCTATCCTTTCTTGGAACTCATGTTCTTGGAAAAGTCCATATCCCACATTGCCTAAGTAATGGGTTTGACGGGGCTTTATATACTTGTTAGGGCCTTCCACCTATCAGCTTAGGTTTTTGGGTTGGTACATGGTATCAGAGAGAGTTGGTTCTTGTCATAATTGTGTAGCTCATGTGGCAGGCCCGACCATGAAATCTGTTGGGCCTGCACATAAGGGGGAATGTTGGGAAAGTCCCACATCCCACATCACCCAAGTAATAGGTTTGACAGGGCTTCATATACCTGTTTGGGCCTTCCACCTATCAGCTTAAGCTTTTGGGTTGATACATGGTATTTTACACATACATACATCATATCATGTGCATCTCAGCCACATGTATATTGGCTTATCATTTCTTTGTTGCATAGTGTTCAGCTACATAAAACAAAGAAAATGCAACAGCCTTCATATAAAAATGCCTTTCCAATCAGAGTGGCGCTTGATGATTGCACCACACTATACTAACGTGTCTTTACTTTGCCCACTGAATGTTAATTTTTTTGTGGAATCTAACTCAAACCCACCATTGTGGTCAAGCATTCTTTAGTCTAAAAGCATTCTTTTTGTACTCAAAATTTTGTTGAACAATCCGGTTGACCAACCAACACTAATTGCACACATCAAAACCCATATTTCTGTAGGGATACCATCAGGTCAAAATATTCAACTTTCTTCATCTTAGCTAAGGCTATCTTTTATTCAACTTTCTTTATCTTAGCTAAGGCTATCTTTATTTCTATTCCAGATATTTTGTTAATGATTCCTTGTTGAGGTTCTAATCCATAATTTACTTGACTTGCATATTCCATGTTTAACATGTCTTAAAAATGCATCTATCTCCAGCTTCATCTTCTTTTACTAAAATCCTTTCATTTTCATCTTTAATGAAACTTATATGGTCGAGGTCTCCAGTTTTGCAATCAAGTTTTTAAATACATATGCTAAACAATTAACTGGATGCATTTGCAGCTTCTACTGACTGTGGGAGCAAAACTTGAGCACATTATTACTCAATTGGCTCTAGAAGTTGGGCAGACAGGAGACTCTACAGTGAAGCCATCCGATGGACATTTTTGGTTTAGCAAGCCGGGATTGGTCCTTTACTTGATTCATTTCATCTTATTTCAGAATTCATTTGAGATTGCATTTTTCTTCTGGATCTTGGTAAGTAAATTAAGATGTATATTTTCAAAAATGTTAGGTTTGCACATTGATTTCATTTTGGTTTCTACAGTCCACATATGGCTTCGACTCATGCATAATGGAAGAAGCGGGCTACATCGCCACCAGACTTGTTGTCGGGTAATGCTCAGGGGACTTTGCTCTTGTCGTGTTCTTTAGTGCTGGTTTGGACACCCAGACTCTTGGCTGCTTTTGAGGTTGATTCTCTGGGCAATGTCATGTGGGACTTGAAAAACCCTTAAATCGATTTATCTTAAAGGAGTTGATCAACATATAACTCTGCCAAGTCAAATCCAGCATACTGCACCAACTTTAGTACAACTGTACAATATCAACATTGCCACATTCCTCCAAGTGATCCAAATCATTCATACTACTGTCCCTAGAAATTTCCCCTATTTTGATGATCCTAACTTTTTAGTTTTCCCTCATTAGTTATGGTAATAGACTAACAGTACAAGATACAAAGATATCTACCATGACAGCATTCCCGCATCCATATTTTTTTCGATGATTTGGGATAAATCTTATGTATAGTTTTTTTTTCCTTCATTGCAGAGTGCTCATTCAAGTGCTTTGCAGCTACAGTACTCTTCCTTTGTATGCCATTGTTACCCAAGTAAGAAAATTAGTCCATATGCATTATTGGGGCTTTTAAAATAACATGACGCACCCCCCTCCCTCTCTATTTAAAAAAAAAAATCCATTTGGCTAGTGTTTGATGTGGTTGATTTTTTTTTCTCTTGTTCTGGTGGAATGAAGATGGGCAGCATGTTCAAAGGAGAGATATTTGATGCTTTTACGCATAAAACCTTGCATGGTTGGGCTGAAGATGCAAGGAAGAAAAAGAAACCAATCTGGAAGTTTGGTCGTAGCAGCGAAAAAAATACTTCCAATTCTAGTTCAATCCAAATGCAGAAGATGACTGTTGAAGCATTGGGAAATGCACATGATGCCCCTGGGCAATCAATTGTTTCAGAAGAGATTACATCGGTAATTGAACATTCAAGAGAAGTACCTTAGTCACCATCTTGACTTTTTCATTACATAGATTGATCTAATGTACCTTTTTTTTTTTCTTTTTACCCCCTTTCTTTCTTTCAATAGTTCTGCACTTAAAATAATTAAGTGCATCTTGTCTTGAGCACTTATTAAAATGTGCAATGAGTTCTGCAATCTATTTTGTATCATTTCCATGATGCAAGTCATCTGAAGAAAAATGGAGCTGTGCTGTTACATGCTTGTTACTGCATGCAGTCAAAATGAGTGATGTGTTATCATATATGGTCCGCTACATTCTCAAGGTAGGGGCTACAAACCTGGTCGTCATCTTGTCATAATTAGATGGTGGCTGATGACAGAAAATACTCATTAATGAGTGTTGATTCTAAGCACTAGTTGGATCATTTCTCATTTGCAAACTCAATATAGTCCTATTTTCCTACTTGTTGGAAATTGTAGCCATTATCATGCACCCTCCCCCTTTTTTCCTTGCTTCCAGTTGGTTATTTTCTATCCACCTATTAAGTGATAAAGATCTCTTATCATCACAACTTTTAGCTATGGTCCATATATGCAGCTCATTGGAATAATGGTCTCATCACTTTTTTTAAACTGTAATAGTTTGATTGCATTTTTAATGAGTACTAGTGGAGCCCTGGCATCGTACTAAGAAAATCTTTAAAAAAATAAAGTTCTTAAAAAATTCAGTAGAAGCTTTAATACATTTAAAAATAAATTTTCAATAGAAAATGAGTGATTGTAAATTGCAAGGCCTGTGAATGTCCAAATATAGCTGACACTATTTTTTCCTATGCATTTGAAAATAACAAAATAATGATATAGTGAGAAAAATGAGATCTCAAAAAACAATCGATATGGAATTTATATAACTTTTTGAGGATATAAATCACATATTTCTATATATTTTATCATTAATGTGTACAAAAAAATTTAAATTTCCTTTTTTTAATAGTCAAGTCGACTTATCAGTTTCCTAGCAGACTTGACCTGCTAAAGTTGGAGTCCAGTTGAAAGCATAGTCAAATTGATAATCTGCAATTTTATAAAAAATAAAAATAAAAACTAAGATTCAAATGAGCTTACTGTTCTAACCAATTACCATGAACTATCAATGGGCCTAACTTTGGCCCAAACAGGAATGAAAAAGAAAAAACCAATTCTTCATCATCATTTTCTTAGAATGAAGATTTTATTGCAACATTAAAAAAAAAATTGAAGAAGAAGACACAATCAAACGATAATAATTTCATTTGACAGTGCTCACTTACATATATGATAACTCCCTCCATTTCAAAAAAAGCTAAAAGTCAATAAAGAATCTGTTAAAATGCCATGTTTTTCCTTACACAATTACTCACAGAGGAAAAACCTCATACCCACAAAATTCCCTGCGTTGAAAATCTTGTAGTATCTGAATAAGAAGAATGTTAAAAGAAAATTGAAAAAAAAAGAGGGATAAAAACAACATTTGAGATAGGTTCCAATCTTATCCACATTTTCCTTTTCTTTTCTCCACCACCTTTAAAAATAAAAACAAAAAGAAACGAAGAAAAATTACTCGATTTATTGGAATGTATTACGAAATTTTATCACGTTTAAAATATAAGCATCTACTCAATAGAAGAGATTAAAAAAAATATTAGGATCGTGTGTGCCAAGTTTGGTCTAGATTCGGGTTCATTTGGGTATAAGAGGGGGGTAGTTAGCAATTTTCTAGAGAATTTAGGGGGCTTTTTGATAATTTTAGATTTTTGTGATTATGGTACCGTTGGGTAGATGTTTTTAATTCCTAAACTTTATTCTTCTAGCTCATCTTGATCCGGATCCTCAAAACCCCTCTAAATTCAAGCCTGACCCAAAGTCAATTTTAGACAAATTGGGAAATTCCCATTATGTCCCCATCTTTATCCATCCGATTTAGGGGTGGAAGAAACCGAACCGAACCGAACTCTGGACCGTAAACCGAACTGTAAAACTAAGTTCGGTTCGGTTTTTTCGGTTTTCGGTTCGGTTTCGGTTTTGAGTTTTTGGCAAGTTCGGTTTTCGGTTCGGTTTCAGTTTTTAGAAAACAATTTTGGTTTAAACCGAAAAACCGAACTATATTTCATGTTTTAAATTAAATATATATATGTCAGTATTAGACAGACTATTACTGTAATTTACACAGACTAATAGACTATAATCTAAAGACTAAAAGAGTAAAAGACTAAATGAGAAAGGAAAAACCGAAAAACCAAATATTTAATTGAAAATTCGGTTTAAACCGAAAAATTGAAAACCAAACCGTTTAATTATTTTCGGTTCGATTCGGTTTTACATCTTATCCGGTCCGGTTCGGTTTGTAATATTTTGACATTTCGATTTTCGATTTCGGTCTAAAACCGAACCAAAATCCGTACTTCCACCCCTAATCCGATTCACTCTCTCTTATCTCATTTATTTCTCTTTCCTTTATCTCATTCTATTTCCTCCCTTACTACATCTTACTCTCTTTTTATTGGGCAGGTGTGTAGTGAAACTGTACTACTTCTTACTCTCTTTTATAATAAAAATAAATATATAGTGAAACCAAATGTCATTTTGTTCTCTTATATAAAAGTGGGCACAGGTGGTGTAGTGAAACCAAATGTCATTTTATTCGTTTATTTAAAAGTGGGCCCAGGTGGTGTAGTGAAACCAAATGTCATTTTGTTCGTTTATTTAAAAGTGGGCCCAGGTTGTGTAGTGAAACCAAATGTCATTTTGTTATCTTTTATAAGAGTAGAGATAGTATATAGTATATAGTATATAAATGTGGGCCCAGGTGGTGTAGTGAAACCAAATGTCATTTTGTTCTCTTTTTTTATAAGAGTAGAAGTAGATATTATAAGAGTAGATAGAAGTGGGCCCAGGTGGTGTAGTAAAACCAAATATCATTTTGTTCACTTATATAAAAGTGGGCCCAGGTGCTGTAGTGACACCAAATGTCATTTTGTTCTCTTTTATAAGAGTAGAGATAGTATATAGTATATAGTATATAGTATATAGTATATAGTAGATAGATATAGATAGATGGGGAGTATTCCTATGCATCTATCCCTCACCCTAGATATATATAGATAGATGGGGAGTATTCCTAGGGTGAGGGATAGATGCACTTGAATATTTTCCTAGATAGATATAGATATAAATAAATTATAAATAAAAGTAAAAAGTAAGTGGGGCCCACATCTTGCATTTGATTGGGCAGGTGTGTAGTGAAAAAGATAAAAGTAAAAAGTAAGTGGGGCCCACATCTTGCATTTGATTGGGTAGGTGTGTTAGTGAAAAAAAAATAAAAGTATAAAAAGTAAGTGGGGCCCACATCTTCCATTTGATTGGGCAGGTGTGTAGTGAAAAAAAAAGTAAAAAACTCTACATCTTGCTCTCTTTTATAATAGTAGACTAGCAACAAACGTCCGTGCTAAGTCTGGGCAAAAATTCAAAATATGTTAAAGCTTAATAATTATTTTGAAATATTGTTAAGATAAAATAAATATAAAATAAATTTTTTATTATCTTTGAATATTAAAAAAAATTATATATGAAAATAAATATAAAATAAAGTAAATTTACATAACACGATGACCCTTTGAATTTAAAGGCACTGACCATTATGACCATCTCATTTATGGGTATATTATACCATTGATGATTTAAAATATAAGAAAAAAAAACTGGATGGATCTACATCTACTGAAAAGAACCAAAAGAAATGGATAAAAAAATTAACGTGTTTGATCCATCAGTGGGGGCTACCCTTGAAATGTTTTTAACGTATGGGACCCACTGATGGCTCTGCATCCAAAGAAGAAAAAAGGGAAGATAAGAAGAAAGGAAATGGAAATCAAATGATTTCATCCTCAATGGGCCACACACCACAACTGGATTTATGGTGATGGAACAATTGGCCCCCACAGATGATTGATGGTATAAGAAAAAAAATTGAAAGAGAGGGGGCCGAACAAGTGTAAGAGAAGAAAAAAAACATAAAATATGTACATTGCATGGGATGAGTGTACGTGGATATAGATATGAGTCATCATAGTATGTTTCCAATAGTTCTAACTCATGTGCACACAAATGACATCCTAACAATTATCAAAGAAATTAAGTTTGTGTATAATACCAACCCAGTCATCCAATCGAAATTAAGCATTACAGCCCAATCAGTTTGGTAGGATGCATCTATGAACTTGTGTCAAGAGTATTGGCTAAGCGATTAAAGGAGGTAGTGAAATTGACTATCACTGCTTGACATGGTGAATTTGATCATAATAGACAAATTTTAGATGATGTTTTGGTTCTGAACGAATTTATTTATTCTTCTAAGAAGAAGAACAAACAGGGCATCATTTTCAAGAGACTTAGGAAGGCATATTGGAGTTCTTGGGATAAATATTGGGAAGAATTGGGCTTTGGGGCAACTAAGCCCAATTGGAAACAGAATTTCCCGTCAACTAAGATAAATGCAGTAAAGAATGATCACAGTAATCAACCCAGGAGTGAAACTTTTTTTTTTTTTTTTTGAGAAACCCCGTGTGCATAGATTGTAATGACTTAACACTATACGCTAATACGCCCATAACATGTCTATTCATGTTACTTTTTAATGTTTGATGACTTCTAAAAATTTCAGAGCTTTGCATCTGCATGCTTCTTTTTTTTTTTTTTTTGTCTAATCTCGTGCAGCTGCTTTCTGCTGCAGGCCCTTCAATCACTATCCATAAGATACCCAGTTTTCCAGTCTGTTTATAACTACTGGAAAGAAAAGGTAGGTGTTACACTTTTCGTGTGGGCATTGCAAATTATTTCCCTTGGATTGTGCTTACATTTTTCTTAGATATTTACTGCATCAACTTCTCTGCAGCTGCTGAATGGCAAATCCTTTACAGCATGATTGCATGGTGTCCTCTTTTTTTTAAAAAAATCTGTACTTGTGCTGCTTTATGCCAATTTTATGGACTGGTTGTTCTTAAATACTGCTCCTCTAGCCTATGGATGCTTGATTTTTGTACCAATTGTTCTTAAGTCATTGCTTTTGTAGCCTAAACTTGTGTGAATTCTGTTTTTTATTTTTTATTTATCAGCGAGAGCAGTGGCAGAAGCCTATCCTACGACAGTTGCAGGTTAGTTTTGCTTCTTGCTTGTATATAGAATGGTGCTTTTACCATTTGTGCTTTTGTTTTTTGTTTTTTGAATGGTACTTCTACCATTTGTTTATAAAGCATTTATAAAGAATCTGCAAGAATTGTTTAAATACACCCTATTTTGCACATGGTAGTTTTCTGCTTGTTTACTTAATATCCAAAGACCTTTGCAATAACATTATCACTGGGATCCTTGTACCTGTTTTAGAGGTTAAAAGGTACACCTGTAATTTGCTTTAGATGATACAAACCTTGATAGGCAACGAAGTAATGCATTTAAAGAAAAAGGAAAAAGAAAAAGAAAGTGAAAATCTTGTTAGGCCTTTATTCCAGTTGATTGCTCCTAGTAAGTAGGTCTTTCAATAGAAAATGATGACTTTTATTCTTATCTATATTTAGATATAGACCAGCTGTTCTAACCATCTCCCAATCTGAGTGTTTGCACAGCCACCTCCACCAGTGAATGATACCAATCCTTACAATGTATTCAGGCCAAGGGAGAAAGCCCACCGGCTTCACACAAGAAGGGTTGGTGCTGATGTCTTTCTTTCTCATTTGAAAGTACTTTTTGGCCAATTATCATAGTTATGCATATGATAATTTGACAAGAAAATTTTGTTTTTCTTCATTGCAACACAAGCCTTATTAGTGTTACTGATGACTCGGACCTTTTGTTTTCTAGATGCAAAGGCGGGAGAACAATGTTCAATCTTTTGAAAAGCTTCGACAGGTTAGCACCGTTAAACTCCTCATGAAACACAATGCTAATTTTTCTCTTTGAGAGAACTTGTATGGGAATTAGAATTGGTTGGGCTCTGTCAATAGAAGCTGGTAATTGCTTTACCAAGTGCCCAGGGTGAGCTGGGGCCTTGTGAGTTGAGTCCTTTAAGTACACTAGTATGTATGTTTGTATTCACAAGCAGTTCAGATGCCCATGTTAACCTCTTTCAGAGTAGTGTCTGGTCTTGTGAAGAATGATCATTTTGGTGTTCTTATATGCTTCCTTGTGCTCTTTCAATCTACACATCGAATTCTATTTAAGTATCAACTTTTTTTTCATGGTAAGATCTGAATTTTAATTTATATCCACTAACACAGAATGATTGGTTGCACATCACTTGCATAGTTTCATTCCTAGATGGCGTGCACAGTAATGTGGGGTGCTCCTGGAATTGGCCCTAGGATCGGAAGTGCCATCATGGATTATGTATGGCTCAATTTATGTGTTGGACGATCATATTGATATTATCAAGCAGTTGTAAAATGGATGGCTGGATCAAGTTGTTGTAATTTTGGGGGTAAATTTTAGGACACTGCATTGCAATCCATGACAAGCCTTTCCATTTAATTAACCACCCAGCTTGAAGCAATTCTAAAAATGGGAATTTCTCTGGACTTAAAATAAATATAGCTCAAGTATTATCAGGAATGAAATGTACAGATAAAGTCCCACTGCAAAAACTTCCAATTGTCATATGTTGGCACTTTGATATTTCTTATATAGCTTGTTTCAGCTGTCAAATATCTCTATGAGATCTATGAAGCTAATTGAAAAGGTTTTACAAAGTTTAATCATCGTAGGCCCCAAAATATGCCTAAGAAATTGTTACAAAATTAAGACGAGTTTAAGATGTCTAATTGATAATGATTAGGTGAACTGCCTGCGAGAATATAGTGTGTCCCAATTCTTGGGCCCCACTTGAAAGTATCTGGATCTGCTCTCTTATGGACCAGTTTGCATTACATTGTATGGTTCATCTTTTTTCCTTTGGGAGTTATTTTACTTGGCGAATTTTGTGTTTATTGATTTAGGTCAGGCGCAATTTGGACCAAGCCAAAACAGTAATAGATGCTTTGATTAAGGTATTCTTTTTCTTTTATGTGATGTGGTTAAAATTCCCATGACTAAACTTTAGCCAATGAAAATCTGTATTTATCACTAGCAAATACATGTTCCCATTCTGATTAAATAGTCATCTTCAGAGAGAAGAGAAGAAGCGAGAGTTCATGGAGACTGAAGTTAGCCTTCAACGAACTCAGATGAAGTATAAGGTAAACACCTGAAAGAGCAATTCAATTTCTCAACTGCTTTGGCTGCAGCTGTATCTCTTGGCAAAGCTGGGTGATCCATGTTACTGTAGGAAACATCCAATTGCCGCTTGAATGATCTGTAGTAGATACCATGTTCTTATACTGATTAGTTTTGTTTTCAACTAAAACCAAAAAATTTATGTGATTATCTCTTCTTTTTCTTTTATTTTCCATCTTTTCCGCAGGAGTTTTGCAGGTTTGTTTCTATGCTGTATTAAAACTTATTAGTAATTCTGTTGTCTCGTTTAACTTTTAGAGTGTGGAGAGACGACATTTGATGCAATCTGTTAGTTGTTTTGATACCCTGCAAGTCATATCTGATGTCGGGTTGACTAATTTGTGTGAAAATGGGTTTCCTGCCTTTGACTCAGCTTGTTGAAGATGGATTAGCGCTGCCTGCACCCGTCCCATGCAGATATGGTTCAAGTGAGGATGATTTTATTGACTCAGAGGACATGATGAATGGCCTCTCGCGTACCCAACCAGCTACAGTGCGAAATCTACCTTTTGCAGACTCTGAGCTGATGACGGTCCCAATGGGACGCTTGAAGCGAGAGTTTAAACGGAGGTCCTTGCCACATGAATGGATCCGTAAAAGGGTATGCATCTCTTTGCAATTGCACAGATGGTCAGCGAAATTGCTGTCCTACAGGCTGAGTTTGTGAATAATGCAGTCTTGCAACTTGCAAGTTGCCGCTAAACATGGCTATCCAGGTCTAAGTTTTTGAGGCTAAAATCAAGACTGATCGGTAGAGTGGCACGAGGGCTGGTCCAGCCCAAAACCAGACCATGTTTTTTTGCTAAATGGTCTGTCCTGACACCTGATTCAACATATTTAACACAAATGGGCCCTTTGAAATTGTTTTGTGACTAAATGGCTGCTTAGGCAAACTATGCACTATGCCCAACCAAAGTGCAGTCCGAATTTGAGTGTCTACGAGCAGAAGCTTTGTCTGGCATCGGGATCTTTATTTTTAAAAATTGAAAAACTATTGTTTTTTATTCTTACTATATTATGCTTTCCAAGTACACTAGATTTGAGTGTTTTGACCCGTGGAGCTGTTCAATATTATTTCATTTATGCTGTTTGGCTTCTATTAATAAATTTAAGTTACCAGTTACAAAAAAAGTACATTAGATTGAGGTTTTCTCGTGTGGAATCAATGAGTTCTGGTTCGTTCTACATTTTCCAGTGTCATCAAGTTATACGTTGCCAAGTATTTTTGTCGCGCCTTTTGCCATTATATGTATTTTTACACTTGAATTGAAGACTGCTTTGAGGCCTTCCTGCTAAGTGACTTATGCAAAATGTGGCATTGTTGCAGGATCCAGACGAACCCATTTTATTATTCACAAGACCTGTAGATCCAGAGAAACTGGCTGCTGCTGGCATTGTGCAGCCATCAGATCCTCCAACTGAAAACGGTGCAACCACCCCGCCATATCATTTTCAGGGAAGGATTGGTCGAGGAGGCCGGATCATCTTTGATCGATGGAATCCACTTCTTCGAACACCAATTAGCAACGGGAGCTCTCTGTATCTACGTAATCATAGGCCTCCACCACCTGGATGAATTAGTCATCCCAGCAATTCACAACTGAAGCTTATCTGAATCAGGTGAATATCAAAAGTAAACTCCTGCTAGTGTCCCATTGGCTTTTGAGAAGACAGAGCAAGACTCAAGGCAGTCGGATTATGAGTCTTGTGCCTGTATTTGGCATTCACGGGTCTAAGGTGGGAAGGCGATTTCCCCCACCAAGCAGGTGAAAGGGGTGCAATTTGGCACATCCCTTTTGGGGCAGTCCTGGCAGTTCAGACCCTCCTACCAATATTTTGTACCTCTACCCAGTCTGGCTTGTGCTGCCCCACCTTACCATTGTACAATTATTTTCCTCTGTGCTCAAAGAACCTCCTCATTGTTCTTTCTGCTGACTGACCTTGTTTTCCCCTTTCTCTCAAGGATTTATTCGATGCTCGGCGTGAGGGTGTCTTTTCTTAACAAGTGGACCTGAGTTGGTGATCCAGACTAACTGATGGATCCAGGTGCACAGCTGGACCATGCTTTGAAACATTCTATGATGGAAACATAGATGTTTAAAAGAATATGAGAGTCCTTGTAAAACAGATAGGTATGGCTAGGATTGTTGCATGGTTATCCAAAAGTGGCGTCCATCAGATTACTGGCTGGGTTGCTTGAAATAAGGTCCAACTTGCAAGGACTCGATGCCGAGGATCATATAATTTGTGTCATTGCCCCCAGGAAAAATAAATCGACCTTTTGTGAGAGAAGAATGTAGAGACAGTTGTTGCAAACAAATGTGGAAAGTAGTCCCGAGTAACATAATGTATGATGATGCCTCAGTTTTGCAGAATTATGTTGATTAATTGTGTACAAGCATGACATGATTGTGGAAATGTGAAGCACAAGAATGCAGGCATTTGCCCACACACAAAACAGAGAGAGTATCGTCTCTCATGCTCATGGAGTTACCCTTTAAGTGGCAAATGTTGCTGATAGTTGGGTGAGGGCATGGATGGAAGAAGTGCTACCTATTGGCCGAGGATAGAATAGAATGACAAAAGAATTCACACAACTGGGCTGACTTTAACATAGTTGGGACAAGGTGGTGTTTGTATAATGCTGAGGATTCCTTGGTGTTGCATAAAAATGTGTTTGTGCAAAGTTGATGATTTTTTTGTGCTTTAGAAAAGTTTTGATTTTTCGAGGCCCCACTTGTCCATAAGTAGGTGTGTCGCTTTTCCATCCCTTTTCCCTTCTCAGGGGATGTCTACGAGGATCCAAACATTACTATGTGGTGGCAGCACAAATTCGGCTGTGTTAACAGCATGAATGTCCAATGCATTCGAATATGTGGATGTCTACGAGGATCCAATTACTTTCTTTTTGTCACTACCCAACAGTTCCCCAAATGTGACTTTCTTTTCTTGAGTTGGTACAATTAGCTCCAGCTTTTATATTTTCTAAAAGGGTCCCAAGTGCACGAACATGGGGTTTGCCTGCGTGGATATCACGTGGAACAGGACAAGACCCAATACGCCTAATCTGCCCATCTAAACCCTTGTTGAAAACTCGAGCAAAAGTTCAAAACTTTTTTAACGGTCATAAAAGTTGGAACAGATCCAAGTGGAGAATATAGTACAACATCTGAATCTATATAGCTTGCTTGCCGATCACGCTGAAAGCCGAAGACATTCAATTCATGTAAGAACCCCGCATGCATTGCCATTGTCACAAATTTGGTACGGAGAACGTATATTAGAGCGTTGCACAGGTTTTGCTGTGTTCGATCCAAGGATTATTAGTTACTAAGTGACCTTAAGTATTATGAATGGGTGATGGGTCTGCTTCTGGTCCGTGGAATTTTAAGACATGTATGCACATCTCAAGGTACTATCTATCTTGTAAATCTAAGTCCAAGTTGGGGGCATGTGCCATCCATCCATTAGTAAGTTGGGTGTAGAGATCTAGGATTCATCCCACCCCAGGTCCAAGTCCTGGCACTTTTAAACATCCCAGGGATGAGTTACAGATCTACAGCACCTGAGTTAGAGAGGAAAGTTTCGGGCCAGACATGTCTCACCGAGTCATTCTTTGTTAATCAGCCTGGACAGAGTTTGCGTCTAAAGATTTAGTCGACAAACAGATGCACTGAAAGTAAGCTTGAACATAAAGCGCAAAGAATAGGAACTTCATTGGCGAACACGAACAAACACGGAACAATAAATTAAATTTTAGTAACCACCACCTTGAGTTGATTCACCTCTAGCCTCAATAAAATGAGGTCATCGGGGACAGTTATGCAGCAAGTCCAGATAGTTAAACTTGTAAAGCAGCATACACTGACGATTTTCATTTCAGTAGGGTCTTAACAATGGACTTGACATTAAGCTTTTTTAGGTCTGTGTAAGACTGTCCGCAGCCAACAAACATCACAGGTGCTCCAGAAATGTAGACCATGGACAGAGCAGCTCCAACCTGCATTACAGTTTCAGTTCACGTCAGATTGGCTCCAACAATCTCACACCCACTGAGAGATTTGCCTGTGCATGGAAAAAATCAACATACCTTGTCGTCAATAGTATCAAATTTTGTAAGCAAGATGCCGTCAATCAACCTTGCAGTAGGCACAGTTGAGAGGTCTGCTAGTTTCTGCACAACATAATCAAACTCTTCAATATTAACTTGTTGAAATGAGCCTTCACAAATCATGATTGTAAGGTAAAGCAAAAAATCAAGATAACNTGATTGCCCACTACGAATACATATTGACCTAGAAAACTAATATCCATGCATAAACCATAAGTGGGTCCCACTGCAGAAATAAGTTAAATGTGCGGGGCCACTAATTGATTTGCATCCATTAAGAAACCAGACAACGGGGCTTGCCTCCCTCCATCAATGGAGCCCACTCTTGGAAAAAAGGGGTTAAGAGAAGGCCATTGAGATTTCATCCAATACTGGAGTCTAATCTTAAAATATATTTAATACGAACTGGTGCCCACTACTGGAACCATCCATTTGGGGAAAAAAAACTGAAAGGAGAGTAAATGAGCTATATTAATCCATAAGTGGGTCTCACTGCAGAAATAAGTTAAATGTGCGGGGCCCATTAATTGATTTGCATCCATTAAGAAACTACACAACGGCCAACAGGCTTGCCTCCCTCCATCAGTGGGGCCCACTCTTAGAAAAAAGGGGTTAAGAGAGAGCCATTGAGATTTCATCTAATACGGGAGTCCAATCTTGAAATATATTTAATACGAACTGGTGCCCACTACTGAAACCATCCATTTGGGGCAAAAAACTGAAAGGAAAGTAAAGAAGCAACAACTTGGATTTCATTCATCGGTACGGCTCACAAAACATATTTAACGTGGGACCCATTGATGATTGAAGATCTAAGGAAAAGAAAACAAACCGACTGTAAATATTTGCTTATAATTTGGATAATGGCAAGAAATATAACCCAAATTCAAAAGTTCATAAAAATCTCTTATGAGAGAGGTTTTAGGAGAGAAAGAGTAGCCCAAAGTGAGGTGGCACCTTAAAACAATGTGAGTTTTTTGTGCATATTTCTCTAAAATGAGAGACTTTTTAGGGATGAGGTGGCACCCCTCACAGCCCACCTCTCACTTTGCTTTATATATAATTAATTATATAAAAGTGGGCCCAGGTGGTGTAGTGAAACCAACTGTCATTTTGTTCTCTTTTATAAGAGTAGAGATAGTATATAGTATATAGTAGATAGATATAGATAGAAATAAATTATAAATAAAAGTAAAAAGTAAGTGGGGCCCACATCTTGCATTTTATTAGGCAGATGTATAGTGAAAAAGATAAAAGTAAAAAGTAAGTGGGGCACACATCTTGCATTTGATTGGGCAGGTGTGTAGTGAAAAAAATAAAAGTATAAAAAGTAAGTGGGGCCCACATCTTGCATTTGATTGGGCAGGTGTATATTGAAAAAAAAGTAAAAAGCTCTACATCTTGCTTTCTTTTATAATAGTATAGATATAGATAGATAGATAGTAGAGATAGAGATAGATTTGATTGGGCAGGTGTGTAGTGAAAAAAAATAAAAGTATAAAAAGTAAGTGGGCCCACATCTTGCATTTGATTGGCAGGTGTGTAGTGAAAAAAATAAAAGTAAAAAGTAAGCCCACATCTTGCATTTGATTGGGCAGGTGTGTAGTTAAAAAACTTAAAAGTATAAAAAGCAAGTGGGGCCCACATCTTGCCTTTGATTGGGCAGGTGTGTAGTAAAAAAACTTAAAAGTATAAAAAGCAAGTGAGGCCCACATCTTGCCTTTGATTGGGCAGGTGTGTAGTGAAAAAAAAAAAAAAAGCTCTATATCTTGCTCTCTTTTATAATAGTATATAGTAGATAGATAGATAGGTTAGCAAGATATAGACATAAACTAGAAAACAGCAATACATTGAACACTGATCCAACTAATACATTCATCGGTCAAGAGCTGTTGTTCAAAGTTAAGTATTATATCACTCAACTTTTTCTTGGTCGTTAACTGTCATGTTTTTTATAGTGCAACAATCACATGACTGTATCACTCAACTTTTTCTTGGTCGTTAACTGTCATGTTTTTTATAGTGCAACAATCACATGACTGCTTGCCAAACCCTATGATAGGCCGCACCTGCTTTGTTAGTTTGATTCGGATCTTCAATTCCCAATTTGAGACTACTAGTTAGTCGACTTGTGTTTGTGATTGTGTCCATTTGTTTTGTGTTATTTCACGAGTTCAACTGGCCTTGCTTTACCTTGCAGAATAAGCAGTCCATGTTACAGAATGTGTGAAACACTTTCAGAATTGGTTTCGACTCATTTGGATGTGTGGTGTGGAATCCTGGAGTCAATGGAATTCTGGAGGATTACCCTCATTATCACCTTTTTTCATGAGGATGGTAGGATTCCTCAAAAGGGTGCCCAATGCAAATATAATTCTACGGCACAATCAAGCACACGAGCACAATGAAATCATCAGTTCATGGTTTCCATGCATTGCGAATGCAAGGAATCCTGGTTTCTATGTAATCTTAATATTAATGAACAAAGGATTATGACCTATATGTATAATTGATTGGTGATTATGAAATATATATTGCATTAGTATTTCTCAAAACACTGACATGAAGATTCATGTAATCTGTCAAGAATTCCCTAGCACGGCCAAACAAAGAAGATATCGAATCTCCATTTTCATGGATTCCAGGATGAATTTCCACTCATCCAAAAAAGCCTTAATTTCATATATATTTTCAAGTAGAATCATGATATGATCTAGTAATTTGTTTGAGAGCATCCGCTGAAGAAAAGACAAACATGATTTATTTTTCATCAAATAGGACTTGTCCTTTGTTTCCAAATTCCAATTCCAGTGTATTGGGAAGCTTAAGCTCCAACAATCAGAATAGTACCTTAAAACACCCTGATCTTTCAGCATAGTACCTTGAAACTAATTCATTTAACTCTTTTTCCCCCCACAACAAACTAAACTACTTACATTCATGACAATTTGGTGTAATTTACACTACCCCCTCACACCAACCAGTCATGATGCTTTCATCTTCCTGATCAATATGCCACATCCTTTTGAAAGAGAATGAATGGAATAGATAAAATTCCTTCTAGTTCCAGTTTGATCCTGTGAAGGAATGGGAACTGTTTGATCCTATGAACAAAAGGCGATCTCCTAAGCTCTTCAGTTCAATGCACAGTGAACAAAAAATGCAGTCAGAAGACTCCGAATCCTAGTTTTGCTGCCTCCATACTCTTGGATAACCAACACTATCTCCCCACCAAATTTGATGAAGGAACACTACCAGAAGGAAAATCAGGTGCTTCAATGCAGTTGTGTTAGGATGAGCAGTTATGTCCTTAATTTCAAGACTTTCTTGGAATTTCAAGATGTAGAAATCCCCTCTATTTAAGATGATATTTGTGACTTACAGCCTTTGCCTTCACCATATGTCACAACTTCTTTAGTAAATGTATATCACAAAGACTTCTTGGCGGATGATCCAGAATCACCTTCTTGCAAGACTTTAACAAGAACATGGCTTGCAAACAGTCTTCATGAATGCATCATAGACGGCAAAATTGAAGATTGTTATAACGCCCCACCCTACACGCATGTATGATATTGTCCGCTTTGACCCACTGGCCTCACGGTTTTTATTTTGATGGGCCTCAACCGATCAAAAGGCCTCATGTAAGGTAAGAGTGTAAGCTCTACATATAATCCCAATCATTTTCCTTTCTATAGTCGATGTGGGACTCTGCCAGCCCTCTTGACCTGCCCACTTGCACGGGGACCCACACTCGAACTAGTCGAGAGTCGGCTCTGGTACCATTTGTCACGCCCCACCCTACACGCATGCATGATATTGTCTGCTTTGACCCACTGGCCTCACGGTTTTGTTTCTGATAGCCCTCAACCCATCAATAGGCCTCAACCCATCAAAAGGCCTCATGTAAGGTAAGGGTGTAAGCTCTACATATAATCCCAATCATTTTCCTCTCTATAGTCGATGTGGGACTCCGGGGCGTCACAATTGTTAACGATGGATAAAGTCAGTCCACAAGCAATGTAGGTTTTAGAGGAGGAGGTCAGTTGAGATCTTAACTTCCAGGCAGTTCATGGATGGCAATTCTCTCCCATAGCATATTCATTAACAGCTCCATCCAATTCGATAGAACTGGAACCAGGCTCCTTTTTAATCCCCTTAGCGCTAATGATATTTCTCATCTCAGAAGCATCCGCCCATCTATCGGCAGCTGCATAGATGTGTGATAGAAGAACATGGCAGCCAGCTTGCCTAGGATTTAAGTCAAAAAAGTCCTTACGTACTCGGTCTGCAAGTCCATCATCTCCATGAATCCTGCAAGCACCTAGCAAAGCACCCAATATCATTACATCTGGCTTCATGGGCATGCTCTTGACTAACTGTTCTGCTTCTTCCAACAAGCTTGCACGCCCCAACAGATCAACCATGCAGCCGTAATGCTTCACCTCAGGCTGAATTCCGTAAACCTTTGACATGCTGTCGAAGTGTCGACGCCCCTCATCCACCAATCCTCCATGACAACATGCTGTTAAGATTCCCAAGAATGTAATGTCATTGGGTTTCATCTCTGATCTCTTCATCTCTGCAAAAACTTCTAGTGATTTATGAGCCAACCCATTAATGGCCAAGCCCGTGATCAGAGCGTTCCATGAGGAAACGTTTCTCCCGTCTAACTTCCAGAAAAGTTCAACTGCAGTCTTTATATTGCCACATTTTGCATACATGTCGATCAAGGCTGCCCCAAGGTTATCGCTAAGTCTCATTTCACTCCTGTCTATATAAGCATGGATCCACTTTCCTTGTTCCAGTGCTGACAATTGGGCACAGACTGATAACGCACTCATCATGGTAACCTCATTAGGTGTAGTTGCATTTTCGCTGAGCATTTCATTGAACAGATCTAAAGCATCTCTGCAACGGTTACTTTGTGCATAAGCAGAAATCATGCAACTCCAAGAGACGACATCTCTTTCAGGCATCTTATCAAAGAGCCCCCGTGCAGTCTCAAGATCACCACCCTGCACATAACCAGCAATCATCGAGTTCCAAGATATCACATTCCTCTCCGGCATATCATCGAACAACTTCCTGGCCAGTGGCAAAAATCCACATCTTGCAAACCCCGAAATCATCGAATTCCAAGTCACGGTGTTTCTCCCAACAGGCATTCTATCAAACAATGACCGGGCAACATCCAGCTCCCCACTCCCAGCATACCCAGATATCATAGCTCCCCAAGATACCTCATTTCTCATCGGCATTTCATCGAAAAGCCTACGAGCGCTCTCCACATCCCCATATCTCACATACCCAACAATCAAAGTGTTCCAAGAGACGACATCCAATACGGGGCTCGCTCCAAACAACATCTTCGCACACCCCATGTCGCCAAACACCGAATACATGTTCAAGAGAGTGTTCAAAACGAAAACATCCGATTCGAACCCACTCTTGACAATCTGCCCATGGGTCTGCTTCCCTTCCGGCATGGAATTCCTAACAGAAGCTGCCTTAACCACAAATGGGTATGTGAAATTGTCAGGTTTCAGGGAATTCCGGAGCATTTCAGAGAAGGCGGCGAGAGCTTTTTCGGGGAAGCGGCTGCGAGCGTAGCCTCGGATGAGGGTGTTGTAGAGGAAGGTGGTGGAAGAGGGGGAGGCGGCATCGAGGTAGTGGTGGACGAGGAGGCGAGCATGGAGGAGGGATTTGGGATCGTTGCGGGTGAGGGAGAGGAATTCTACGAGCTTGCAAAGGGCGAAGGAATGGCGGAGGAGCCCGGAGACAACAAGGCGGGCGAGAGCGGGATAGAGGGTTTGATTGCTCTTGCAGGCGTTTAAATGGGCTTCGAGAATCGAAGAAGAAGAAGAAGATGCAGAAGCAGTAGGAGGAGAATGGAGAGACTTGGACATGACCGTTGGTGGTTTGAAGGGATGGCGGGAGAAACGGTTTAAAAACGAGGAAGTGTCCTATACATTCTAATCTCTTGTTTCATCTGCTGCATTGCATTGTCTCTGTTTTGTTGTATTATGTATATAATCTAGATGTGGTGGGGCCCCACTTTGACTGGCCCAAAGGACTGAATGCATGGGAGATATTCAATTCTAGCCATTGGATTACAAACTGATTGATTACTGGCCGTTCAATTGAATACTTAGCTCGCAACTGTAGGCAGGGGTGGACCTACATGTAGGGCCAGGGGCCATGGCTCCCCCTTAAGTTTTCAAAATGTTACTTTTTACCATTAAAACTTTTGTAATTTTTTATTTTGCCTCCTAAAATATTAAAATTTTCTTTTAAGCGCCCTCCCCTAGCTCGATTTTTTGGGTCCGCCCGTGTCTGTGGGCTCTTCTTTGCTGCAAAGAGGCATTAATAAAGCTCCCCACAGGTACTTGCACAGTCAAATGTCTTAATTACAACAAACTAAACTTTGATTAGTAGATTTACTTGGCACTGTCAAAAGTTAAATTTGCAAAGTTGTTGGTAGTTTCATCACTGTAATTAAAGCTATTACCATCCTTTCTGGGTATGGTGTATACTTTAAAAAAACGCAAAGACTATCTTTTTTTTTTTTTTTTTGTTTGTGTGTGATTTTTTTCTATTTTTGTTCGTTTGATGGTCAAGATCATTCATCAGGAGGGGTTGGTGAATCTCAACCCTCTTAGATTGGGCATGAGTTTGGATATCACCGTGGCACTATTGGATGTAATTAATTTGGGAGTAAAAGTGAATTTGATTTTTGGAATAGATGAAACTTTTAACGTGTGGCCCAAGTTCAACTACCTTTATTACGCAAATTCAAGTTCTAATTCCACTCGAGAAGAGCACTTGTATATATATAGGGGCCAGCTCCCCTAAGCTGAAGCTTAGGGGGAGGTCTCAGCTGAAACGTGCGACAGAAGCATGTATGATGAGTTCGGTTTCAAGTCAACATTAGGGCCCGCTTTTTTTTTTTTTCGTTTCCCCCCTTTTATGACCTAAACCGATCTCCCTCTCCTCTCCACTCTCTGTTTTCAGCAAAAGAGTTCTCTCTCGCCTTTCTCTTTCGCCGGATCTCCCTCTCTCGTCTCTCTCTCTCTCGCCGGATTTTTTTATCCTTCAGCCCATTTCTCTCTCCCTCTCTCGCCTCTCTCTTTCGCCGGATCTCCCTCTCTCGTCTCTCTCTCTCGCCGGATTTTTGATCCTTCAGCCCATTGCTCTCTCCCTCTCTCGTCTCTCGACCGCTGTTGAGACTGCACTTCCAGATCTGAAGGCGTCGGAGCCTGCACATATTTCTCCCGGACGCTTCTGTCGCTGCAGAGAACATCGTGTGGGATGAGTGAGAGGGAAGTCAACAGTTTTTTCAAGGGCCTGCTCGTTTTTTGATCCCCCCCCCCTTGGACGACCTAATCCTCCTCTCTCTCTCTCTCTTCTCTCTTTCTTCTCGCCGGTGCTGCCTCCATCGTCTCGTCTCTCTCTCCTCAAGCACCTCGACCTGTCGCATAACAGTATCGGGGGAGAAATACCTCAACAAAATGGTGAAGTGTCGATGTTGTGAATGGAAGAATGTAAACCGAGTGTATAGTTAACAGTAGTTGAAATTGATGACTGAGGATAGTCCCTTCATCTGCATTCTGTCCCCTTGTTGCTTTGCCTTTGTGGCTTTCTGGTGGCAAAATATTTCAATGTTCTGTGTATGGTGTACCCAAATTGAGTGGTGCTAGGATTCTTTCCCCGATGCCCTGTGTTGTCCAGGTTGTGGCTGGAAATGCATGTACAGGACCAATGTAATTTTCAGATTTGTTATAATTTAAATGTACATGTTAAATGCCATAGGTTGTTTGGAATGAAATTGATTGATTGGTCAAGTTGCTGTTTGGAACACTATTAGATTGCATGTTTAAAATAGAACACATAGGTTATTTGCCTACACGTTGTTTGGAAAGGTATTGTGGCACATTGTTCAGGTTGTTTGGAACCTGACTTCACATTCAGACATTCCATATACATTCTAAGCTTGAGAAACATGAAGGGCACAGATGACAGAACAAGTGCTGGGTGGTGTCATGGTGATCATTCCATATACATTCTAAGCTCTGAAGATCAGTTCATTGTTTCACTCAGTAGAGTAATGGGTGGTGTCATGGTGATCATGACACAACTAGATGCAATACTGCTACTAAGCAAATTCTCTTAAAAAAAAGGCCTAATTGTCATGAACTGTAAATTAAAAAGGCAAGGCTAATGATCTACCAAACCAAACTGATGAAGAGGACAGGCCATTTGTATTAAACAAAACCTCGTGTGGTAAGAGTGGCTTTCAACCAATCTTACTTCGCTGTTATTTATAATAATTATTTTTTGAATGTTAACTTCTTTGGATTTGAATTAGTAACAGGTTGATGTTCATGCTGAATTAGTAACACTTGGGTGCCCAATACCCACAATGGCCATGCTGATGTTCAGTTTGTTATTTCCATTCATCTATTACTGAATCACACAATACATGACTGTCATCAAGGCTACCTTCAAGTGACCTGCACAATCATCATATGAATTATGAGACCTACCTGAAGCTCATCATGGCTAAAAACTAATAACAAGTAAACATTCATTCCTCATTTTAAATGATAACTATTTCAAGACAGTTGACTGACAATACCCATTCCACAACATAGACAATCCACATCAGTTCACCCTCAAAGGAAAACAACCCAATTCCACACCTTCATTATACAATAAAGACAGTTATCCCTTACACCTTCATTATACAACCAAGGCAGTTATCCCCAACATTCATTCCACAACTTCAACATCATCACCTGCAAGTTTATGACCATCCACAAGGAGAAAAACATATTATAAAAAGAAAGATATGAACTTGTGCATGATGATTATTAAAAAAAAAAAAAATTACCATTGAATATGCAACATATAACCATCCTGTCCACACAACATTTTGAGGGTCATGTCCCCACAACATTTTGAGGCAAAACACGTACAAGTGTGATCATAACATATGCTGCTTAATTCTGCTACAGATTGAGGAAAAACAGTTTTGGTAATGGAATAGATTGATTCCTCAAGGAACTTGGACTACATCTAAATACACGAAACAAAACCAAAAAAAAAAAAACAAGACAAACAAGTCATCCACCCAATCCTGCCACTGCCTCAAAAGTGGGTCGAAAATGTTATTTATAATAATTATTCTTTGAATGTTAACCCACCAATCAGATTGTTGGACAGATACAACTCCTTCAATTCACTACAATTCCCAATTGAATTCGGAAGAATTCCAGACAAATGGTTATCATTCAGCCACAAAGATTGAATCTTGCTCATGTTTCCTACATCAGAAGGGATTGAATCTTGCTCATGTTTCCTACATCAGAAGGGATCGAACCCGAAAACCCATTTCCATTAAGGTAAGCCTCTACCAAAAAAGGAAGCTGAAACAGAGATTATGGAATCACCCCACCAATGGAATTCTCATTAAGGGCCAGATACTGCAATCTCTGCAAGTTCTTGAGGCTTTTGGGTATTTCTCTCCCGATACTGTTCTGCGACAGGTCGAGGTGCTTGAGGAGAGAGAGACGAGACGATGGAGGCAGCACCGGCGAGAAGAAAGAAGAGAGAAGAGAGAAGAGAGAAGAGAGAGAGAGAGAGATGGGGATTAGGTCGTCCAAGGGGGGGGAATCAAAAAACGAGCAGGCCCTTGAAAAAACTGTTGACTTCCCTCTCACTCATCCCACACGATGTTCTCTGCAGCGACAGAAGCGTCCGAGAGAAATATGTGCAGGCTCCGACGCCTTCAGATCTGGAAGTGCAGTCTCAACAGCGGTCGAGAGACGAGAGAGGGAGAGAGCAATGGGCTGAAGGATCAAAAATCCGGCGAGAGAGGGAGATCCGGCGAGAGAGAGAGAGGCGTGAGAGAACTCTTTTGCTGAAAACAGAGAGTGGAGAGGAGAGAGAGATCGGTTTAGGTCCAAAAAGGGGGGAAACGAAAAAAAAAAAAAGCGGGCCCTAATGTTGACTTGAAACCGAACTCATCATACATGCTTCTGTCGCACGTTTCAGCTGAAACCTCCCCTAAGCTTCAGCTTAGGGGAGCCGGCCCCTATATATATATAATCACATATGGAGAAACATCAGCTGACTTGGTGGGGGTAGTGGAAGGGTTGCAAAATGGGTATTCTGTATTTGATTGTTCAAATATTATGAAAAAAATGGATATGGAACATAACTTTAGAACCAATTAATATTTAAATTTGAATCCAAATCTAAAGCCAAACATTCAGAATGTTAAATAAATTTGGATCTCGATTCAAATCCTTACATGCTTCAACTTGTGCACCAGGCAGCGAACCTGATTGAACTTTGACAATTGATCCACAGCATCATTTCCAACAAGTGCCTCTCCAACAAAAAGAACCAGGTCTGGGGTGTTGAGATTAATGAGCTTGGAAAGTGCTCTCATTAGTGGTTCATTATCCTGAGTTGAGCCGATGGATTGCACAATTCAGTACAACATACACAGAAACACAGAGATCATGAATATAAGAAAAGACCTCAATAACATTGGTGAGATTTTACCTGCATCCGCCCAGCGGTATCTACAAGAACAACATCTGATTTATTGCGACAAGCTTCCTGGATGGCTTCTTTTGCAACAATTGCAGGATCTTTTTCATATCCCTTCTCAAATATAGGAATCTGAAAGAAAGTTTTTTAGCCAACAATTGACTTTCATCACTACTTAACAATTGACATTTTTATCAGCATTTTAGCAAATATTTGATCATCTCACAGCAATGCCATTCTCTAAATTCCTGTCTGTAATAGCTTAATGACATTTTTGGCTAAGGAGGGAGGGAGTTGTAATAGATTGATGATTAGACAGGGAGTTCCTGTCTCATCTTGATCATTATGGATATTGGGTGCCCCCAGTCCTTTTCTTTTTGCTTTCTGCTTAGGAGCTGTATCAGTATATTCTTCTTATGCTGTATGGCCCACTTTTTTTTATTATTAAGATTCAGTTACCATTCAAAAGAAAAGACACTCTAAATTTTACTTCACATGTGAAGTTGGATAAAATAAGCAATTTACACTATCAAACAGATCTCTTACAGGTGCCAACAGCAACCTGCAACCAACCTGGGTAGTCTTTTTTTTTAATGAAAAACTAAGGCCAATTGGATTTCATGTCACAAGAATCAAAACCTTGTTCTGCTCACTCCTAGAATGTGACAATTCTCCCTAGACTGCAATGATGCAGGCTGCAGATAAGTGGAATATCCAACTTTAGGCTCTATTCAAAGGGAGAAAAAAAAAAAAAAAGGAGAGGCTTTCTTCCAGTATTCCCGAATGGAAATTTGCATAAATGAGCTGAGTCCTGATGTATGGCTACGGAATGCCAGAAATCTGGGTCAAACCCATCTATAAACTGTCATGTGTCCTTATTATGTACCTGGAGTCTGCGAGCATGAGTTCGAAGCTGCTCCACAGCACCTGACCGGAACGTATCACAAGCAGCCATCATAACACTGACATTATGCTGCAAAAGCCAGTAAGCTACCTGCAGAGTGGTATTTCAAAAAAAAAAAAAAACGTAAACTAGTTAGTAAAGCATGGGAATTCTTTCCAGCTCCACCTGATCCGAAGGTATTCACCTGTTAATTTCTCTAAATCAGAAACTAAAATAAAGAGAATGATCACAACCTTGGCAAGATTGGTGGATTTTCCAACTCCATTGACGCCAACAAAAACAACAACGTATGGTTTTCCTTGCTCTTTAGCAGCATGGACATCCCTCAAGATGTCAATAGATCGTCTAGGAGTTAAAATACGCACTAGAGCTTCTTCCATTGCTGTCTGCAGACATTTTTTTACATACTAATGTAAGTTAAAGAAAAGGGGGCAAGAAAAAAAAAAGTAGCAAATGGTAGAACATGATCAAGAAACATCTTCCTAAGAAATAATTCAACAGACCTGCACTGTTGAAGAGATCCTTGTGAATGAACCCAGCTTTTTGCCTTCAAGACTCGCTGCAACTGATTCACAGAGCTTCTCAGCTATTTCCTCTGCCTAAAAATTCCATTCATGAATTCTCATATGCACGTTCAATATGCACTTCTGTGAAGAAAACATACAAACTGAAACATCAACATACCACATTCTTCGTCATAAGCCTATCCTTGAGAGCTTTCAAGGCTGGTTCCAGGTCTGATTTTTCTAAAATCGAATTCCCTGCAATACTGAAGGTGGAAAGTTCCAAGAAGCTTGCTGTTAGTACCTGATCATACACTTCCACACAATGCAAAAGTACAGCATTCAATACATAAATAAATGTGTAAGGAAATTCTACAAAATACCCCACTTGAAAAGGGGCGTGGGCGTTTTTGCCCCTTTTGACTTGTCCAATTACATGATACCACCTCACATTGACGTTGTAGAAAGTAATTATGAGAGAAGCAGGTGATAAGTGTCGTCCCTTTCCAAGGGATGTAATATTAAATGTGAGCCT
The DNA here is from genome assembly GCA_012931725.1 of Litsea cubeba. NCBI lineage: Eukaryota > Viridiplantae > Streptophyta > Magnoliopsida > Laurales > Lauraceae > Litsea > Litsea cubeba. The sequence goes on along the minus strand of CM022950.1, from coordinate 71,954,578 downwards.
AAGCCTATTTTTTTAGGAGACTTGTAGATTTGGTAGGAGAGTAAATAGGAGAAGTAATACAAAGGGAAACCGAAAGAAGTAATAGACAAAGTAGGCCCGGCTTTATCTACATTCTTTCTACCCTTCTTTATTATATTTAGGGATATTACCCATACATCGGTCCTTAAACCTGACATTCGCCCATGAACGGTTGAAGTTTAAGTATTTCCCACATAACTAGTCGTGCGATATCCTAGGGTCATGCGATATCTCACACATCAGACCATGCGATATCCTAGGGCCGTGCGATATCTCACACATCAGACCGTGCGATATCCTAGGGCACTGCGATATCCTAGGCCCATGCGATATCACACATATCGCCCTGTGCGATATCCTAGGGCCGTGTGATATCGCACCATTATTATACGAACAGCTCTGCGGGAAATATTTAAACTTCACCTGTTCTGGTGCAAATGTCAGGTTTAAGGGCAATTGTACGGGCAATATCCCTTATTTTTATAACGAGACACACCTATGGATAAGTGGGCCCAACTTGAAAATCATTCCTTTCACACTCACATATCTTCCATGAATTGACATTATTTCAATTTTGACACCAATTTTATCCTACATGAATTGACATTATTTCAATTTTGACATCATTTTTTTTTTTGTGCCCTTACCAGATTTCACTTCCATAGGAAATGGGCCCACCTTTGGATTAATCTAATGTTGCCATGTTATAATGAAGCAATTATTGACTCCATCAATTGGCATTAATTTGATAATAATGGAGCCATTAGGTTGAATAGATTGGATTTTCATTAATGGTCCCCACTAATGGGTTCTCAAAATTGCCCACTTTGAAATGAGGTTCTCCAAAAACGTCAATTACTTGCTTGGTAGTTTTAGATAGAGAAAAACTAGGAGCCATTTAAGGTGTTTTGTTTCCTCTTTTTAATGAAAATCACATTGAATGCAAGTACACGCCGTCCTTATTTCATTGGACAAATCACATGGGCCATTCTTCTTTTCAAAATGCCGGGCACTGCAGCGTCCCTAAATATATATATAATTGTGTGTAATTCTCCAAAACGCCCCTTTTCTGCCCCTCTTTTTTTTTTCTTTTTTGGTCATGGGGTCTACCTTGAGTCAATCTAATCTTTTCACACACACTACGACTCCAACCCCCAACCCCCAAAATGAATAGTCACAACTCACAAGTACAAATTTGACACTCATCTAACTTTTCCTCACAATCATATTGAAATCATAAGAAAATGAAACCTCTAAAACCATTAAGTTTTAGGGCCATGGATCAAAGGGTTAGGATTATCTTATGAAGTCAAGATTTTGCACATAGGTAGGTATCATATAGATCTTTCCATCCAATGGACATCCATGATCATAATGCATCCCAATGGGCCCAACTACAAGGGGCATTTTTCTTATAAAAAAACCACCCGGGCGCTGTCTAGCGCTGTGTGTGAACAGATTATATTATGATACAACAGCAAACAGATGGAACACTGGGCTTCTTTCAGTCAAGGTAAGCTCGTGATGCAAAGACTCATGACTGGAATATTAATCTTGAAATGTATTTTACCAAAAACAAAATCTTGAAATGTATTATCAGCTAGAACCAAAGAACCATCACAATTAAGTTCACAAAGGCAAAGTTTTTTAAACCCATATCAAGATTGGCAGGCAGTGCCAAGTCCATTTTGCCAATCAGTTCCAAAGCATCCCCGTTTTAGATGCCCTAGATCCTCCATTGGACAAATCAATGTCCAAAAGAAATGGAATTTTCAATTCATCTGTTAATAGCTTGCTTTGGATTTGCTATATTCGGATTATCAAATAATACTTCTCCATATCAGTTATCTCCAAACGTAATCAGATTAAAACACTAGCTACTGCATCACAAATGTTTCTTATTGGAAGATAAGTAAGAGACAGCTGGGATATAAATAAAGTCTTAAGTTCCATTCTACCATCAATGTTAGCAATTCATGCAATAGAGACTTCTTTAACTCCAAAATCAACTATTGACAAAATAACTTATAAAACCACTAACAAGTAGGTGTCTGCAGTAACTCCAAATTAAGTATTAATGAAACTACGATCCCATACTTAGAGGAGGAGCTGCAAGGCCCTCCCATCTTTTTGAACAACCAGAGATTAGAAGATTCGATGTTTTCCTAGGATGAGTACTTTTTTTTTTTTTTGCTAAATCTAGGATGAGTACTTAGAATACCTACTTTAGAAATCTATTTGCATTTTTCTCATTTTAGATTAGTTAAAACCTTAATTAATCCACATAAAACTGGCTATTCCTAATTGTTTGGCCAAATTACTATTTTAAAAAAAATGGTAGCAGAGGATGATTGAATCACATCTATATTCAGTGTAATAAACTTTCTGGGAAAGCGGACGAAATTAAAGTCAGCCACCATGAAACAAGCATCATCAAGATTTCAATAACACAAAAAGAATCATGAATACTTTATCTGAGTTCCCAAACATTGGGTTTATTAGTACTCACACCCGAACGTTGGGTTTATTAGCACTCACACCCAAACATTGGGTTTATTAGTACTCACAACAAGCAATCATCATCATCGAAAATACATATGTACGAAGAAAAAAAACAATAATACTATCCAGAGACTACAATGTGATGCATCTATCAGATAAATATATCTAGAGACTACTAGGTCATGCATCTATCAGATAAAGACATGTAGTATGCAGCTAAGTAAGCAATTTCAAATAACAAGAAAAATGACCAACTCCATATAACACATGCATGAATCCCAAAAGCGCAATTTATGACAAATAAATTGATTAAATTGACGAATAAATCAAAAGAAGAGAAAAAAAAACTGCAAAAAAGTTAAGGAACTTCACATCTGATAAATATAGAGAACTAACAATAAATCATGTGATCAGCCAATAAACAACCAGTGCAATTCAGCTAAACATATTACCTCTGGAACACTGACGAAAACCAACCCTTTTTCTTTGTATTGGTCTTGGTAGCATTCACTTCATCATCTTCCTCGTCCTCACTTTCACTGCTTACAATTTCTTCTTTATCCATCATACTCTCACCGTGATCTGCTGCAACAACTTCCACATTCCCATCCCCTTTCTCATCCACTGGATCAGTAAAATCCAGTTTCGACTCAGCAGGCGAATCATCCCACACTCTATTTTTCTTTGTAATCTTTTTCTTTGGCTCCACCTTGGGAGCCTTAGTAACCACAATAGTATCTGTTTTCTTCCCTGTTTTTGCCCGCAGCTTCTGAAGTTTACTCACATCAAAAGCCCCACCTTCCGCGCTCCCATTCTCCCTACTCTTAGTCTTAATCCCACCATTCAAATTCCCATTAGAATTTCCATTCTCCAGCGCTGCTCTCCCTTTGGCAGCAGAATCGCCATCCGCATCATCCTTACCGCCACCACTTCCGCCGCTGTTCTGCTTCCCGCCGCCCTGCGATCCGGCCTTCTGCGCCGCAGCGATCTGCGCTTGCTTCTTGCTAGGCCTAACCGCCTGCTTCGATTTCTTCATCTCTTCAGCCCTAGCCTCCGCCTCCTTCCGGAGCTGGCGGAAGGTATCGTCGAAATCTTCATAATCGATCCGCTTGGGATCGTAAATCTGCGAGAACTCCTGCTTCACCATGGAGAGGAGATCATCAACATAGAGTAGATGAAGGATTTTCTGATAGACGGCGACGAAGATGAGCCCTAGATCGTTGTGAAACGTCCATTTGAGGGTGTATGAAGCGCCAGGGCCGTCGTAATTGTAAGAGGAATCGGCCGATCGCTCTTCCAAGAGGCAGGATCGGATCAAGGCGTCGATTGGGGATCCTCTAAGGGCGTTGCCGAGCTCTTTGCATGTCCAGAGGATCAAACCTCCCCTTGTGAAGATCAGCAACTGCTCTAACATCTCTAAACCCTAATTTCTACCGATCGATCTCTCTCTCTCTCTATCCTGCAAATCAAAATCGAATCAGAGAAAATTCAGATCTGAAAGAAAAAAACAAGAACAGATCTGTGTATCTGATGAAAATCGAAGAAGATGATGATTGGAATTGAGATTTGAGATTTGAGATTTGAGAAGCGCGTACCTGTTTGGATGTGTCTTTTTGTTTTTGGTTTTGGGGAGAAACAAGAAACCCCGGAAGAGGAAGGAAAAAGGAAGGACTCGAGGAAAGGTTTGGTCGGGGCGAGTGTATATATAGAGGATGGCGGTGGCCGGTGGGTGGGTGTGTGCGTGCGGTCTGACTCCGTCTGAGTCTGACTCGAATTGGGGTCGTTGTTGGTGGCCAAGGGGAAGGCATCTATTGTCTAAATGTGCGCAATGCCACGTGGCCTCTATTTTCCAAAAATGTCCATGGCCAAAGAATGAGGGTATCGATCCATGGTTGGGTATGTGATTTTTCGAGGGGTAGTTTTACAAGGTTGGTACTTGGGCCATGGTTTTATTTATTTTTTGGGATTTAAAGTAGAGATGTCAAGTGGGCCGTGCCGGGCCGGCCAGCTAGACGCGGGTCGTGCTGGTCCAAGCTGTGCTGGCCCGCTGGCCCGTTAGGCACGGCCCGCCAGGCCCGCTAGCCTAGTGGGCCAACCCCTGCGGCCCGCCAGGCTTGCCTGGCACGGCCCACCTGGCCCGCCAAAAAAAATTATTTTTTATATATTTTTTTAATTTATAAAAATCTAATTCCCAGCCAACTAACAACCCTAGGCATTTTATAATAAAAAAAACACTTATATAACTTGGTAAGGTAGGACTTTAGTGTAAATTAGTCACACTAATAATGAGGGGTAATGTGTTTTTGGGGAGAAGTAATAAGGGGAATGTTTTGGTGTGACAGACTTACCTTCACTAAATTTGTCCACTTGCCTTCACTAATTTTGTTGTCTTCAGAGATATTTGAGAATCTCAAATGAAATTCCCTACCTGAATTCATCTATGTTCAAGAACCCCTGAGCATTTGAGAAGTTGAGAATCTTTATAGGTTGGAAAGCTCAGAATTAAACACAGGAATATATTCATAATTCAGTTATTTATGTTCAATATAATCTCGTCACATGTACCTATGACTCCACTCTCGATCACATCACATGAAGCCATATATTTACATTGATATGAACACTAGGAAAAAGAAGTAAAAAATATGTAACCATGATAAAGATAATGAGAATTATTAACTAAGACTAAAAACCCATAACTAAAAAATAAAGAAATTGATGCAAATCTAAATAAAATGAAGTCCAAGGTTGTGGTTTCATGGTGGGTCATTTGGAAGACTTGAAATGATTGTTGATAAAGGTAAAAATATTAATCGCGCTAAGTTCTTGTTTAAAGTATGATAATTAAGCCAAAAAATAGAAATTGAGTTTGCCATCTCAATTGAAATATCCTTAACCATGGCATTTTAATTTGGCTGAAAAATTAGTAGAAAAAATGACATGATATGTTTTTTTTTATATTTCAGGTTGTTTGAATGAAAGAGTGAAAAGTTGGATAAAAAAGGTGTTAGCTTCTCATCATCATCTAAAGTGGCTAAGTTCTCATCCTAATGTAACTAATAGTTTAATATTCGTGGTTAGGTTCACATCCTCATCTAACTAGTTTTAATATTGTTTGAATAAATATTAGTATACAAAAGTTAGGTAGTCTAGTGATTGGGTTTATCTTTCACATCCTAATAGATGTGAGATCGAGTCCACCCAAACACATTTATTTTTAACCGACCAACCTGATGCAATTATTAAACTGGCCCACCTAATAACTTTATTAAAAAAAAAAAGTTTATTAAACGTGAGATTTGCCCCCAAAATGTTTAAAGTATAAATATTTTTTTTTTAAGTTATTCATATAATAATAATAGTATAATATCTCACGGCCGATAGATATGGCACAAGCTGATTTGTGTGATATATCAAGGCTATAGAATATTGCCCGAACAACTATTTAAAGAATGCTTAAACTTTGATAATTTAGGATTTAGGAGTGAATGTTAACTCTAATTGCAGTTGTACGAACAAAATTCCTTACTTATTTTTGATAACTTTAAATGCTAATAAACATGACTATGTATGAATGTCTTGTAGTGAGAATCTAGAGTTTATTCCCAGAATAGCACCCTCAAGTAAACTAATTCCCATAATAGCACACATTTGAAAATAATACCCAGAATAGCATCCCGAGCCTACGTGGCATATCCAATACTAACAAAAGAACCAAAATTATTGAAACCTAGATAGGGAGGGAGAAGAGAGATATTAAAAAATGGGATTGGGACGAAACCTAAAATAAGAGGAAAATGACATGAACCAAGAGACCAAGAGCCCCGTCCTTCTGGCCAATGCCAGTTGCCCGAGACCCTATCCGCATCATGGCCCAATTGGTCCCATAAAAAATGTTCTCCATGTGGGCCCCACTTGAGCTCACTTTCATCAGTGTGCAACCCATTCTCAAAATTTTAACCATATAATGCCTGGTGACCAAAGTATTTGTCCGTCAAAAATTAAAATTTAAAAAATTACTATAGAGTTATTTGTGCTTCTCGAATTGTGAGATATCGCATTATGTGATATCCTGTTCTATTTTAATAAGTTTAAACTCATCTTAATTATCCGAACAACTTTGCTGAAAATGATTAAACTTCAACCGTTGATGAACAAGTCTTAAATCTCAAGGTATTTGTACGGTCAAAATCCCTTTTTATAATTGCCGAGCTAGGGTAACTGATATGAAATAATAATATGGAATAATACTTTCCACGAGTAGACCCGGGCTCAATTCTTGATGTGTTTGTAATATTGAGTTGCCAACACCATTCAACCATGAATGTTGTGAACAGTGTTGTCCCTTTGATGTCCTTGTCATTATATGATATGACATAAGCCCAATTTTATGCTCATGGAACCTTCACCCACCATTGACTTGAATCTATAAAAAAAACTACGGTTACAATGTTAACAAGCTTTAAAGTAATTAAATCAAGGGTTAGAATGATCTGATGAGCCTGAATTTTCAACTCTCCCTTGCCTAAACAAAGAGTCATTTTCATCTGCCCTACTATGATAGACATGCGTATAAGTGACACCCCGTCAGTTGGACTGCATATGAGCTCATATGCAGTTTGCCCATAGGAGACCGTTTTCCTTGGTTCCACTTTATAAAATGAGCCTTGATAAATAATTTCTTCTTGTGAATGATCAGCCCCATAGAACATTGGAAGGCAATCGGGATCAGTCCAAGGGCCCATTTGTTTTAATGTAATCGAATTCTAATTTTTTTAAATATTGTTAAAAGTGGTTAATATATAAGAAAGGTGAGGATCCAAAATGACCATGAATTAATTTATCCTTAGTGGAAAATCAATATAGAACCAGTGGAGGTCTCATTTACATTTCCACCTTATATACTCTTCATCTTTTCAAAAGCCCATTTGCCCGAAATTCCCATGTACTTAATTTCACACAAACATCAGGCTGAGAAAAGAATGCAACTTATATCACTTTCATATTTACCTTCAATTGCATTCGCAATCGAGCAATGATTGAGCTGTTCTTTTTCTAATATCCATTGAAGGTCACATGTGATGATGTGCATTTTCTAGTGGTTCCTCTAACAAAAGCCGGAATCCCCAGAGGCCCGGCCTCAATAAATTTTGTTACACCCTCATAGGACCCACCTATTAATAATCAATCTCTCAACATAAATGCCCTTCTCTTTTATGAGAAGTTGAGAACTAGCTAAGTTTTAATTCAAAGGAGTTTAGCCCACCTAATGTAAAACACAATTAAAAATAAACACCCTCCTCTTCTAGATGACAAACTCTAGCCAAGTATCACTTTTAAGGAATCTTTGTGCAGCCTCTTTTCTGTGAAATATTTGCAGCAAAAGTTTTGGGTCTAATTAGAATCCATGGATCAGTAATTGTGGGTTTATTCACTTTTATTTCATTTGGTTTCAATAATTTTGGTTCTTTTGTTAGGATTGGATATGCCACATAGGCTCGGGATGCTATTCTGGGTATTATTTTCAAATGTGTGTTATTATGAGAATTAGTTTACTTGAGGGTGCTATTATGGAAAAAAACTCGAGAATCTATCTAACAGAAACCACACGATTTGAAATAAAAAATAAATCTAAAGAGCGACAAAAAGATTTACTTGATTTGGCTTGTAGCCTACGCTGACAGGAAAAACAACTTAAGCTTTTTTTTCATTGATCAAAGGAGAACTTTAGAAGAGTATTTTCTCACTCTCAAAGTCACCGCACGCAAACTCGCAACACTTCTCGATTTTCAAGAGCATTATAACGAGGCACATGCTCTCGACTACAATGCCTATTAGGATTCTTAACACATCTATATATAAATATAGTTAGACGGTTAGATTCACAATTATGAAGTCAATCCTAATATAATTTATACACTACTACCAAAAATAGAAAGTCCTAACTTAGAAAGAAACTTGCCTTTCCTACAATATAGAAAGCCAACGTATAACTTTCCATAAAATGCTATTGATGTGAACTATTTATATGTGTAAATAAGTGCAAACAATTAGGGTTACAAATGGGTATCGATTTTTCGATTACCTAGGAGTTACGACCCGCAAAGAACCGGGTCTGGAATCTATTTTTTATTCCAATTCATAAATGGGTCTGGGTTCAAAACCCAAGTTAGGTTTCAATCTATAAACGGGCTCAATTTTTGGTCCATATAGGTTTCGATCCGTGGACCCGATACATGACATACGAGTCTTTGATATTGCAAATTGTACCTCAAAATAAACTCTTTTTTTTAAACATTTTTTTTATGTATAATATTGGAGATTGTATACTCGATGCACTATTATAAGTTGAATGATATATTTAGTTTAGGAGAAAATTAAAAAATGAAGACAAATTAGAATCAGTTTTGGAATTAAATTATAATCCTTTAGGTGGATCTAATTCTAAAACCGGATCCAGGTTTTTCCATCGGAATCAACAAAATAGGTTCCAAGTCAAAATCGGACTTGAAAACAGAACCATTATTTAGAAACCAATAAGTCTATATGGACCCACTTATCTGCCCGAATTCCAGCCATATCCGAGCTGGAAGCCAGCTGGACGGTGAGTGGACCTAACATTTTCGAAGCCCGCCAATTCATTTTCGAAGCCCGACAAAACCAAGGCCCTGTTTCTTTAGTGGAATTTCTGCTAGGAATTCACCATGTCCAGGAATTCCTGGACGTGGTGAATTCCTGATGTGACAAGCTGTCTCCTGGAATTTCCAAATTCCATGTTTCTTTACTGACATTTCTAAATTCCAGCCACCTTTTAACCTTTGGGAATCCAGAAATTCCACTCCCCATATATTTTTGTGGAATTCCTGGATGCTCAAGGCCAAAGGGAAATCCAGGAATTCCACTTTGTCTGAGAATTTAAGAATTTCCGAGACAAGAATTCTTGAAATTCCAACAAAGAAACAGCCCAAGTGAAATGAAGAAAAAATCAGACACAGAGGCTGTAGGTTGCCTTAGAAACGAAAAATACTTATGCTCTCTTGCTCCAATACTGAACCCATTGCCGCGCCTCCCCATCGCGACGCATCCCCCTCGCAGCATCTCTCTCTCACTCGCAAGGCCCGTCCCCATCGCCGCGCCTCCCCATCGTAGCGATTCTGCATCTCCGCGCCTCCCCCTCGCATCATCTCTCTCTCTCGCTCGCAAGGACCATCCCCTGAAAGAGAAAAGATGAGAACATTGTTTCAAGAATGCAAACGGACGCCTCTGCCAAGGAATTCCTCGATCGATTTCCTCTTTCCCTCATTTTTAGGTATTTCTGCAACTATTCTTCGTTTTCGGCACATTTTTAGGTTTTGTACTCTCAATTTGTTGTTTGCATCTACAATGCTTTACAGAGTGGAGCAGATGTGCCTGGGCTAGAAAATGCCCTTGTTTCCTGCCTTGAAAGGATATTGAGGACGAAGTATGGTTCCTCATTCATTCCACACTACATGGTATGTACAGTCCACAGTGTGCCAGAAGGGATGATTAGCCTTCATTGTTTCATCAACTTACAGATTCTCAATGCAACGCTTCTTAACTTTTTCTCCATGATCTTACTAATCTTGCATCTCTTCAATGTCTTTAAGACTTTTTTTTTTACTGAAGATTGTTAAATAGAGATTGCTTTTTTTGTTGAGTAGTTATTTTTCTCTAGCCTTTTGTGCAAGCAGGTCTGCAGGCATACTCTCAGAGGGTCAGATGCTTAGCTTGTAAAACAGTAAGTGCCACTATATAAAAAATTTATGCAAGTGATGTTTGTTATATATCACATCTATAGCTTTGCTGGTATTTTCTGCAGGTCTCTTATCTGTTGGTGAATATTGATGGAAACACTAGAGTTGATGTGGAGCTTGTTATTAAATATGATATATACCCGCTTTTGCTTAATTGCCTTATTGAAGGGTACAGGAGAAACTTAAGCCGTTTTGCACATTCTTTTCCAAGTACCAATTATGATGATCAGTTTTTTTTTTTTTTTTTGGGTGGTAGAAGTTCAAAGATTATGTTGCTTAAGTGCTTGTTGAATTAGCCAAACCTCGTATATATTGTTCTGATTGCACATGTCAGGTTGAGATTTGATAATGGCCTTGAGATCTGAAATTTGCTGGAATTCAGGGCTCCATAATTGAGATTCAGGGCTAGTTTCTATAACAGTCCTTATGAATCTTGATAATGACAAAATTGGGCCAGAATCTGATGAGATCAGTCCCTCATGCAAACAAATAGGAAGGGAAAAAAACATCAAGAAACACCACCAAACCACCTTACATCATTTTATTCTCCATTTTAAAAATATTGATACGATACCTCCTTGACAGGAATTAAGTAACATGTCCATATTTAGATTTGTTGTAAAAGTATCTGATCACTTCCTTATAGAATAGAGCTTGTATAACTTATAATTTAGCCGTTACCTTTCCCTATTGTAATGTTGTTATAACTCTTAAGGTAGGACTAATCTATTTGGCCTGTTTCCTCTCAATTGAAAACTAACTTAGCATCATGCGGCACTACACTAAGAAATCAGAATGAAACTCTTGTAATAGTTGATCTTTTTAGGATTTCTTATCATTCTTGCTAGTGTGGCTATGCTGTGTGGTTGGTTAAGTGATGCCTCTAATTGTATTTGTCTCGCTGTGTGACATCATGTTACATAAGATTGAGAAAATTATTAAGAAGTGTCGGAAAACAAACAAAAGGATGACAATTATTAAGACTTTTATTTTTTAAATCATATAAACACATAATTCAATTATTCACAATCTAATTGAAATCAAATTATACATGTGCAGGGTACGACGGTGGTCGATCATGGAGACATTATAACACATCATGTGGGATTAGACCAGATCACCACACAAGAGACTGTGAATTTAACTGTAAGAAGATTTGCCCCCAATTTATGAAGTGTTGTGCTTAACTTTATTTCATATGGCCTCATATACTTTATGCATGTGCAGGTTTCGGCCAAAGATCTTGAATTGAACCTTTAAAAAGATCTGCCAGAATGAAATATGCGAAGAAGATCACTTGGAGTCCTTGTAGGGTGTTATCTTTTAAGATTCACTTAGATCACTTGGAGTGCTATCCCGTTCACATTGTTGTCACTTTAGATACAGTTGTATTTGTTGGATTTTTTTGGATATGTTGCCTAGCCTAAATTAAGTCGTATGATTGCTGATTGCTGTAGGTTATTGTCCTAACATGTAGACAACACTCTATTTGGCGACTCTTTGTTGTTGCTTTGTATTTAAGTGGGTGTTTGGAAGACACAGTTGCAATTTAGTTTATGTTTGATTCAAGTTTCTCTTTGGATGATGTATATTTGCTCTCTGTAACATGAATAACATTGTAAATTCTCAATTGATAAGGCCATGTTGATTTTTATTTGTTGTCTGATCAATAGCAATTTTATCAATCAGTGGGGTCAGTACAAACTACAAAGGGTGCCATAAAAATAACCATGGACTGTTTGGGGAAGCAATGTTTCTGAATGTTTGTGTTAACCGAGTTGAAAAAGTGCCTGAGTTGAAAACATCACAAACGTGATTGTAATTAACTGAAAAATAGCATATTTTAAGTTCATAGTATGGACTTGGAAATCTCCAAATCTCGGCCAAAAAATCCCTCAGAAAGTGGGCCAATAAGTGCCATAAACAGGGGTACTCAGCCATGTTTCTGCATGTTTGTGTTAATCGGGTTGAAAAAGTGTCCTAGTTGAAAAAATTGCAAACGTGATCGTAATTAAGTGAAAAATAGTAGATTTTAAGTTCATAATATGGTTTTGGAAATCCCCAAATCTCAGCAAAAAAAAAAAAACACTCGGGAAGTGGGCTAAAAAGTGTCCTAAACAGGGGTACTCAGCAAGGTTTCTGCAGATTTTTTTAACCGAGTTACAAAAGTGCGCGGTTTGAAACGCAGGCAACCGTGATCGTAATTAAGTGAAAAATAACAGATTTTAAGTTCATAATATGGTATTGAAAATTCCCAAATCTCAGCAAAAAGAACCATCAGGAAGTGGGCTAAAAAGTGTCCTAAATTAGTGAATGATGCTTTTGCAAGATATGAAAATTAAGTTTTAAGATAATCATGTGACGGAGAAAAATGGATCATGGTAAATAAAAGAGGAATGATACCCCTTTGGGAGTTGGTGGAGTGGTATAAGGCATGTGTTTGCTCCTCATGTCTCGTGTTCCAAACCCGCCAAGATTTATTTGTTGTGTGTTTATGTGGGTTTAGTGGGTGCCACATGGGAGATTAGTCATGTTGGATTACAGACCTAAAGAGATGCCCTCATCAACCCAAACAGGAAAACAAAAAAAAAAAAAAAAAGGAAAAAAGAAAAAGAAGATCCCTTTATTCCAAGCATTTCTGAACTCTAATGGGCTAATTCTTGGTAGATCTCTTTCTGCGGTCCATGATATAGCTCATATTAACAAACTAAACTATAAGGAAGGTACCGTTCAAATTTAGAGAAAAAAAAAAAACAAACAAACTATAAGGAAGGTGGGACCATTTAAAGAAGGAAATAATGGGCTTTAATGAGTACAAGTAACTTTTTAGGCCCAACCAAGACCTCCAGGTCCAAAATATATATATTTTGAGCAATGCTCCCCTAAGCTCAAGCTTAGGAAAAAATTTTCATAAGCTCGTGTTTGTGGGGCCCACCTTAGTCTATCCAAATGGACCAAACACATGACCCCCTTAAATTGCATATGTCCACCAACTTTCGGTAAGATCCGAAGTTACTGGACCGTTGGATTGATTATATATCAATCTGAATGAATTGTTGACCATTAAACTCTTGGGCCCATATGAAGATGATAGAAATGACGGTTGGGGCTGATTTTTTGCAAGGAGGAAGATCGTAGGGAGTCCTTGAAATCCCCTCCACCCCCAACCCATCCCCATGTGGGTCCCAAAGTGGGCCCCACTATACATTTGAACTTACCTTATCCTAAACTTGAACTTAGATGACCTGAATGAAAATACGATTGACATGTATTTTCCAGTAGGCCAGGGCATCCAGAGTCAGGCCCAAGTCTGACCCGGACAGTAGTTGGCCTAAGTTTTCAGGCTTGCTGTGCAGATTTAGGCCTAAGTTTTGGCCAAATAATGTAACTGGGTTGCACCCATGTTTTCCTGTAGACCTGATTGCACAACTCAGCACACCTAGGAGACATGACTCCTTACACCTGTCTGCTGGATTTGATTCCAAAATTATATTCGGCAGAATAAAGTAACCAAGGGCTGCTTTGATACTGTGGATCTCTAAGAATTTTGATCCATCATTGGGCGCCCAAGCTTATAATTTCAAATAGTGAAATGACTTTAAAAAAAAAAAAACACTCTAAAAGCCAAAATACTAAATTTTCAGAGAGAACATGAGGTTGATCACATCACGTGGATAAGTAAGATCGAATCAAATCCATACATATGTGATCCACTCTGTCCAGAGTTTTCCTTAAAAAAAAAATCAGTTAAATAATATAATAATATAGTAAAACAAAAGTTTCTACATAATAAGGATCCAAAGCTATCAATTCAATTCTCCATCCATGTATTTGCATATACGCTTAAATTTTAAGTAAATCCATATAAGATTGGTCATTAGATTTGACACATTGAAAACGTAGCTAAATTGTGTTTGTCCAACTAGACACTTAAATGTAACTTTCAATTTGACTAGAAATTCATAAAGTTATAAGCCACTGTAGTTAGCAAGAGGATTCCTTGATTCCGTGTGCTCTTTGAATGTCATGGAACAGAGGAGTCCAATGTTTCTAATGCCTCAGATCTCATGATATTATGAGAACAAACAAAAACTGATAAATCGCATGATATCATGGTTTTTATGCATCATACTAAGAGAAGTTTTTTTTTTTTTTGAATGATAGAACTTGAGAAATGATAGTCAGATGTGTATTTACATTTACCAAAATGTTATTTATCGTGTTTTGTAAAAGACCAATTTATTTGCTCGATTTTGAAAGTATATTGTATAGAAACTGATAAACCCCATAATATCATGCGATATGATGCGAAAAAGTTAAAAAATTGTTGTCTAAGTGTTTGATAATATTTGAATTTCGGTCATGAAATTAAAAGAACCAAATTTAAGAGGACTATTATTTCAAAACCCCTCGTGTGTGTGCAGCCTTTAGGCCCTTTACATCTAGATGGCTAATAGAAGGCTGGAGCCTTTATTACAGTCCAGCATTAATCTTGTGCCTCCTCATTATATAGCCATGATACTTCTTTAGAAGTTGTTCTTTCCTTCAAAATACCCTCTTGAATCGGTTATTATTTTTACTACTAGCATGAAAGCCCCTGCGATGCAGGGTTAAATATCATTAAAATGAAATAGCTACTCAATGTTAGCATTCAAATTAAAAAAAAAAAAAAAAAAGGTCAGAAATCATTCAATTAATATCAAATAAAAATGAGATATTTTATTTTTCATTGGTTCATGCATATGTGTTTCAATTTTGAAAAGATGGTTCTTATTTGAACTTATTTTTCAACTTTAAACTATTATGGGGTATCCTCTACTACTAAAATTTTACATTAAAGTGATGGTTATGTTTGTCGTTAGTTTTGATCCAACATGATTGAACCATGAGTTCCAATAAAAATCTCTGCAAGGGTTGCTTGTTAAGCCCACAACCCTACGTATATAGCTGAATAGTAAAATTGGCTACTGCACTGTCTGCCCAGCATATTGAACACAAACAGATGTGTATATTTTGCCAACAGGCAGATACTGGACTGGTATATGGGTCCAGTAGGTCCACTTAGATGGATGGGGTGGTTAAAAAAAGAGTCCTGCTATTGGGACACAGATTTTTTCTTTTCCCACACACACACTTTTAAAAAAAAAAAAAAAAATTGTGAAATGACCTCCTTGCCCACCCTCTTCCTTTCTATCTCCCCCACCTCCCCTTTTCACCTCCGGCTCCGGCCGGCGCCGGCGCCGGCGCCGGCCGAACTCCTCCCCTTCTCTCTCTCTCCCTCTCCTCCCTCCCTCTCCCTCTCCCTCTCCCTTTCCCTCCCCACTGTTTTCTCCCTCTCCCTCCCCACTGTTTTCTCTCTTTCCTCCTCCCTTTCCCTCCCCCCACCTCCCCCTTTCACCTCCGGCTCCGGCCAGCCGGCGCCGGCCCGGCCGAACTCCTCCCCTTCTCTCTCTCCCTCTCCCTCTCCCTTTCTCTCCCCACTGTTTTCTCCCTCTCCCTCCCCCACTGTTTTCTCCCTCTCCCTTTCTCTCCCCACTGTTTCCTCCCTCTCCCACCCTCTCCCTCCCCCACTGTTCTCTCCCCCTTCTCCCCGGTCTCTCCCTCCCTATCTCTCTCCCTCTCCTTCTTTCTCTCCCTTCTCCCTGTCTCTCCCTCTCCCTTCCTTTCCCCCGCCGGCAGCAGCAGATCGGGATCTGCTGCTGCCGGCGGGGGAAAGGAAGGGAGAGACCGAGACAGGGAGAAGGGAGAGAAAGAAGGAGAGGAAGAGAGATAGGGAGGGAGAGACCGGGAGAAGGGGGAGAGAACAGTGGGGGAGGGAGAGGGTGGGAGAGGGAGGAAACAGTGGGAGAGAAAGGGAGAGGGAGAAAACAGTGGGGGAGGGAGAGGGAGAAAACAGTGGGGAGAGAAAGGGAGAGGGAGAGGGAGAGAGAGAAGGGGAGGAGTTCGGCCGGGCCGGCGCCGGCTGGCCGGAGCCGGAGGTGAAAGGGGGAGGTGGGGGGAGGGAAAGGGAGGAGGAAAGAGAGAAAACAGTGGGGAGGGAGAGGGAGAAAACAGTGGGGAGGGAAAGGGAGAGGGAGAGGGAGAGGGAGGGAGGAGAGGGAGAGAGAGAGAAGGGGAGGAGTTCGGCCGGCGCCGGCGCCGGCGCCGGCCGGAGCCGGAGGTGAAAAGGGGAGGTGGGGGAGATAGAAAGGAAGAGGGTGGGCAAGGAGGTCATTTCACAATTTTTTTTTTTTTTTTTTAAATGTGTGTGTGGGAAAAGAAAAAATATGTGTCCCAATAGCAGGACTCTAAAAAAAAATTGCAGCTCAAATCCTAGTTGGGGAATTTTGGATGATGTAAAACTGGATCTAGTGACAATTGGTAGGGCCCCAAAAGTAGAGTGTTGAAAGCCAGAGTTGACTCAGCCAGGAGGTGGGCTTTCTCTGGGAAGGAGGGAAGATTAAAAAAAATAGAGGTATTTTAAAATACCTCAAGCAATCTCTCTCTTTCTCCTCTCTCCCTCTTTTGTTGGTGCCATCTCTCGAACCCATGACATATGGGAATTAACCCATGGTTTTAACCATCTTGTCAAGGTAGAGATTGGCAACACAAGTATTCATATTCACTGTTTTAAAATGATAATAGGAACCAGGCCTGCCCATCTAACCACCCATGCCTTCATCTCTATAGAATAATAAAAGGGCTTTTCTGCCACGAAGTTTGCCAACCATCCATCAAGCAACATATGCAGTGTATGTAGGGTTGTAAATGGGTCGATTCCGATCCGGGTCCACCAACCCAGGCTTGTTAAGGAGAAGAAGTGGATGCAGACTCGGAATCGTTTCGGAACATGTTTCTTGGCTCCGAAACTGGAACCGAAACCGTATATGGAACTGGTGTAGGTAGATAATGATATTAAAAAAAACATGATTTTTAGGAGAGGTTTTCGAAAATTGAGGTGATATGACGGGTTCAAAGGTCCGAACCAAGGTGAAACTTGACTCGGACTCGTTTACCTATCGAAGCCTAAATAAGGATCCAAATCCGATTTTTAACGGGTGGGAACCCCCGGAGAATCGGGAACCCATTTACATCCCTAAGTGTAGGATATCGATGTATGGGACAGTTCTAGATCCGGGTCCAGGTCTAGGTAGAGAATGATTTTAAAAAAACATGATTTTAGGAGAGATTTTCGAAAATTGAGGTAATATATCGGGTTTCGGGTCCACGGATCCGAACTAAGATGGATTCAGACCCGGACCCATTTACTTATCGAGGCTAAATAAGGATCCAGACCCGATTTTTAACGGATCAGAACGTCTGGATAATCAAGCAGGACCATTTACATCCCCAGGTGTAGGATATCGATATGCATGACCATGTGAGACTGCATACCTTCTTGAATTGTTTTTTACTTCAATGGGGAAAAACTCAGTACCTGAGGTTACAACTAGATGCATTTGAAACAAATCCCTCTTCAACTGATCACCAGAACACTAACAACTGTAGAAACCATTGCCAACCACCTCCAAGAATGCACCTCATTGAAATCTCTTAAGCAAATCCATGCTCAGTTAATCACCCATGGACTCCATTCTGAAAACTACTTAGCAGTGAAGCTTGTCTCCTGCACTAAATCATTAGGAAACATTGCTCATGCACGCATGATTTTTAATGGCTTAGTAGATTCTGCCAACATTTTCCTGTGGACAGCTATGATCACTGCTTATTCACAGCATCAGTCTGTACTTACTTGGGAAGCCATTTTGATCTATAAAAACATGCTCCAACATGAAATCCAACCAAACAGTTTCACCCTCTCATCTGTTCTCAAAGCATGCTCATTTCTGTTAGCTGCCCGCCAAGGCAGCCAAATCCATGTTCATGCTGTGAAACTGGGTTTGAACTCTGATGTTTACGTGCAAACCACACTGATGGACATGTATGCGAAATTCGGCTGCATCGAAGCAGCAGCTCATCTGTTTGAGACAATGCCTGTGAGGAATGTTGTGGTATGTAATGCGATGATCGTTTGCTATACTAAGGCTGGGTTTATCGATGCTGCACGGGAGATCTTCGATGAGATGCCTGAAAAGGATTCGATATCGTGGACTGTGATGATATCTGGTTATACTAATCGCGGGATTATGAGGACTGCGCTAGAACTTTTTACTCAGATGCCCAAGAGAGATGTTGCTGCTTGGAATGCCTTGATTACAGGGTGTTCTCACTGTGGGGACTGGCACGGAGCTCTGCAACTCTTTAATGAGATGCAGTTGGAAAATGTAAAACCCAATCAGGTGACTATGGCTGTTGTGATTTCGGTATGTGGTCAGTTGGGTGATCTGGAGATGGCGAGAAATTTCCATAGTTACTTGAAGGAAAACCAAATGGAAATAAATGCTCACATGTTTAATTCCTTGATCGATACATATGCGAAATGTGGGTGCGTGGATGAAGCTTATGGGCTGTTCTGTCAGATGCCTATCAGGGATACTGTGTCATATAATGCGATGATTGGTGGTTTTGCCAACCATGGCCATGTTGAAGATGCCCTGGAACTTTTCACAGAGTTGCTTGAAAGTGGCGAGCAACCAGATAGAATCACATTTCTGGGTGTCTTGACTGCATGCAGTCATGCTGGGATGCTAGATGTGGGATGTAGATACTTCAATTCTATGACCAAAGACTACGCAATTGAACCAACAGTTGACCACTATGCATGCATGGTTGATCTCCTTGGTCGCGCAGGGTTCATTCAGGAGGCTTATGAATTGGTAAGAACAATGGTAGTTGAACCTCATGCTGGTGTATGGGGAGCTCTACTCAGTGCATGTAGGATATATTGCAATGTTGAAGTTGGTGAAATTGCGGCGGAGAAGCTTTTTAAAATTGAGCCTGAGAATCTTGGTAACTACGTTTTGTTGTCTAACATTTATGCTAGAGCCCAGATGTGGGAGGATGTGGTGAAGGTTAGGCGTTGGATGAGGGCAAGGGGAATGCCCAAAATAGCAGGGTGCAGTTGGATTGAGGTGAATAACAGGGTTCATGAGTTCTTAATTGGAGATATAAATCATCCTCAGTGCCTTGACATCTATGTTATACTGAGGCATCTATCTTTGCAATTGGTGGCAGATGGTTGCATATTGGATAATGATTTAAGTTGCCTGAGTAGCAGTTTGGAAGCCTGACAGGGTTGAATTTAATTCTGTTGCTCTGGTTGATCAAATAGATGACCCATGATTGCAATTGTGACAGTTAACGGTACTCAGAGTTTCAGAAGCTGTATGTTGCAACAATTAAACATGATTACGTCTTTCGACCCAAAAACTGGAAAAGAAAAATGAAGATTATAACTTCGCATTGATTTTCAAGGATTCGATTTATTTATTTTTCCTTAAATGATACTCTCATATTAAGAATGATGACTACCGGTTATTTATTTATTTATTTTTTGAATAAAAATCCTCAGTGTCAGAGGATTGAAAAAACTAATATGTAGAGCTCAATGATAAAATGCTTCTGAATGGGGTAATAGATCATTTGGTATCCTTCTAAACATATAGTTGACCTTCACTTGTTGTCATGTCTTAAAACCATATTATTGTTGTACCATAAGGTCCATAACAATGATTTTGTCCATAATGAAGTTCAATATCTCGAGATAGAACCTCTCGATGGTTATGGTCAAACTTAATTAAGTACATTGTTTATCTTCATCATCATCGTCGTCATCATCATCATCATCATCATCATCATCATCAAAGCCTTCTCCCAACTATGTTGGGTCGCCTACATGATCTCCATTCCCTCATAACTCATGTTTGGATTGAGTACATTATTAAGAGATTTTTTTTAGACTTTTAGAAAGTCATATGTGCTTGTACTTGTTAAATGTATGGACTACTCAATCTAGCTTGCTTGGAATGTAAAAGCCGAGTTGTCTCCTTGACTTTAATTTGGTTAAGTTGACTCAGCTTTGTACTTGATTGAGTTCTAAACCATCTGTATATTAAGTGATACATATAGTTCCATATAGTTAGAATTCAGTATAATTATGTGAACCAATAGTTTGATTTAGCTGGATTTTGTCACACTGCTTATCTGGCTTTATTTGGAGGTTTTACTTGAACACAGAGCATATTGGTTTTTTTTTTTTTTTTTGGCTTCATGATTAGAGGCTGCTCATGCAATGGTGGCAGCAATCATACTTAGTGAGTAATCTCTCCTGTTCACTCAATTCTTCTGTGTCTTGAAGCTCATTTGGACATGAAAGGATCTGCATTGTAGTGGAAGTGGTATCTGTGCCTAACTTTTTATTGCAGACTGCAGGGCTGCATAATTGTGCAGAATTAAGTAGAACCGGAATCTTGATATTGGTTCCAATAGCCCAGGGAATGCGGAGACTTCTCTTGCCCTGCGACTATTGTAGGTTGCTCCTGTCATTGGTCTTTGTAGCAGTATTAAGAGTTGTCTGCCGTGAAGTTTCATGGGAAATGCCCCACAAATGCATTGTTGGGCTGACTTGTTTCATGGATTTGAAGGATGACTCAGAGAAGACTGTCCTAGATCATGAGGTAGTTACTCAAGGGTCAGAGAGTGGCAAATAAGATTTAATTGGATAGTTGAGGAAGGCTTCTCCACAAGATGATGGCTGCTTGATGTGAAGCCGGTTGATATTCTGAAATTGTCACAAAGAGGCCAGGAGATGTGCTATTTGATCAAGTTGGTTAGGAAGAAACCTTTCCATGAGATCCAGGCTGTAAGTACTACCATGCTCACTGTTCTCTTTGGTGCCTATTCATGGAATTTTTATGTGAGGTGATGAGTAGAAATCTATTAACCACGAGTGTTTGGTTGATTTCTATGCTCTTAAAGCAGTGATAACTTGCATGTGTGGTGCAGACATGTCAATGGATCTCTCCACACCTTTCTAAATATACATGGAACAGCTGCATATTTTTCACAAGAGCTGGACTACACAGTACACATGGTGATATTCTCTTCAGGTAGACACAAAAGTCAGTGGCGGACCCAAGATTTTCATTTGAGGGTGACAGACGATGATCATTCATCTTCATTGGAATCTTCCACTTGTGCTCATTGAGGTATTTCCACCTGATTTAGTCTTATCTTTGCCATGTCAAGATTATAGTGGAAACGTTTGCCAGGTGTTGGCCTGAGCTAAGACTTCTGCGTGGAGCACTCTGCTTGGTGCTTCGCAAGATCTATGGGAACCTGGAACCTCTGTCGTGCAAAGGTGGTTGAACCAATGGCTCTTCAGATGGGAGATCGAGATTGCAATAAGCTATGTGAGAAAACTACCATGTTTGTGGCAGTGAGAATGAGGTATGGAAGTAATATTTTTTCTTTTGGTTGTTGCTATTGGGAGAACTCAAAACAGCTAATCAGCAATTTGTAGAAAGTAGATTTATGAACTACTTGATAGCATTTACAATATAACAAAAATCAGTTTGATTGAGATCACTGATACCATTTATAATGCAGGGTCAGGCGTTTTGACATGCATTGCATTTCTCTTTCTGAATCCTGTGCCATACTTGCACAGTCATTCAGATTTTTGGCCTTGAATAAGTGAATTTTGTCCTTTAAGTGACTACATTTACAAAGAGGTGCGTGCATTCCCATCAATCTCAGTGTTCACCTGCTGGGTCACTTTATAATTGAAAACATATGTATTCAAGCAAACACACTTAACAGTGTTGACTCTGTTGAGTCTCCTGTGCACGATCTAAAGGTTCACAGTTGGTTGGCATCCATTAGAGTGTTTTTGTTATTCATGCTTCTGTTTAGTAGATTTACACAAGGGATCAAACATAGCAGCATTGCCTTAAACACTTGAGAAAGTAAAGACAAATGTGGAGAGATTTTTCCTATAATCATAGTCCAGGTTGGGCCCTGATGGACCAGGGCTTGACTTCAATGGACCCAGTTGGGCCCAAACCTTAATCAAGACATAATCTATATTAAAATATATGGATCATAATTTTTGCTGCATGCTCTTCTCAGTCTGTTTGAAATCTCACATGCATAAATGCAGCATGTGCCAAGGTAATAATAATTCATTACTAGTATTCCAGAATCTGCTTGGATGTAAAAATGTAATCACTTCATAAATACAAAAGTTTCTATAATGCAATCAAATCATCAGATACAAATAAGCCCCCATAATTAATACAAATAAGCCCCCATAATTAATGTCCATCGGATGGCACCATTTAAATCATCGGATCCAAACGAGCCCTAGTCATTCTGAACTTTTGGGCTATGATCCTCCACAACTCGATCCGGTTAGAGATTCAGATATTCTTGAATCATTTGCATAATTATGCCATAAGTAGATTTGCTAGTGTGGATCAAACAAGGTCGTCCTCAGTCCTCACGTTCTTCCCTATTTTGACCAGGTCTGAGCTGAGTTTTCCAGGGCTTATGGGCTGGATTTGTTGAGAATATTTGGCCTTAACACTTGAATAGGCTGGGCTGAACACTGCTCTCACAAAGGCCTAACTGGATGGCCTGGTCTGGATCTTATATGGGACAAGCCGCTTCTGCAGGCCCAGGGAAGAAGCCCAGACTAAATATTTTGCCTGATCAATAATTGGGCCGGGCTAGACAAATTTGGTAACTTTGACTGGGCCCATCTTAAAACCTATTTGTGGGTGGTTTATGTCGACATTCTGCCCTCCCAGGCCCATTCTTGATTTGAGTGGCCCTTCCACTGCGGTCCACCGTAACCCATCAGGCCCATTGGCGACCTGGTTCATGCCCGACTTACCACAGGTCAGGATTAAGACATGCTGGCAGGTTGGGTTTAAGATATGTGATACTGAACACACCCAGTGA
Source organism: Litsea cubeba (assembly GCA_012931725.1). NCBI lineage: Eukaryota > Viridiplantae > Streptophyta > Magnoliopsida > Laurales > Lauraceae > Litsea > Litsea cubeba. The sequence goes on along the minus strand of CM022950.1, from coordinate 71,931,440 downwards.
ACCTACCACAGAACCTGCTCCAGTAAGGGTGGATCAGGAGGGTTTCTTGTTTGACCTGGCCCATTGCCGTCCCTGGATGGAATGGTTAGGATTGTCTAGTTGTTTGAATGTGAGGTCTAGTGAAATTGCAAAAAGCTATTAGAATAGGTGGTTGATCATTTTCTGATAGATTGTTTTTGCCACTGATTTTGTACACCAATGATTTTGGATGGGAAGGATTACTTGATCTTTGTGACCTTTGCAAATTGGCCTCTGAGGAGTAGCCTGCAGGCTATTTACCTGGTAATCAAATTGGCACTTGAAAACCAATGATTGATAAAGATCAATTGAATGTGCCACGTCGGCTCATGTGGGGGACACCTTGCATATAGAGTGACAAAGGTGGGGCCTAATTTCTCAAATTCCTATTATTACATCAATATTATTATGTTGATAAATGAGTTGTTTAAAAGTGACATTTTACTTGTGAGCATTGTGAATTTTCACCGTTCAAATAAAGAATTTGAAATTCTGTATGTTTGTGTGCACATACTTTTCCGTGGAAAGGGGAAAAGTGTGTGGTTTTCCGTGGAAAACTCAGTTTTCAGGCGTTTGGTGCGGAACAATTCCACGGAAACGCTTTCCTGCCTCGTCAACATTTTCTTTGATAATTGTGGAAATGGGTTTCCTATGGGGGGTATGGGAAATGGATTTCCTCGGAAAACTCTTCCCACTTTTCCTCACTCTTGTCCATTTCAACCCAAAACTCTTCAACTTTTTTATTTTTTTATTTTTTTAAATAAATTATTATTTAATGTTGAATAAATAATATACATGTTATGTTATTTTTCTTCAAAAAGTTATTTCACCAAATAAGAAAATTTCATTTTCTATAAGGAATCCACAGCCGCACCAAACAACATTAGCACCAATTCAACGAGGAAATTTTTTTTGTACTAAACATAAATTTCTAAATTCTATGGAAATCTTTTTTCAAGGTTTTCATTTCTATGGAATTTGCCGACGTGGCAATTTCCCCTTTCCGCAGAAAAGGTGTGTACACAAACGTGCCCTAACAAATCGAAGGTGCATTTGCAAATTGGAATTCGCTCAAGAAAAATTTTCATCAGAAATACCGCTAAATAAATAGTCCCTAAAGTTATTGATTAGATATCAACTCCATCTAATTCAATCTTCACGATTGTAAGGCTAAGAAGAACACTTAGATCATAGAGCTTGACAATGAACGGCTAGATCTTCTATAGCACACTCCTCAAGCTTTTCTCCACCTCCATGATTCCATCCAACCACTTGGACATGTGGCCTATATTAGAGGGGTGTTTCTCACCCTCCCTTTTTCTATTTGAGTCAAGTTGAGACACTTCTTTAATAAGATCTAGCCCCCTTGGAAAGTTGATATTTTTTTTTATCCACTTGCCTTTGTGATAAGCAAGTGTGACACATCGCTATTGAGAATGCGACCCTACCCATATAACATAGCAAATTGGGCCCCATTTCAATTGCTAACAAAAACAGGATCAACTCTAATTTTCATATGGTCCAAATGCCTAGTGATTCATGTATGGTAAGTTTGATTGAATGGGTTGAATTTAAAATGAAGGCTTTCCAAAGCAAGATTATTTCTCAATTTCTGTTGTATCTAGAATAATAATAAATCAAAGCGTGCTCCTTTAATTGATTTTGTTTAATTTAGTTGGTGAATGAAAACTGTTGTTAACTTATAATATAATAGTAATTGATCATATTAATAAATATTTTTTTATTTACACATCATATCAATGAGATCATCAAGTACTTCTTAAAAAAATTGTTACAATCTTACTACCCACATGCTTATCCTTTTTAGCTCTTAAAGAAAATGCATCAACAGTGGAGGCCTGGCCCACCCCAACTGGTGCTGCTGTTATTGAAATCTGAAGGTTGGAAATAGTAGATTGTGTCTGTCAGCTTATCTGTCTACTTAGAAACATTTTAAATACATGCATGTTAGTTTTGAAGAGTGACAGGAATGCATTGCTTGATTGTGTAATGTTTTTATGTGGTCGCTAGGTTGGTAGGAGTTAGGTGGACCATTTACCCAATTCATCAAGAAAAATAAAAATACAATACCCAGATTGTGTTATTCCGCAGGCCACATTGAGATAAGAAAAGATCAGATCCCAACATTAGTGATGGAGATATGAATGGATTGATTCAAGGGAGATAGTCTTTGGTTATTTGTTTATGTCAGGTAGGTAGGGTAGATGGTGCAACAGCAAGGCAAAGATTGAGGCTTGTTTAAGTCTCTTGAAGGAGTTAGTTATTCTCTTTCTGTGATTTGTTATTATGATTTTTGTAGAAAAGATTGGTTTGAAATTGGGGGCATGAATCTAACCATGAAGAGGAGGCCATGAGAAGGAGGGAGTGGTTGTGGACCCCACTGCAAGAGCATTTCTTGTGGTGATTAAAAAAACTCTTTTTTTTTGTGTGTGTGTGTGGTGTGTGTGTGGTGGAATGTAATTTTGGAGGGTGCATCTTTATGAATGGAGACTCCTGTGAACTGTGGGGCGCGCGTGCGCGCACATATATATATATATATATAGTACTCTCACCTCTTTTTAAGGTATTCATGGGCTGGCCTGGGTGGGTCTGAGGCATTTTCATGACCGGCCCAGCTTAAAAGCTTAGGCTCGTATCCTCAAGTGCTTCGCCTGAGCTCAACCTGCCTCATACATGTCAGGCCCGAGCCTGCCATTTAGTCAATCGAGCGGAGTCGAGATGGGCTTCCTATCACTTGTATGGGCTTTCTATAACTTTCTTTGAGCATATCAGTCACTAAACTATATGCATTCCTTATTTGGGTCAAGTTTTGGGCTTTCTATCACTTAATCCAAGCTCCGTCCAAGTATTAATCAGGCCATAATTTAAATTCAGGCCCGGCCCATGTACTAAACCCGAAGGCCTGAACCCAGTCCAAAGTGGGTGGCCTCGGTTGGGCCGTGCTGGCCTGGGTCTTGGGCACCACGATCCCTTCTTTATCTTTTGGGAAGGCTCCTCCTATCTTTTGGCCCACCACTGAATGGATGAAGACTAAAAAGTGTGATTAATTAAAAAAAGTGTTGTAGGATCTTACACCCCATAATTCAGGCCTGGCCCAAGTACTAAACCCCAAGGCCTGAACCCAGTCCAAAGTGGGTGGCCCCGGTTGGGTCGTGCTGGCCTGGGTCTTGAGCACCAGGCTCCCTTCTTATCTTTTGGGAAGGCTCCTCGCCGCGACTCGAACTCGCAAAATGCGTGTCCCGTGACTCGAACACCCGACCTACCAGGCTCTGATACCACTTGTAGGCTCTTACACCCCATTGAGCTACCACTTATCCCAAAATCAATTGGTGATAGGAAATGGCACAACAATAGTTTTATGGTGAGGGCGAGGGCTCGACCACAATTATGACCCACAATTATGACCGCTCAGGAGCGAGGGTGGACGTTGACCCCAACAAGTGTGATTAGTCTTTTTTAGCAAAAAGACTCTACTAACTCTTAGTAGCTAATGGAGTCCATGGTCGCCATCATCTTACCCTTATATGGAGATACATCAAATCTTTCCAATTCTCTCCTTTATCTAGATAGATGATAGAATTATCAGAATTTAATTAGTTTAATCACATGCCTTACATGTGATAAACCCACCTGGAGTGAATTTGATTGAACCTGGCCAAATACACTTGAACAGTGTTTGTGAGTGCTTTGGGTTAATCAAGAGAGACATCTGCTGCTGATCAATTACATGGCCCATTCATAAAGTGGGCCATGATCACCACCAATCTGATCAGTTGTGATGAATGAGCGGCATCCAAACATCATCTATTTTCATTTGATGGTTGACACTACTCAAGTATTTGAAGAATGGGAAAGATGGAGCTGATTCTTGCACAGAGGCCCATCTAAGGTAGGACTCACCAGACGACCGGTCCAGAGCACTTTTGACCCATCACCCATGTGGACCCCACTGAATGCAAAGCCTTTCCATTTGCTAATTGGTTTAAATGATCACCTGCACATGACCTGATATAAAACTATGTAATGGAAGACATGGATATCAAGATAATGATAGTCCACAAAGGAAACCTTCATGATCCTTCTAGCCTATAGGGTCTGGTAGGCTCCACATTTAATCAAATCATAGATCAATTAAACCAATTTCTAGCCGGCACTAATAGTCAACCTGTTTTAAAGAAACTACGGTCCCCTTGGGTAGTTGACCATTTTCCTTCTTATTTTTTTCTTTATGGTAGAAGACTATTTCCCTTCCTAAGGTATGATCTGACTTCAAAGGTAATCAAATAATTAATAAAATATAGCCATGACAAGTCAGGATATGTGATGCTTATGCAGTCAACATATTTAATTGAGGTTGGACCCTAATCCATTTATGAGAGAGAGAGAGGGGAAAAACTTTTACTGTGGTAATGACAAGTCCTTGTACATGTTTACTGTGTGTCCTACATTATCATAAATACTGTGGTAATAACAAGGTTAATTTATGAAACATCAATGCCCTGAATTCATGAATAATGCAATATTAAGAACAGGGTAATATCATTGTATTTTCACAAAGTTTTCAAAAAATCTATCAGTTTAAATATTTTTTTTACCAAGAACAGCCTGAAATCTTTTTGGCCATGCACAGTTATGAATTCATTTCCATTGTCTGAAGTTGTGTTGAACAATAAAGAGTATTAAGTTCTTTGAACTTTTGTTTTTATGAAAGAGAGCGTCTTGCATTTTTATAACTCTCATAGAAAATCAAAATCCTCTCGATAAAAAAAAAATAATTTACTTTTTTCTTCTTTTTTTTGCATTGTCGAAAGAAAATGGGAAATGAGAAAATAGGAATACACACAAAAAATCAAAATAATTTTCCTTTCTATCACATAATTTCAGTGTCCTAGTGCCACATACTTTTCTAGTTTTAATCTCATAATCCATGACTTATTAGCAAGTTTATACCTTGGGTATCATCAGATGGAGTGCTTAGAAGAGCATTTTGGATAAGTCATCTGTTCTTCTAAAAAAAAAGCTTCTGTGATGAAAAACTGAAACCCATTCACTTGATTTGATATCGTTTTTGATCAAACAACTAGCATTCTAATGGATCTGTTGTAGGTAAATAGACTCCTTTAACCGGATTGTGAAAGTCATATGCTAAATATTTATGGGTGACAAAACCTGACCTACCTACTAACCCAACTCTAATCTCTGTGCCCACTGCCAGACAAACCTTGGACCACACCTAGGACTCAACCTATTTTGATCCGACAAGAATCTAGGGCCCTCCTAAAATTTCAGAAAACCCCCTCAAGTTTAAGGAATTTTTATAATTTTTTACAAACGCCCCCCAAAATCTTAAAATATATATATATATTTTTTGAAAATCACATGCATTTTTCCCAAGAATTTTTTTTATATATGTAGTGGCCCTCTGAATTCCTGGGTCTGCCCTTACTCAAGGGTTCTCTACTTTTGTGATGGAGAGACCATGCATGGCTGACTATAAATGTGGGGTTCAAAACTGCCATTATGCTTAACTACCACAATAAATGTGAATTCGGTTCACCAAACGCGTCTTTCTGATGACCAACACAATAAATGAGAATTTTGTTTTGCCAATCCCATTCTGCCCCCCTTGAATGCCAAAAGAGACTTGTCCTGATTCCTGTGATGAAATAATCAAGTCCAAGTTAAAATGTTAAATCCTGTGTAGGACTCAAGCATAATAGTAGGTTCTAAATTTTGTGTTAGCTTATATCTTGTCACCCCACTTAGAGCCGGCCCTGAAGGGGGGCCGGAAGTGCGTTCGCCCCGGGCCCATTTTTCAGGGGCCATCATATAAATGGTTTGAAAATCATAAATCTAAAACCTGACTATGCTTCTAAATTGAAGAAAAAATTGTTATATTTTGCACAATTTATAAATATGAAATATCTCATCTTCTGCCTTAGCGAATTGGGTTCCGTTTAAATGAAGTAAATTACGATCCACAACGTATGAATGGTGAATTCTGATCCAGTGATTAAAGTAATCCTGGACTACAAATCTAATTCATAGGCCTAAATTCCAATTCCAACCCATTTGCATTCATTTGTTACACTTGTGTTAAATACTCAGGCAAGCTGGACTTTGTAGCTGGACCATTAAGGATAAATATTGGGAACACACAATTAGACCAAATGACAACACACTGACCTAAAACTTAGCCCAAATTGGGCTAAGCATGTGTAGGTAGCCTGCCCATGATACCTTAACATCTTTATCTCATTAAAACTCTCTCTTTTCATTCTTAAATTTGATTGGTATGCAGCGACATGATCACACAGATTAGGTCAAAACTTTTAGAAGCTGGGGCTGGCTGCAAGCCAAATTTCCTCTTTACTTGTAGAATACAAATAAACAAACCTTTTTGAATCCTCTTGTAGGCGTTTTGTTTACTTTAATAAATCACTCCCTTTCTTTAAAAAGAAAGGGAAAATTCTTTCGAAGGAAAAGGAACCGAGCCCTTCTTGCTTTAAGTATAAAGTCAAAATTAAAAGAGAGAGAGAGAGAGATACTCTCATGTCAATAGGTTTAAATAGCATTTACATCTTGTGCAATTCATAAAGGCTGTCATCTTTCTTACCATACACAACCACACGAGAGTCATGAATCATGATGTCTTCTAGACATTACACATTTACACTACACTACATCATCATGTCTTTTTTATATAGCATTATTTCGAAAGAGCAAAGCCTTTTACCTTTTTTTTTTTTAATCAATTTCCAACAAATTCAATTTTAGGGTTGTTTGGATGTTGGGAAATCAAATAGAGAAAAGTGTCCACATCATCATCATTATTATAAACTTAGGAAACTAACTTATTGAGTGTATATAGTTACCGTGTTTTAGAAATATACTTGTTTTGCTCTAATAAATATTTAGCCTATGTTTGACATTTCTTTTCCAACCTCTATTCATACAGGTTAGGAAATAAGAGTGGTTTGGGCACCCCAATTTTACCCTCTACTTGTTTAGAGAAGTACATGTAAATCTTCTTAAATGAAAAGCCCCATTTTTTGGGCTAGTGAAAATAGAGTTTTAGCCTCTTTTTTTTTATGGCTTTATTTTGGATGGCTCTATTTGAATATGAGTAGAGACATGCACTCAATGTTAAAACTAGGATTTGGTCTATGGTTATTTTTATAGATATAGAGATGTCTCACCACTAAGCTATAAGTGGATTCGCCAGTAAAATATATTTTATATTAAAAAAATAAAAACAGATGAAGATATTTGGATGCCTTATTTCTATAAATTATTTTTTCTACTGCTTCATTTCTATTTCTGTTTTTTTTTTTTCCAAAATAAAGTACATCTCACAAGAAATTCAGGTAGCAAAATTCACTACCCTTATCTGGTTCTTATTTTATCAGGACTACAATATGAAAGGGACAGAAAGTGAAATTGTCCTATTTTTCAGCAATGCAACAAATGCATTTCCCTATCTTTCAAACTCAACCATTTTCTTGCCAAGAAAAGGGGAAAATCAGTTATTTATTTGCATTTACATCTTTCATTGTTGATAACTATAGATTAAATGGGCCCAATGCATGAAAACTCCACTTGGACTAATTATAAGTCCCAACTTAAAGTGTGCAGCCCTACGTTAGAATCAAGTCCTGAGAAGGATGACATGATGGCCTTATGACAATGAAAGATGCTCTAGACTTTAGGGCTATCATAAATAAAGACCATACATTGCTTTGCCTTTAAGATAATCGTTGCATTATCATCTATATTTGAAAATACTGCATTTGTCCATTGGAACGACATGTACATTTCCACAACAGCAATGAAACTGAAACTTTTTCAAACTATCAGGATAAATGGCAAAATGCTTTGAGATAAATTAATATTTTCAATAATTAAACTTTAGTGGTTATTATTTATATTTTTTCAAATTCAATTTTATTTGCAATTGACATTTTTCCAATACGAAGAAACCCCGGCCCCCTACAATCTGAAAATATTTTGAAATCATTTTTGATGCAATAACAATTTGAGAGCGAGATTTGCGACACTTTTGCTTTATTAATTTTACTTCTACTTGCCACCAATTTTCAATCTAAAAGACTCTTAGTTTGTATTTAGTAGACTAGTTCTAAGAATAATGTTAGTTGGTGGTTGCATTAGGAAGTTTAAGAGAATGGTTTTATATTCATCATTCCTACTTATTTTATACATGCACACAAACCCACATGATTTCCTCAATTTCCATTTGAGAACAAGAATCTTGAAGAAAAAGGTGGTTGGGTTTTTAAAAGTTTTCCTTTCACTCTCAAAGAAGAATTTTAATTAGGATTGGGGGACAAGAATCTTTATTTCTTCAGTAATCTAAGATTTCTTCTCCAACCAAATAAACTTAGGGGGGTAATTTGTCAGTTGAACATTTTCTCTTTTGAAACTGTTCAACCAACAAAAGGTCTTGCTAGGAAGATGACATTAATCCAGGGATGAACTGCAAATAAATATTAATTTTTCATTCACAGTAAAAGCCCATCACATTAAATAATAACTGTAGTCAAAATCTTACCCCATTTATTGGAACCACAATTAATGAGCTAAACATGTATAAAAAATCTAAGATTCTTAGCCTCGTAAAGTCACAACTGGTGTCGAAAATATTATATATCCAATTTTTGGAAGTGCCATTATATTCTTGAAAGACAAAGACAAATCGAAATAATCTTGCCAAATGAGAAGTGTGCTTAAAATAAAATTTAGATTACATTTTATCACACTTATGAGATTTGTGTGGGAATCCCACCTAAAATCTCTATAGTTCTAATTATCTACATATCTTTACCAACCATATCATGGAGAAAAACCAAAATTTCAAGATTCTTGAATGTTGTTCTTAAAACAAAGAATTATTATCAAGGATTGATTTTTGTCCACATCATATAATGTTGTTACTTATATATATATATATATATGACAAAGTGGGCACCTTCTCCTCTACATTTCCCTTTTAAATGATACTTAATTAATCCTTTTCTAGCAGTTCTTATTAATTTGGGATATTGCTCGTACAAGTGTCCTTAAATCCAACATTTATCTCATAACAAGTGTAATATATATATATATATATTTTGCATAGCTGTTTGTACAAAAATGGTTCGATATCGTATGGCCCTAGAATATCGCACGGGGCAATATGTGTGATATCACACTGCTTTAGGATATCGCATGACCTGATGTGTGCGATATTACATGATCTTAGTATATCACACGAGCAGTTCTGTGGAAAATACTTAAACTTCAATGGTTCATGACTAATGCAAGATCTAAGAACTAAGTTATGTGAAAAATATTTAAACTTCGACGGTCTATGAGCAAATATCAAATCTAAAAACTATTGTATCGACAACATTTCTATTAATTCTAACTTTTATTTGTCTATGTCTTCATTGGGGAGGACAATTGCAAGATTCATGTGGAGTACAATGACAAGACAGTTAAAACCAACTTCATAATTATTCATATGAGGAACTTTTATGTTGCTTTTTACAAAATCAAAGGTTTAAGGGGCCCATCTGCTTACTAATTACAAAAGGTTCCGACACTATCCATCAAAGAAAAGTAAGAAAAGGAGCAAAAGAAAATCTTTTCTTGTCCAATGGATGTCACCAAAAGTGTGATCTAGGTGATCATTTTTGCAATCAACAAAATCTATTTTTATTTTTATTTTATCTTATTGTCTTTAATTAATTAGACAATTGAAAATATTAATGGATCTTATATTTTTTAGATAATTAACTCTCAAAAGTCTCTTATATTTAGTAAGCCAGTGATTCCATATAACAACTTTTTTTAACATGTCTAATTTTTAAAAAAACTTAAGAAAATCTTACAAAAAAATAAAAATAAAAAACAAAGAATAAGAAAAAACTATAGTTATAAAAGTTTCTGAGGAGCCAAATTTGCTTATAATTGATGGTATAGCCAACTCCTTTTCTTTTTTCGTTTTGAAAAATAAGTATTCACACACAACCTACATGCACTCACCCAAGTCTCTACTGTTAGCGCTATAGAGATTGATATATAAAGTGGCGGACCTAAGTGTCCGCACACGAGTGCAGTTGCACCAGTGGGATTCAAAAAACTCTTTAGATAATACCTTAAAAGTTTATAAATCATTGTTTATTTTTTTCATTTAACCATTGCCAGTACCACCCAAATAAAAATTCTGAATCCTCCATTAGCTACCGGCTAATGTGCAACAATGAAGCGTACTATGTGAAAATTGCAGTTGGAGAGATGAGCCGAAATAAGGCTTAGCTCTTGTTGTGCTGAATTTTGTTGGTGTTTTTAGCTTCATATGCTTGACTTGAATTGACTTTTAAACACCACGGCTAGCATTTGGGCCCACTTATTTGCAAGAACAGAGCCAAAGTATATCCTAGGGTTCACAATACTATAATAATTTGAGCTTGATTATTAAGCCCTCCTAGGCTCCTAGCCTTCTTTTAAAAGTTCAACTCATATCCCATCTTCATAATCTGCATAATCCATATAGATGACTTTTCTTATTTAACCTACTCAATCACCCAACAGAGGAAGATTCACGGTGGTCCTCACCCCGAGAAATACAAGTGATGTGTATAAAGAGGGATCTTTAAATTAGCCATCAACCTAGAAAAAACCAGTTGAAAAGGTATTAGCCATCCTCTTTAAATACATGGAATGGATTAATATACCAAGAAGTTTTTAATTCAACCGGCCATTCATTGTTAGCAAATCAGGCACTTGTTACTCTAAAAAACAGCAGAATAATAGAGTGCGTAAGTTGATATCTCTATTACATTATTTGAATTTTTGTATGATAAATTTCTTAATGGAATCCAATCTGATTTTTCTTCAATTTGGGCAAGTGCCACTGCTACAGTGGTGTCTACATTGAAATCAACCACTTTGCTAATGGAGCACAATGTCAATTCTTTATTTCTTTCAAAGAAAGCAAGTGTCGAAAATTACTAGTCTCCAAACAGCCCACCATTTCCATCTAAAAAAATGGTGGAGTCAAAAACCAAATATACCGAACTTCTTTTCATATGTCGTATATGGGAAACGTTTTGATCGTTGAAAAGTTAATTAAGAAAGCCGTTTCCTTTGACCATCGTTATCTAATCTGATCTAATCCTCTTTTCGGTCCCTTTATAATATGGTAGTCCACGGTCTATTGAAGTTGAATTTACTTTTCAAAACTGTCCTTATCTTTCACTAAACTCACCTTAATAATGAGAACCAAATCATATTGGGGGTGATTAATGGTCTTCTGGTACTTGAATGCTCGGTGGGACATCAATTGAAAAAATGGGGGTATACGGATCTAATATTCGAATTCCATTCTATAATTTTGGTGTTAGATCAAGATCCACCTACAGAAGTATTTGTCCATTTCAAAGTCTAGGGTCTAGACCATTTATTTGGGTACATCAAGTCTCCATATCTGGATTCCCTGTTTCGTCCAAACATAAAAAACCATATTTGATCGAATTAGGAGGCGTCACGCGCGGGGTGAAGGAGTCTGGTAATACTGTAGAATTTGCCTTGAAAGTGGAGCTATGAACAGTAACCATTAATGATCATGAAATGAATTCCAAAAATGTGGGTCCATGAATTGGTGATCAGAACCATTGGATGATTAGTGATCTTGTGAGTCCGTTTCGATACATATATAAAAAATCTCAGCCCTAAGTGTTTTGCATGATAAAGGGCATGTTTCTTTTTAACGAAATTAGAGATTTCTTTTATTACCAATATTAGTGTTCCTTTTGTCTTGAAGTCTGGTCTACCAATTATATAATAAATGTGTTAGTCAAGCAAGCGGTTGTGAGATTGGAGCTTTGGGTGGGTGTGGTTTCTCATGTAACCATGTTATTCCTTTTTCACTTTTGTTCTCTTGCCCATTGAATTGTCTTTCTTTTTTAATGAAGTTTTGTTTCTTGGTTACCATCAAAGAAAAAAATATATGTTTCTTTGTAGGATATTTGGTGGTTTCTACCCATAGTTTCTTAATTCCTCAATTGTTGTCTTATAGCTGAATTCACATATGCTAGTTTCTTAATTCCTCAATTGTTGTCTTATAGCTGAATTCACATATGCTAGCACCCCCAACACTTACCAATTTTGAGTTGTAGAATTCTACGAGCTAAAAGGAGCAATTCACAATGTCACTTCATTTGAAATCTAACTAATCAAGTAGGAAACTCTAACACAACAACATATTGAAATCTTGATTTAGAGAATTATACGAGCCCAAAGTGACAATTTATGAGATTACTGAATCTTTAAAACTTAATCAAAATAAGAATCTCTAAAACTGAGGGACACCAGCCGACATTGTTGTCGGTAACTTTCAAATTAAAATTATCTTCAAAAATCACCCCAAAAGTCAAAGGTCAAACTTATAATTCACTTTCAACTTAAATTCTCCAATATGGAATGTCATCAAGCCATTGTCCGTCCATTGGACAGTCCATGCTTAGGGCAGCCATCCACGTTGTAATTTGTGGGCCTTACCACCACCCTAGAGTAGAACAACCCTTTTATAGTGGAGTAACCGAAAAAGTGGGAGCATTATCACTTACCCTTCTTTTCATGGGGTCCCATTTTCCCTTCCTTTGCCGGCATTTGCGTGATAAAAAGTGATTGGCACTCAATATTTGATAGAAGACTTGTTGGAGTTTAGTCCTGAATTCCATTCTCTTATAAGAAAACAAGAAAAAAAATGTTTGGCATATTGGGCTGGATTTGGGCTCTATTTTATGTTGTTGATTGAACCCGGATCTAATTTCTAGCTCAATAGTTAAATGTGGTCAGGCCCAAGTATTTGTATAAAACAAAGGAGCCTTGTTTTTTGCAAATGGACAGGGCCCAAACTTAAATTTCAGCCCTGTGAGAACGTGGCGACGATACTAGATTTGAATAAACAGGCTGGCCACTGTGCTTTGATAGGCTTCTACCAGCCCAATACAGCCATGGAAATGGTTGCCAAAAAGTTATGGCCACCAGTACCACACATGTTACTCTTCCATCAACTAAAAGGTATAGGCCCAGTGCACTACAAACCCAATTAATGGGCCCCATTGTGGGCTGTATGGATCCAGAGTAACATTTATCAGTGTCCCAATGATTTTTCAGGGCCTGGCATCCTTATTTTTACTATTAGGCCAAGGCTCCCCTAAGCTCGAGCTTAGGGAGAAAATCTCGTAAGCTCGTACTTGTGGGGCCCACCTTTGGTCTATCCAAATGGACCAAACACATGATCCCCTTAAATTGCACATGTCCACCAACTTTTGGTAAGATCCGAATTTACTGGACCGTTGGATTGACTATATATCAATCCAAATGGATTGTTGACCATTAAACTCTTTGGCCCATATGGAGATGATAAAAATTACGGTTGGGGCTGATTGTTTGCAGGGAGGAAGATCCTACAGAGTCCTTAAAATCCCCCTCACCCCTATCCCCATGTGGGTCCCCAAGTGGGTCCCACCATACACTTGAACTTACCTTATCCTAAGTTTGAGCTTAGAGAAGCCTTTCTTATATATATATTGTTATGTTATGTTCAAACAATCTAGTGTAGTCAAACCTTTGACTTGGAGTCTTATTTACTTTCCATCCTGATATGAGGCCCATCATATATAATGGTAAGGACCACCACAACCAAGACGGACAAATACAAGGACCTTGAGCCTTGGAATTCTATAAATACAGTGAACCCACAATGCTATTAATGGAGGGACCGTTTCCATTACCCAAGGATGGAAATCCAATGTAGATAAGATTGCCTTTAAAATTCTCCTAACATTAGTGACAGCAGACTATTGAAGGCCCCATTTGGATCTTTTTGCAATCAAATGCACACAGATTAGTTTATGAATAAATGAAAGTTTATCTAGATGACCCAAGTCAATTAGGTACAGCTGTTTACTTATTTATTTTTTAAATTCTGTGGTAACTGGTTAGTGTTGAATTTGTATTATAAGTAACTATATTTACTACTAAACAAAATTTTAAGCAACGCAAATTCCAATGATCAGTATGAATTTGTGAACCTAAGATGTTGGGGATTCTAGATTCATATATGAGACCATGGTTAAAAAAACTGTCAAAAGTTGAGTCTCAAAAAGTAAATAAAATTTGCTTTGTGGACTTACATAACAATATTCAAATTCTTGATCACACACATTTGAGGAACCCCCCATTGAAAGGACTTGATTATTGCTGGTTCAAATAATCAAATCAGTCACCCACGGCTGTAAACCAGCAAATCTTTTGTGGTTTTCTTGAATGTGAAATGACCTCACTTCAAGATTGCTAGACCAGAAAGCAAGAACCCAAACTTTTATAGGAGCTGGTTTTCTCTTATGCACCTACCACAAGCGGAGTCCGATTTTGGTGAGGCTTTTTCGTGATGATTATCGTGAATAGAGCTATCTAGGTAGACGTTGCACATAGTGAAGTGGCGGACCGTGATTGGCTTATTTACGGTCACTATGGAGAAAATGCCTCGTACGATTCTGATTCACACATGTGCATCGGCGTCGGTTGTATGGGTCCTGTGGGCCCGTTTGGCATTTTACTTTTAAAGTGAAGTTGAGTGAAGTGAAAAAAAAAGAATGAATAAATTATGCAGTTGGTTATGATGATATTTTATTTGTAGTTGTTTGAAATGTAATATTTTTGACTTTTTATATGGGAGAAGGAGTTTTTTTGTCTTTTAGTTAATAATTGTAGTTGCTTTTTGACTTTTTTTTTTTTAAAAGATGGAGGGAGTTTTGGTAAAAAGTGATTTTGATTTGATGTTTAAATTAACTTAACTTTACTAGTCAATTTACCAAACGGGCCCAAAAAAGAAGTCCTTCCTTTGGTGACGAATGATTTATAAATCTCCAAGAGTTTAAGATATAGGTGAGAAATGAATGTCCCCTCATGCCCCCATAATAGCCACACAATTTAACAAGACCCAATTAACTTCATTAAAAAAAGAAAAATCACCTATCACCATCATCCACCGACCTAAACCCTTTATAAATCTCCTTACATACATAATCAAAACAAACAGTATCCCATCAATGCACTGTTACATCCCATTAAAATCTCAACCGTTTGTATCATATTGCAGGGCCAAGACCAATCTCAAGACCCGTATGCACGAAATTCAGGTGGTCCACCGACCACGCTCCCAAAGCTCCTCAGGTTCAGTACATTATATATTTTATAATAATTACCCCGTTGACAGTTATAGCAAATTACAGTAGTCCCGCGCGGACCACCGAAACGCCAAAAGCCCGCACCTTTCCAAAATTTCAACTCCCCCGACAGATAGAAACCCACAAACACACACACTCTCACGCACACAGAGACCTCTGACAAAACCTCTCTCCCTCTTTCTCGATCGCTCTCGATTCGGCTTCGACTTCGAGTTCGACTTCGAGTTCGTTTGGTTTTTACTTTTTAGGGTTTCTACGGTTTTGGGTTGGGATCGAATGGGGGGTTGTGTGTCGTGTAGGGGCAGAGGAAATGGAGTTTCGACGGAGAATCGAGCCCTAGAACATGGCGATTTCGTCGCCTTCGAGCTCGAAAGAGCGAGGCTCGAGGAGGTGGAAGCAGAGCAGGAGCAACAGAGGATCGGTTTCCGATCGGATCTATGGAATGGTGGATTTCGGATTCTTGAGTAGAGGAGGTGGTGTGGGGGGAGGGGAGGAGGAGCTGAATCGGAGCCACGGGCGGATGTTCGTGAATGGAGCGAGTGATGTCGCGTGCTTGTTACTCAGCAGGGAAGGAAGGGAACGAATCAGGACGCATGCTCGTTTGGGAGGTGCGTTTCAGTTCGGTTTTTGTTTTGATTTTGGATGACAAGTCGTTGGCTGATGATTTGTCGCATTTTTTGGTTGGTTTTGATTGTTGCTGAGTTTGTTTTGAAAATTTTCTTGTTTTGCATCTGTTTATTTCCGTGAGTTTTGATGAGATGCATGAGATCAG
>CM022950.1:71784567-71908052 GCA_012931725.1 Litsea cubeba | reverse complement strand
GAATCTCAAATGAATTCCCTACCTGAATTCATCTATGTTCAAGAACCCCTGAGCATTTGAGAAGTTGAGAATCTTTATAGGTTGGAAAGCTCAGAATTAAACACAGGAATAATTCATAATTCAGTTATTTATGTTCAATATAATCTCGTCACATGTACCTATGACTCCACTCTCGATCACATCACATGAAGCCATATATTTACATTGATATGAACACTAGGAAAAAGAAGTAAAAAATATGTAACCATGATAAAGATAATGAGAATTATTGACTAAGACTAAAAACCCATAACTAAAAAATAAAGAAATTGATGCAAATCTAAATAAAATGAAGTCCAAGGTTGTGGTTTCATGGTGGGTCATTTGGAAGACTTGAAATGATTGTTGATAAAGGTAGAAATATTAACCGCGCTAAGTTCTTGTTTAAAGTATGATAATTAAGCCAAAAAATAGAAATTGAGTTTGCCATCTCAATTGAAATATCCTTAACCATGGCATTTTAATTTGGCTGAAAAATTAGTAGAAAAAAGGACATGATATGTTTTTTTTTATATTTCAGGTTGTTTGAATGAAAGAGTGAAAAGTTGGATAAAAAAGGTGTTAGCTTCTCATCATCATCTAAAGTGGCTAAGTTCTCATCCTAATGTAACTAATAGTTTAATATTCGTGGATAGGTTCACATCCTCATCTAACTAGTTTTAACATTGTTTGAATAAATATTAGTATACAAAAGTTAGGTAGTCTAGTGATTGGGTTTATCTTTCACATCCTAATAGATGTGAGATCGAGTCCACCCAAACACATTTATTTTTAACCGACCAACCTGATGCAATTATTAAACTGGCCCACCTAATAACTTTATTAAAAAAAAAAGTTTATTAAACGTGAGATTTGCCCCCAAAATGTTTAAAGTATAAATATTTTTTTTTAAGTTATTCATATAATATAATAATGGTACAATATCTCACGGCCGATAGATATGGCACAAGCTGATTTGTGTGATATATCAAGGCTATAGAATATTGCCCGAACAACTATTTAAAGAATGCTTAAACTTTGATAATTTAGGATTTAGGAGTGAATGTTAACTCTAATTGCAGTTGTACGAACAAAATTCCTTACTTATTTTTGATAACTTTAAATGCTAATAAACATGACTATGTATGAATGTCTTGTAGTGAGAATCTATCTAACAGAAACCACACGATTGAAATAAAAAATAAATCTAAAGAGCGACAAAAAGATTTACTTGATTTGGCTTGTAGCCTACGCTGACGGGAAAAACAACTTAAGCTTTCTTTTTCATTGATCAAAGGAGAACTTTAGAAGAGTATTTTCTCACTCTCAAAGTCACCGCACGCAAACTCGTAACACTTCTAGATTTTCAAGAGCATTATAACGAGGCACATGCTCTCGACTACCAATGCCTATTAGGATTCTTAACACATCTATATATAAATATAGTTAGACGGTTAGATTCACAATTATGAAGTCAATCCTAATATAATTTATACACTACTACCAAAAATAGAAAGTCATAACTTAGAAAGAAACTTGCCTTTCCTACAATATAGAAGCCAACGTATAACTTTCCATAAAATGCTATTGATGTGAACTATTATATGTGTAAATAAGTGCATAACAATTAGGGTTACAAATGGGTATCGATTTTTCGATTACCTAGGATTACGACCCAGCAAAGAACCGGGTCTGGAATCTATTTTTTTATTCCAATTCATAAATGGGTCTGGGTTCAAAACCCAAGTTAGGTTTCAATCTATAAACGGGCTCAATTTTTGGTCCATATAGGTTTCGATCGTGGACCCGATACATGACATACGAGTCTTTGATATTGGCAAATTGTACCTCAAAATAAAACTCTTTTTTTTAAACATTTTTTTTATGTATAATATTGGAGATTGTATACTCGATGCACTATTATAAGTTGAATGATATATTTAGTTTAGGGAGAAAATTAAAAATGAAGACAAATTAGAATCAGTTTGGAATTAAATATAATCCTTTAGGTGGATCTAATTCTAAAACCGGATCCAGGTTTTCCATCGGAATCAACAAAATAGGTTCCAAGTCAAAATCGGTACTTGAAAACAGAACATATTTAGAAACCAATAAGTCTATATGGACCCACTTATCTGCCCGAATTCCAGCCATATCCGAGCTGGAAGCCAGCTGGACGGTGAGTGGACCTAACATTTTTCGAAGCCCGCCAATTCATTTTCGAAGCCCGACAAAACCAAGGCCCTGTTTCTTTAGTGGAATTTCTGCCAGGAATTCACCATGTCCAGGAATTCCTGGACATGATGTGACAAGCTGTCTCCTGGAATTTCCAAATTCCATGTTTCTTTACTGACATTTCTAAATTCCAGCCACCTTTTAACCTTTGGAAATCCAGGAATTCCACTCCCCATATATTTTTGTGGAATTCCTGGATGCTCAAGCCCAAAGGGAAATCCAGGAATTCCACTTTGTCTGAGAATTCAAGAATTCCCCATACAAGAATTCTTGAAATTCCAACAAAGAAACAGCCCAAGTGAAATGAAGAAAAAATCAGACACAGAGGCTGTAGGTTGCCTTAGAAAAGAAAAATACTCTGCTCTCTTGCTCCAATACTGAACCCATTTGCCGCGCCTCCCCATCGCGACGCATCCCCCTCGCAGCATCTCTCTCTCACTCGCAAGGCCCGTCCCCATCGCCGCGCCTCCCATCGTAGCGATTCTGCATCTCCGCGCCTCCCCCTCGCATCATCTCTCTCTCTCGCTCGCAAGGACCATCCCCTGAAAGAGAAAAGATGAGAACATTGTTTCAAGAATGCAAACTGGACGCCTCTGCCAAGGAATTCCTCGATCGATTTCCTCTTTCCCTCATTTTTAGGTATTTCTGCAAACTATTCTTCGTTTTCGGCCATTTTTAGGTTTTGTACTCTCAATTTGTTGTTTGCATCTAACACATGCTTTACAGAGTGGAGCGATTGCCTGGGCTAGAAAATGCCCTTGTTTTCCTGCCCTTAAAGGATCTTGAGGACGAAGTATTGGTTCCTCATTCATTCCACACTACATGGTATGTACAGTCCCACAGTGTGCCAGAAGGGATGATTAGCCTTCATTGTTTAATCAACTTACAGATTCTCAATGCAACGCTTCTTAACTTTTTCTCCATGATCTTACTAATCTTGCATCTCTTCAATGTCTTTAAGACTTTTTTTTTACTGAAGATTGTTAAATAGAGATTGCCTTTTTTGTTGAGTAGTTATTTTTCTCTATCCTTTTGTGCAAGCAGGTATGCAGGCGTTACTCTCAGATGGTCAGATGCCTTAGCTTGTTAAAACAGTAAAAGTGCCACTATATAAAAAATTAATGCAACTGATGTTTGTTATATATCACATCTATAGCTTTGTGATATTTTCTGCAGGTCTCTTATCTGTTGGTGAATGTTGATGGAAACACTGGAGCTGATGGGAGCTTGTTATTAAATATGATATATACACGCTATTGCTTAATTGCCTTATTGAAGGGTACAGGAGAAACTTAAGCTGTTTTGCAACATTCTTTTCCAAGTACCAATTATGATGATCATTTTTGTTTTTGGGTGGTAGAAGTTCAAAGATTATGTTGCTTAAGTGCTTGTTGAATTAGCCAAACTTCATATATATTGTTCTGATTGCACATGTCAGGTTGAGATTTGATAATGGCCTTGAGATCTAAAATTTGCTGGAATTCAGGGCTCCATAATTGACATTCAGGGCTAGTTTTTATAACAGTCCTTATGAATCTTGATAATGACAAAATTGGGCCAGAATCTGATGAGATCAGTCCCTCATGCAAACAAAAAGGAAGGGGAAAAAACATCAGGAAACACCACCAAACCACCTTACATAATTTTATTCTCCATTTTTAAAAATATTGATACGATACCTCCTTAACTGGAATTAAGTAACATGTCCATATTTAGATTTGTTGTAAAAGTATATGATCACTTCCTTATAGAATAGAGCTTGTATAACTTATAATTTAGCCGTTACCTTTCCCTATTGTAATGCTGATATAACTCTTAAGGTAAGACTAATCTATTTGGCCTGTTTCCTCTCAATTGAAAACTAACTTAGCATCATGCGGCGCTACACTAAGAAATCAAGAATGAAACTCTTGTAATGGTTGATCTTTTTAGGATTTCTTATCCTTCTTGCTAGTGTGGCTATGCTGTTGTGGTTGGTTTAAGTGATGCCTCTAATTGTATTTGTCTCGGTGTGTGACATTAACTCATGTTACATAAGATTGAGACAATTATTAAGAAGTGTCGGAAAACAAACAAAAGGATGACAATTATTAAGACTTTTATTTTTTAAATCATATAAACACATAATTCAATTATTTACAATCTAATTGAAATCAAATTATACATGTGCAGGGTACGACGGTGGTCGATCATGGAAACATTATAACACATCATGTGTGATTAGACAAGATCACCACACAAGAGACTGTGAATTTAACTGTAAGAACATTTGCCCCTAATTTATGAAGTGTTGTGCTTAACTTTATTGCATATGGCCTCATATACTTTATGCATGTGCAGGTTTCGGCCAAAGATCTTGAATTGAACATTTAAGAAGATCTGCCAGAATGAAATATGCGAAAAAGATCACTTGGAGTCTTTGTAGGGTGTTATCTTTTAAGATTCACTGGGATCACTTGGAGTGCTATCCCATTCACGTTGTTTGTCACTTTAGATACATTTGTATTTGTTGGATTTTTTTGGATATGTTGCCTAGCCTAAATTAAGTCGTATGATTGCTGATTGCTGTAGGTTTACTGTCCTAACATGTAGACAACACTCTATTTGGGACTCTTTGTTGTTGCTTTGTATTTAAGTGGGTGTTTGGAATACACAGTTGTAATTTAGTTGTTGTTTGATTCAAGTTTCTCTTTGGAGGATGTATATTTGCTCTTTGTAAACATGAATAACATTGTAAATTCTCAATTGATAAGGCCATGTTGATTTTTTTGTTGTCCGGCCAATAGCAATTTTATCAATCAGTGGGGTCAGTACAAACTACAAAGGGTGCCATAAAAAGAACCATGGACTGTTTGGGGAAGCAAGGTTTCTGAATGTTTGTGTTAACCGGGTTGAAAAAGTGCCCGAGTTGAAAAACATCGCAAACGTGATTGTAATTAACTGAAAAATAGCATATTTTAAGTTCATGGTATGGACTTAGAAATCTCCAAATCTTGGCCAAAAATCCTCGGGAAGTGGGCCAATAAGTGCCCTAAACAGGGGTACTCAGCCATGTTTCTGCATGTTTGTGTTAACCGAGTTGAAAAAATCGCAAACGTGATCATAATTAAGTGAAAAATAGTAGATTTTAAGTTCATAATATGGTTTTGGAAATCCCAAATCTCAACAAAAAAAAAAAAAAACCCTCGGGAAGTGGCTAAAAAGTGTCCTAAACAGGAGTACTCAGCAAGGTTTCTGCAGATTTTTTTAACCAGAGTTGTAAAAGTGCGTGGTTTGAAACGCATGCAACCGTGATCGTAAGTAAGTGAAAAATAGCAGATTTTAAATTCATAATAATGGTATTGAAAATCCCCAAATCTTCAGCAAAAAGAACCCTCTGGAAGTGGGCTAAAAAGTGTCCTAAATTAGTGAATGATGCTATTGCAAGATATGAAAATTCAGTTTTAAGATAATCATGCGACGGAGAAAAATGGATCATGGTAAATGAAAGAGGAATGATACCCCTTTGGGAGTTGTGGAGTGGTATAAGGCATGGGTTTGCTCCTCATGTCTTGTGTTTCCAAACCCGCCCAGATTTATCTATTGTGTGTTCATGTGGGTTTAGTGGATACCACATGGGAGATTAGTCCTGTTGGATTACGGACCTAAAGAGATGCCCTCATCAACCCAAACAGGAAAAAAAAAAAAAGGAAAAAAGAAAAAGAAGATCCCTTTATTCCAAGCATTTCTGAACTCTAATGGGCTAATTCTTTGGTAGATATCTTTCTGCGGTCCATGATATAGCTCATATTAACAAACTAAACTATAAGGAAGGTACCGTTCAAATTTAGAAAAAAAAAAAAACAAACTATAAGGAAGGTGGGACCATTTAAAGAAGGAAATAATGGGCTTTGATGAGTAAAAAAAAAAAACAAACTATAAGGAAGGTGGGACCATTTAAAGAAGGAAATAATGGGCTTTGATGAGTACAAGTAACTTTTTAGGCCCAACCAAGACCTGCAGGTGCAAAAAATATATATTTTGAGCAATGCTCCCCTGAGCTCGAGCTTAGGGAGAAAATTTCGTAAGCTTGTGCTTGTGGGGCCCACCTTAGTCCATCCAAATGGATCAAACACATGACCCTCTTAAATTGCATATGTCCACCAACTATCGGTAAGATCCGACTTTACTTGGACCATTGGATTGGTTATATATCAATCCGAATGAATTGTTGACCATTAAACTCATGGGCCCATATAAAGATGATAGAAATTACGGTTGGGGCTGATTTTTTGTAAGGAGGAAGATCCTAGGGAGTCCTTGAAATCCCCTCCACCCTCATCCCCATGTGGGTCCCAAAGTGGGCCCCACCATACACTTGAGCTTACCTTATCCTAAGCTTGAGCTTAGGGAAGCCTTGCTCATATATTTTTGTAAGCATGACCTGAATGAAGCTACGATTGACATGGATTTTCCAGTAGGCCAGGGCATCCAGAGTCAGGCCCAAGTCTGTCCCGGACAGTAGTTGGCCTAAGTTTCCAGGCTTGCTGTGCAGATTTAGGCCTAAGTTGGCCAAATAATGTAACTGGGTTGCACCCATGTTTTCCTGTAGACCTGATTGCACAACTCAGCACACCTAGGAGACATGACTCCTTACACCTGTCTGCTGGATTTTATTCCAAAATTATAGTTGGCAGGATAAAGTAACCAAGGGCTGCTTTGATACTGTGGATGTCTAAGAATTTTGATCCATCATTGGGCGCCCCAGCTTATAATTTCAAATAGTGAAATGACTTCAAAAAAAAAAAAAAAAAAACTCTAAAAGCCAAAATACTAAATTTTCAGAGAGAACATGAGGTTGATCACATCACGTGGATAAGTAAGATCGAATCAAATCCATACATATGTGATCCACTCTCTGAAGATTCATGTTTTCGAGACTCAATGCAATAGTAGTCTAGAGTTTTCCTTAAAAAAAAAATCAGTTAAATAATATAATAATATAGTAAAACAAAAGTTTCTACATAATAAGGACCACCAAAAAGGATCCAAAAAGCTATCAATTCAATTCTCCATCCTTGTATTTGCATATACGCTTAAATTTTAAGCAAATCCATATAAGATTGGCCATTAGATTTGACACAGATTGAAACGTAGCTAAAATTGTGTTTGTCCACTAGACACTTGAATGTAACTTTCAATTTGACTATAAATTCAAGAGGATTCCTTATTCAGTGTGCTCTTTGAATGTCATGGAATAGAGGAGTCCCAATGTTTTCTAATGCCTCATATCTCATGATATCATGGAACATGTGTTACAAAAACTGATAAATCCCATGATATCATGGCTTTTATGCAGCATACTAAGAGAAGTTTTTTTTTTTTTTTCCTGAATGATAGAACTTGAGAAATGGTAGTCAGATGTGTATTTACGTTTACCAAAATTTTATTTATCGTGTTTTGTAAAAGACCAATATATTTGCTCGTTTCTGAAAGTATATTGTATAGAGACTGATAAACCCCATAATATCATGCGATATGATGTGAAAAAATTAAAAAATTGTTGTCTAAGTGTCGGGTAATATTTGAATTTCGGTCATGAAATTGAAAGAACCAGATTTAAGATGACTATTATTTCAAAACCCCTCGTGTGTGCAGCCTTTAGGCCCTTTACATCTAGATGGCTAATAGAAGGCTGGAGCCTTTATTACAGTCCAGCATTAATCTTGTGCCTCCTCATTATATAGCCATGATATTTCTTTAGAAGTTGTTCTTTCTCCTCTTGAATCGGTTATTATTTTTACTACTAGCATGAAAGCCCCTGCGATGCAGGGTTAAATATCATTAAAATGAAATAGCTTATCAATCTTAGCATTCAAATTTAAAAAAAAAGGTCAGAAATCATTCAATTAATATCAAATAAAAATGAGATATTTTTTTTCATTGGTTCATGCATATGTGTTTCAATTTTAAAAAGATGGTTCTTATTTGAACTTATTTTTTCAACTGTAATCGGTTATGTAAAGTGTTGGTTATGTTTGTCGTTAGTTTTGATCCAACATGATTGAACCATGAGTTCCAATAAAAATCTGTGCAAGGGTTGCTTGTTAAGCCCACAGCCCTACGTATATAGCTGAATAGTAAAATTGGCTACTGCACTGTCTGCCCAGCATATTTAACACAAACAGATGTGTATATTTTGACAACAGGCAGATACTGGACTGGTATATGGGTTCAGTAGGTCCACTTAGATGGATGGGGTGGTTAAAAAAAATTGCAGCTCAAATCCTAGTTGGGGAATTTTGGATGATGTAAAACTGGATCTAGTGACAATTGGTAGGGCCCCAAAATTAGAGTGTTGAAAGCCAGAGTTGACTCAGCCAGGAGGTGGGCTTTCTCTGGGAAGGAGGGAAGATTAAAAAAAATAGAGGTATTTTAAAATACCTCAAGCAATCTCTCTCTTTCTTCTCTCTCCCTCTTTTGTTGGTGCCATCTCTCGAACCCATGAGATATGGGAATTAACCCATGGTTTTAACCACCTTGTCAAGGTAGAGATTGGCAACACAAGTATTCATATTCACTGTTTTAAAATGATAATAGGCACCAGGCCTGCCCATCTAACCACCCATGCCTTCATCTCTATAGAATAATAAAAGGGCTTTTCTGCCACGAAGTTTGCCAACCATCCATCAAGCAACATATGCAGTGTATGTAGGGTTGTAAATGGGTTGATTTCGATCCGGATCCACCAACCCAGGCTTGTTAAGGAGAAGGTGGAAGCGGATGCAGACTCGGAATCGTTTCGGAACATGTTTCTTGGCTCCGAAACTGGAACCGAAACCGTATATGGAAACTGGTGTAGGTAGATAATGATATTAAAAAAAACATGATTTTTAGGAGAGGTTTTCGAAAATTGAGGTGATATGACGGGTTCAAGGTCCGAACCAAGGTGAAACTTGACTCGGACTCGTTTACCTATCGAAGCCTAAATAAGGATCCAAACCCGATTTTTAACGGGTGGGAACCCTCGGAGAATCGGGAACCCATTTACATCCCTAGTGTAGTGATATCGATGTATGAGACAGGTCTAGATCCGGGTCCAGGTCCTAGGTAGAGAATGATTTTAAAAAAAACATGATTTTAGGAGAAATTTTTGAAAATTGAAGTAATATATCGGGTTTCGGGTCTACGGATCCGAACTAAGATGGATTCAGACCCGGACCCATTTACTTATCGAGGCTAAATAAGGATCCAGACCCGATTTTTAAACGAATCAGAACGTCTGGATAATCGAAGCAGGACCCATTTACATCCCCAGCTGTAGGATATCGATATGCATGACCATGTTGAGGACTGCATACCTTCTTGAATTGTTTTTTACTTCAATGGGGAAAAACTCAGTACCTGAGGTTACAACTAGATGCATTTGAAACAAATCCCTCTTCAACTGATCACCAGAACACTAAACAACTGTAGAAACCATTGCCAACCACCTCCAAGAATGCACCTCATTGAAATCTCTTAAGCAAATCCATGCTCAGTTAATCACCCATGGACTCCATTCTGAAAACTACTGTAGCAGTGAAGCTTGTCTCCTGCACTAAATCATTAGGAAACATTGCTCATGCACGCATGATTTTTAATGGCTTAGTAGATTCTGCCAACAGTTTCCTGTGGACAGCTATGATCACTGCTTATTCACATCATCAGTCTGTACTTACTTGGGAAGCCATTTTGATCTATAAAAACATGCTCCAACATGAAATCCAACCAAACAGTTTCACCCTCTCATCTGTTCTCAAAGCATGCTCATTTACTGTTAGCTGCCCGCCAAGGCAGCCAAATCCATGTTCATGCTGTGAAACTGGGTTTGAACTCTGATGTTTACGTGCAAACCACACTGATGGACATGTATGCGAAATTCGGCTGCATCGAAGCAGCAGCTCATCTGTTTGAGACAATGCCTGTGAGGAATGTTGTGGTGTGTAATGCGATGATCGTTTGCTATACTAAGGCTGGGTTTATCGATGCTGCACGGGAGATCTTCGATGAGATGCCTGAAAAGGATTCGATATCGTGGACTGCTATGATATCTGGTTATACTAATCGCGGGATTATGAGGACTGCACTAGAACTTTTTACTCAGATGCCCAAGAGAGATGTTGCTGCTTGGAATGCCTTGATTACAGGGTGTTCTCACTGTGGGGACTGGCACGGAGCTCTGCAACTCTTTAATGAGATGCAGTTGGAAATGTAAAACCCAATCAGGTGACTATGGCTGTTGTGATTTCGGTATGTGGTCAGTTGGGTGATCTGGAGATGGCGAGAAATTTCCATAGTTACTTGAAGGAAACCAAATGGAAATAAATGCTCACATGTTTAATTCCTTGATCGATACATATGCGAAATGTGGGTGCGTGGATGAAGCTTATGGACTGTTCTGTCAGATGCCTATCAGGGACACTGTGTCATATAATGCGATGATTGGTGGTTTTGCCAACCATGGCCATGTTGAAGATGCCCTGGAACTTTTCACAGAGTTGCTTGAAAGTGGCGAGCAACCAGATAGAATCACATTTCTGGGTGTCTTGACTGCATGCAGTCATGCTGGGATGCTAGATGTGGGATGTCGATACTTCAATTCTATGACCAAAGACTATGCAATTGAACCAACAGTTGACCACTATGCATGCATGGTTGATCTCCTTGGTCGTGCAGGGTTCATTCAGGAGGCTTATGAATTGGTAACAACAATGGTAGTTGAACCTCATGCTGGTGTATGGGGAGCTCTACTCAGTGCATGTAGGATATATTGCAATGTTGAAGTTGGTGAAATTGCGGCGGAGAAGCTTTTTAAAATTGAGCCTGAGAATCTTGGTAACTACGTTTTGTTGTCTAACATTTATGCTAGAGCCCAGATGTGGGAGGATGTGGTGAAGGTTAGGCGTTGGATGAGGGCAAGGGGAATGCCCAAAATAGCAGGGTGCAGTTGGATTGAGGTGAATAACAGGGTTCATGAGTTCTTAATTGGAGATATGAATCATCCTCAGTGCCTTGACATCTATGTTATACTGAGGCATCTATCTTTGCAATTGGTGGCAGATGGTTGCATATTGGATAATGATTTAAGTTACCTGAGTAGCAGTTTGGAAGCCTGACAGGATTGAATTTAATTCTGTTGCTCTGGTTGATTAAATAGATGACCCATGATTGCAATTGTGACAGTTAACGGTACTCAGAGTTTCAGAAGCTGTATGTTGCAACAATTAAACATGATTACGTCTTTCGACCCAAAACATGGAAAAGAAAAATGAAGATTATAACTTCGCATTGATTTTCAAGGATTCGATTTATTTATTTTTCCTTAAATGATACTCTCATATTAAGAATGATGACTACCGGTTATTTATTTTTATTTATTTTTGAATAAAAATCCTCAGTGTCAGAGGATTGTAAAAACTAATATGTAGAGCTCAATGATAAAATGCTTCTGAATGGGGTAATAGATCATTTGGTATCCTTCTAAACATATAGTTGACCTTCAATTGTTGTCATGTCTTAAAACCATATTATTGTTGTACCATAAGGTCCATAACAATGATTTTGTCCATAATGAAGTTCAATATCTTGAGATAGAACCTCTCGATGGTTATGGTCAAACTTGGTTAAGTACATTGTTTATCTTCATCATCATCATCATCATCATCATCATCAAAGCCTTCTCCCAACTATATTGGGGTCGCCTACATGATCTCCATTCCCTCAGAACTCATGTTTGGATTGAGTACATTATTAAGAGATTTTTTTTAGACTTTTTAGAAAGTCATATGTGCTTGTACTTGTTAAATTGTATGGACTACTCAATCTAGCTTGCTTGGAATGTAAAAGCCGAGTTGTCTCCTTGACTTTAATTTGGTTAAGTTGACTCAGCTTTGTACTTGATTGAGTTCTAAACCATCTGTATATTAAGTGATACATATAGTTCCATATAGTTAGAATTCAGCATAATTATGTGAACCAATAGTTTGATTTAGCTGGATTTTGTCACACTGCTTATCTGGCTTTATTTGTAGGTTTTACTTGAACAGAGAGCATATTGTTTTTTTTTTTTTTTTTTTTTGCTTCATGATCAGAGGCTGCTCATGCAATGGTGGCAGCAATCATACTTAGACAGTGAGTAATCTCTCCTGTTCACTCAATTCTTCTGTGTCTTGAAGCTCATTTGGACATGAAAGGATCTGCATTGTAGTGAAAGTGGTATCTGTGCCTAACTTTTTATTGCAGACTGCAGGGCTGCATAATTGTGCTGAATTAAGTAGAACCGGAATCTTGATATTGGTTCCAATAGCCCAGGGAATGCGGAGACTTCTCTTGCCCTGCGACTATTGTAGGTTGCTCCTGTCATTGGTCTTTGTAGCAGTATTGAGAGTTGTCTGCCGTGAAGTTTCATGGGAAATGCCCCACAAATGCATTGTTGGGCTGACTTGTTTCATGGATTTGAAGGATGCCTCAGAGAAGACTGTCCTAGATCATGAGGTAGTTACTCAAGGGTCAGAGAGTGGCAAATAAGATTTAATTGGATAGTTGAGGAAGGCTTCTCCACAAGATGATGGCTGCTTGATCTGAAGCCAGCTGAAATTGTCACAAAGAGGCCAGGAGATGTGCTATTTGATCAAGTTGGTTAGGAAGAAACCTTTCCATGAGATGCAGGCTGTAAGTACTACCATGCTCACTGTTCTCTTTGGTGCCTATTCATGGAATTTTTATGTGAGGTGATGAGTAGAAATCTAGTAATCACGAGTGTTTGGTTGATTTCTATGCTCTTAAAGCAGTGATAACTTGCATGTGTGGTGCAGACATGTCAATGGATCTCTCCACACCTTTCTAAATATACATGGAACAGCTGCATATTTTTCACAAGAGCTGGACTACACAGTACACATGGTGATATTCTCTTCAGGTAGACACAAAGTCAGTGGCGGACCCAAGATTTTCATTTGAGGGTGACAGACGATGATCATTCATCTTCATTGGAATCTTCCACTTGTGCTCATTGAGGTATTTCCACCTGATTTAGTCTTAACTTTGCCATGTCAAGATTATAGTGGAAACGTTTGCCAGGTGTTGGCCTGAGCTAAGACTTCTGCGTGGAGCACTCTGCTTGGTGCTTCGCAAGATCTATGGGAACCTGGAACCTCTGTCGTGCAAAGGTGGTTGAACCAATGGCTCTTCAGATGGGAGATCGAGATTGCAATAAGCTATGTGAGAAAACTACCATGTTTGTGGCAGTGAGAATGAGGTATGGAAGTAATATTTTTTCTTTTGGTTGTTGCTATTGGGAGAACTCAAAACAGCTAATCAGCAATTTGTAGAAAGTAGATTTATGAACTACTTGATAGCATTTACAATATAACAAAAATCAGTTTGATTGAGATCACTGATACCATTTATAATGCAGGGTCAGGCGTTTTGACATGCATTGCATCTCTTTCTGAATCCTGTGCCATACTTGCACAGTCATTCAGATTTTTCGCCTTGAATAAGTGAATTTTGTCCTTTAAGTGACTACATTTACAAAGAGGTGCGTGCATTCCCATCAATCTCAGTGTTCACCTGCTGGGTCACTTTATAATTGAAAACATATGTATTCAAGCAAACACACTTAACAGTGTTGACTCTGTTGAGTCTCCTGTGCACGATCTAAAGGTTCACAGTTGGTTGACATCCATGAGAGTGTTTTTGTTAATCATGCTTCTGTTCAGTAGATTTACACAAGGGATCAAACATAGCAGCATTGCCTTAAACACTTGAGAAAGTAAAGTCAAAAGTGGAGAGATTTTTCCTATAATCATAGTCCAGGTTGGGCCCTGATGGACCAGGGCTTGACTTCAATGGACCCAGTTGGGCCCAAACCTTAATCAAGACATAATCTATATTAAAATATATGGATCATAATTTTTGTTGCATGCTCTTCTCAGTCTGTTTGAAATCTCACATGCATAAATGCAGCATGTGCCAAGGTAATAATAATTCATTACTAGTATTCCAGAATCTGCTTGGATGTAAAAATGTAATCACTTCATAAATACAAAAGTTTCTATAATGCAATCAAATCATCAGATACAAATAAGCCCCCATAATTAATACAAATAAGCCCCCATAATTAATGTCCATCGGATGGCACCATTTAAATCATCGGATCCAAACGAGCCCTAATCATTCTGAACTTTTGGGCTATGATCCTCCACAACTCGATCCAGTTAGAGATTCAGATATTCTTGAATCATTTGCATAATTATGCCATAAGTAGATTTGCTAGTGTGGATCAAACAAGGTCGTCCACTCGTCCTCAGTCCTCACGTTCTTCCCTATTTTGACCAGGTCTGAGCTGAGTTTTCCAGGGCTTATGGGCTGGATTTGGTGAGAATATTTGGCCTTAACACTTGAATAGGCTGGGCTGAACACTGCTCTCACAAAGGCCTAACTTGATGGCCTGGTCTGGATCTTATATGGGATAAGCAGCTTCTGTTTATCAGGCCCAGGGAAGAAGCCCAGACTAAATATTTTGCCTGATCAATAATTGGGCCGGGCTAGACAAATTTGGTAACTTTGACTGGGCCCATCTTAAAACCTATTTGTGGGTGGTTTATGTCAACATTCTGCCCTCCCAGTCCCATTCTTGATTTGAGTGGCCCTTCCACTGCGGTCCACCGTAACCCATCAGGCCCATTGGCGACCTGGTTCATGCCCGACTTACCACAGGTCAGGACTAAGACATGCTGGCAGGTTGGGTTTAAGATGTGTGATACTGAACACACCCAGTGAACCTACCACAGAATCTGCCCCAGTAAGGGTAGATCAGGAGGGTTTCTTGTTTGACCTGGCCCACTGCCGTCCCTGGATAAAATGGTTAGGATTGTCTATTTGTTTGAATGTGAGGTCTAGTGAAATTGCAAAAAACTATTAGAATAGGTGGTTGATCATTTTCTGATAGATTGTTTTTTGCCACTGATTTTGTACACCAATGATTTTGGATGGGAAGCATTACTTGATCTTTGTGACCTTTGCAAATTGGCCTCTGAGGAGTAGCCTGCAGGTATTTACCTGGTAATCAAATTGGCACTTGAAAACCAATTATTGATAAAGATCAATTGAATGTGCCACGTCTGCTCATGTGGGGGATACCTTGCATATATAGTGACAAAGGTGGGGCCTAATTTCTCAAATTCCTATTATTACATCAATATTATTATGTTGATAAATGAGTTGTTTAAAGTGACATTTCACTTGTGAGCATATTGAATTTTCACCGTTCAAATAGAGAATTTGAAATTCTTTCAACAAATCGAACGTGCATTTGCAAATTGAAATTAGCTCAAGAAAAATTTTCATAAGAAATACCCCTAAATAAATAGTCCCTAAAGTTATTGATTAGATATCAACTCCATCTAATTCAATCTTCACGCTTGTAAGGCTAAGAAGAACACTTATATCTTAGAGCTTGACAATGAACGGCTAGATCTTCTATAGCACACTCCTCAAGCTTTTCTTCACCTCCATGATTCCATCCAACCACTTGGACATGTGGCCTATATTAGAGGGGTGTTTCTCACCCTCCCTTGTTCTATTTGAGTCAAGTTGAGACACTTCTTTAATAAGATCTAGCCCCCTTGGAAAGTTGATATTTTTTTTTATCCACTTGCCTTTGTGATAAGCAAGTGTGACACATCGCTATTGAGAATGCGACCCTACCCATATAACGTAGCAAATTGGGCCCCATTTCAATTGCTAACAAAAACAGGATCAACTCTAATTTTCATATGGTCCAAATGCCTAGTGATTCATGTATGATAAGTTTGATTGAATGGGTTGAATTTAAAATGAAGGCTTTCCAAAGCAAGATTATTTCTCAATTTCTGTTGTATCTAGAATAATAATAAATCAAAGCGTGCTCCTTTAATTGATTTTGTTTAATTTAGTTGGTGAATGAAAACTGTTGTTAACTTATAATATAATAGTAATTGATCATATTAATAAATATTTTTTTATTTACACATCATATCAATGAGATCATCAAGTACTTCTTAAAAAAATTGTTACAATCTTACTACCCACATGCTTATCCTTTTTAGCTCTTAAAGAAAATGCATCAACAGTGGAGGCCTGGCCCACCCCAACTGGTGCTGCTGTTATTGAAATCTGAAGGTTGGAAATAGTAGATTGTGTCTGTCAGCTTATCTGTCTACTTGGAAACATTTTAAATACATGCATGTTAGTTTTGAAGAGTGACAGGAATGCATTGCTTGATTGTGTAATGTTTTTATGTGGTCGCTAGGTTGGTAGGAGTTAGGTGGACCATTTACCCAATTCATCAAGAAAAATAAAAATACAATACCCAGATTGTGTTATTCCACAGACCACATTGAGATAAGAAAAGATCAGATCCCAACATTAGTGATGGAGATATGAATGGATTGATTCAAGGGAGATATTCTTTGGTTATTTGTTTATGTCAGGTAGGTAGGGTAGATGGTGCAACAGCAAGGCAAAGATTGAGGCTTGTTTAAGTCTCTTGAAGGAGTTAGTTATTCTCTTTCTGTGATTTGTTATTATGATTTTTGTACAAAAGATTGGTTTGAAATTGGGGGCATGAATCTAACCATGAAGAGGCCATGAGAAGGAGGGAGTGGTTGTGGACCCCACTGCAAGAGCATTTCTTAAGGTGATTAAAAAAACTCTTTTTTTTGTGTGTGTGTGTGTGGTGTGTGTGTGTTGGAATGTAATTTTGGGGGGTGCATCTTTATGCATGGAGACTCCTGTGAACTGTGGGGCACATATATATAGTACTCTCACCTCTTTTTAAGGTATTAATGGGCTGGCCTGGGTGGGTCTGAGGCATTTTCATGACCGGCCCAGCTTAAAAGCTTAGGCTCGTATCCTCAAGTGCTTCGCCTGAGCTCAACCTGCCTCATACATGTCAGGCCCGAGCCTGCCATTTAGTCAATCGAGCGGAGTCGAGATGAGCTTCCTATCACTTGTATGGGCTTTCTATAACTTTCTTTGAGCATATCAGTCACTAAACTATATGCATTCCTTATTTGGGTCAAGTTTTGGGCTTTCAATCACTTAATTCAAGCTCCGTCCAAATATTAATCAGGCCAAAATTTAAATTCAGGCCCGGCCCAAGTACTAAACCCGAAGGCCTGAACCCAGTCCAAAGTGGGTGGCCCCGGTTGGGCCATGCTAGCCTGGGTCTTGAGCACCACGATCCCTTCTTATCTTTTGGGAAGGCTCCTCCTATCTTTTGGCCCACCACTGAATGGATGAAGTCTAAAAAGGGTGATTAATTAAAAAAGTGTGATTAGTCTTTCTTAGCAAAAAAACTCTACTAACTCTTAGTAGCTAATGGAGTCCATGGTCGCCATCATCTTACCCTTATATGGAGATACATCAAATCTTTCCAATTCTCTCCTTTATCTAGATAGAATGATAGATGATAGAATTATCAGGATTTAATGTAGCTTAATCACATGCCTTACATGTGATAAACCCACCTGGAGTGAATTTGATTGAACCTGGCCAAATACACTTGAACAGTGTTTGTGAGTGCTTTGGGTTAATCAAGAGAGACATCTGCTGCTGATCAATTACATGGCCCATTCATAAAGTGGGCCATGATCACCACCAATTTGATCAGTTGTGATGAATCAGCGGCATCCAAACATCATCTATATTCATTTGATGGTTGACACTACTCAAGTATTTGAAGAATGGGAAAGATGGAGCTGATTCTTGCACAGAGGCCCATCTAAGGTAGGACTCACCAGACGACCGGTCCAGATCACTTTTGACCCATCACCCATGTGGACCCCACTGAATGCAAAGCCTTTCCATTTGCTAATTGGTTTAAATGATCACCTGCACATGACCTAAAACTATGTAATGGAAGACATGGATATCAAGATAATGATAGTCCACAAAGGAAACCTTCTTGATCCTTCTAGCTTATAGGGTCTGGTAGGCTCCACATTTAATCAAATCATAGATCAATTAAACCAATTTCTAGCCGGCACTAATAGTCAACCTGTTTTAAAAGAAACTACGGTCCCCTTGGGTAGTTGACCATTTTCCTTCTTATTTTTTTCTTTATGGTAGAAGACTATTTCCCTTCCTAAGGTATGATCTGAGTTCAAAGGTAATCAAATAATTAATAAAATATAGCCATGACAAGTCAGGATATGTGATGCTTATGCAGTCAACATATTTAATTGAGGTTGGACCCTAATCCATTTATGAGAGAGAGAGGGGAAAAACTTTTACTGTGGTAATGACAAGTCCTTGTACATGTTTACTGTGTGTCCTACATTATCATAAATACTGTGGTAATAACAAGGTTTATTTATGAAACATCAATGCCC
Source organism: Litsea cubeba (assembly GCA_012931725.1). Taxonomy (NCBI): domain Eukaryota; kingdom Viridiplantae; phylum Streptophyta; class Magnoliopsida; order Laurales; family Lauraceae; genus Litsea; species Litsea cubeba. The sequence continues at coordinate 71,889,402 of CM022950.1, read as the reverse complement.
TGAATTCATGAATAATGCAATATTAAGAACAGGGTAATCTCATTGTACTTTCACAAAGTTTTCAAAAAATCTATCAGTTTAAATATTTTTTTTACCAAGAACAGCCTGAAATCTTTTTGGCCATGCACAGTTATTAATTTATTTCCATTGTCTGAAGTTGTGTTTGAACAATAAAGAGTATTAAGTTCTTTGAACTTTTGTTTTTATGAAAGAGAGCGTCTTGCATTTTTATAACTCTCATAGGAAATCAAAATCCTCTCGATAATTTTTTTTTTTACTTTTTTCTTCTTTTTTTTGCATTGTCGAAAGAAAATGAAAAATGAGAAAATAGGAATGCACACAAAAAATCAAAATAATTTTCCTTTCTATCACATAATTTCAGTGTCCTAGTGCCACATACTTTTCTAGTTTTAATCTCATAATCCATGACTTATTAGCAAGTTTATCCCTTGGGTATCATCAGATGGAGTGCTTAGAAGAGCATTTTGGATAAGTCATCTGTTCTTCTAAAAAAAAAAAAAGCCTTCTGTGATGAAAAACTGAAACCCATTCACTTGATTTGATATCGTTTTTTATCAAAACAACTAGCATTCTAATGGTCTGTTGTAGGTAAATAGACTTCTTTAACCGGATTGTGAAAGTCATATGCTAAATATTTATGGGTGACAAAACCTGACCTACCTACTAACCCAACTCTAATCTATTCTGTGCCCACTGCCAGACAAACCTTGGACCACACCTAGGACTCAACCTATTTTGATCCGACAAGAATCTAGGGCCCTCCTAAAATTTCAGAAAACCCCCTCAAGTTTAAGGAATTTTTATAATTTTTTACAAACGCCCCCCAAAATCTTAAAATATAATATATATATATATTTTTTGAAAATCACATGCATTTTTCCCAAGAATTTTTTTTATATATGTAGTGGCCCTCTGAATTCCTGGGTCTGCCCTTACTCAAGGGTTCTCTACTTTTGTGATGGAGAGACCATGCATGGCTGACTATAAATGTGGGGTTCAAAACTGCCATTATGCTTAACTACCACAATAAATGTGAATTCGGTTCACCAAACGCGTCTTTCTGATGACCAACACAATAAATGAGAATTTTGTTTTGCCAATCCCATTCTGCCCCCCTTGAATGCCAAAAGAGACTTGTCCTGATTCCTGTGATGAAATAATCCAGTCCAAGTTAAAATGTTAAATCCTGTGTAGGACTCAAGCATAATAGTAGGTTCTAAATTTTGTGTTAGCTTATATCTTGTCACCCCACCTAGAGCCGGCCCTGAAGGGGGGCTGGAAGTGCGTTCGTCCTGGGCCCATTTTTCAGGGGCCATCATATAAATGGTTTGAAAATCATAAATCTAAAACCTGACTATGCTTCTAAATTGAAGAAAAAATTGTTATATTTTGCACAATTTATAAATATGAAATATCTCATCTTCTGCCTTAGCAAATTGGGTTCCGTTTAAATGAAGTAAATTACGATCCACAATGCATGAATGGTGAATTCTGATCCAGTGATTAAAGTAATCTTGGACTACAAATCTAATTCATAGGCCTAAATTCCAATTCCAACCCATTTGCATTCATTTGTTACACTTGTGTTAAATACTCAGGCAAGCTGGACTTTGTAGCTGGACCATTAAGGATAAATATTGGGAACACACAATTAGACCAAATGACAACACACTGACCTAAAACTTAGCCCAAATTGGGCTAAGCATGTGTAGGTAGCCTGCCCATGATACCTTAAACATCTTTATCTCATTAAAACTCTCTCTTTTCATTCTTAAATTTGATTGGTATGCAGCGACATGATCACACAGATTAGGTCAAAACTTTTAGAAGCTGGGGCTGGCTGCAAGCCAAATTTCCTCTTTACTTGTAGAATACAAATAAACAAACCTTTTTGAATCCTCTTGTAGGCGTTTTGATTACTTTAATAAATCACTCCCTTTCTTTAAAAAGAAAGGGAAAATTCTTTCGAAGGAAAAGGAACCGAGCCCTTCTTGCTTTAAGTATAAAGTCAAAATTAAAAGAGAGAGAGAGAGAGATACTCTCATGTCAATAGGTTTAAATAGCATTTACATCTTGTGCAATTCATAAAGGCTGTCATCTTTCTTACCATACACAACCACACGAGAGTCATGAATCATGATGTCTTCTAGACATTACACATTTACACTACACTACACTACATCATCATGTCTTTTTTATATAGCATTATTTCGAAAGAGCAAAGCCTTTTACCTTTTTTTTTTTTAATCAATTTCCAACAAATTCAATTTTAGGGTTGTTTGGATGTTGGGAAATCAAATAGAGAAAAGTGTCCACATCATCATCATTATTATAAACTTAGGAAACTAACTTATTGAGGTATATAGTTACCGTGTTTTAGAAAATATACTTGGTTTTGCTCTAATAAATATTTAGCCTATGTTTGACATTTCTATTTCCAACCTCTATTCATACAGGTTAGGAAATAAGAGTGTTTGGCACCCAATTTTACCCTCTACTTGTTTTAGAGAAGTACATGTAAATCTTCTTAAAATGAAAAGCCCCATTTTTTGGGCTAGTGAAAATAAGAGTTTTAGCCTCTTTTTTTTATGGCTTTATTTTGGATGGCTCTATTTGAATATGAGTAGAGACATGCACTCAATGTTAAAACTAGGATTTGGTCTATGGTTATTTTTTATAGATATAGAGATGTCTCACCACTAAGCTATAAGTGGATTCGCCAGTAAAATATATTTTATATTAAAAAAATAAAAACAGATGAAGATATTTGGATGCCTTATTTCTATAAATTATATATTCTGCTGCTTCATTTCTATTTCTGTTTTTTTTTTTCCAAAATAAAGTACATCTCACAAGAAATTCAGGTAGCAAAATTCACTACCCTTATCTGGTTCTTATTTTATCAGGACTACAATATGAAAGGGACAGAAAGTGAAATTGTCCTATTTTTCAGCAATGCAACAAATGCATTTCCCTATCTTTCAAACTCAACCATTTTCTTGCCAAGAAAAGGGGAAAATCAGTTATTTATTTGCATTTACATCTTTCATTGTTGATAACTATAGATTAAATGGGCCCAATGCATGAAAACTCCACTTGGACTAATTATAAGTCCCAACTTAAAAGTGTGCAGCCCTACGTTAGAATCAAGTCCTGAGAAGGATGACATGATGGCCTTATGACAATGAAAGATGCTCTAGACTTTAGGGCTATCATAAATAAAGACCATACATTGCTTTGCCTTTTAAGATAATCGTTGCATTATCATCTATATTTTGAAAATACTGCATTTGTCCATTGGAACGACATGTACATTTCCACAACAGCAATGAAACTGAAACTTTTTCAAACTATCAGGATAAATGGCAAAATGCTTTGAGATAAATTAATATTTTCAATAATTAAACTTTAGTGGTTATTATTTATATTTTTTCAAATTCAATTTTATTTGCAATTGACATTTTTCCAATACGAAGAAACCCCGGCCCCCTACAATCTGAAAATATTTTGAAATCATTTTTGATGCAATAACAATTTGAGAGCGAGATTTGCGACACTTTTGCTTTATTAATTTTACTTCTACTTGCCACCAATTTTCAATCTAAAAGACTCTTAGTTTGTATTTAGTAGACTAGTTCTAAGAATAATGTTAGTTGGTGGTTGCATTAGGAAGTTTAAGAGAATGGTTTTATATTCATCATTCCTACATATTTTATACATGCACACAAACCCACATGATTTCCTCAATTTCCATTTGAGAACAAGAATCTTGAAGAAAAAGGTGGTTGGGTTTTTAAAAGTTTTCCTTTCACTCTCAAAGAAGAATTTTAATTAGGATTGGGGGACAAGAATCTTTATTTCTTCAGTAATCTAAGATTTCTTCTCCAACCAGGGGGGTAATTTGTCAGTTGAACATTTTCTCTTTTGAAACTGTTCAACCAACAAAAGGTCTTGCTAGGAAGATGACATTAATCCAGGGATGAACTGCAAATAAATATTAATTTTTCATTCACAGTAAAAGCCCATCACATTAAATAATAACTGTAGTCAAAATCTTACCCCATTTATTGGAACCACAATTAATGAGCTAAACATGTATAAAAAATCTAAGATTCTTAGCCTCTTAAAGTCACAACTGGTGTCGAAAATATTATATATCCAATTTTTGGAAGTGCCATTATATTCTTGAAAGACAAAGACAAATCGAAATAATCTTGCCAAAATGAGAAGTGTGCTTAAAATAAAATTTAGATTACATTTTATCACACTTATGAGATTTGTGTGGGAATCCCACCTAAAATCTCTATAGTTCTAATTATCTACATATCTTTACCAACCATATCATGGAGAAAAACCAAAATTTCAAGATTCTTGAATGTTGTTCTTAAAACAAAGAATTATTATCAAGGATTGATTTTTGTCCACATCATATAATGTTGTTACTTATATATATATATATATATGACAAAGTGGGCACCTTCTCCTCTACATTTTCCTTTTAAATGATACTTAATTAATCTTTTTCAAGCGGTTCTTATTAATTTGGGATATTGTTCGTATAAGTGTCCTTAAATCCAACATTTGTCTCATAACAAGTGTAATTTATATATTTTTCGCATAGCTGTTTGTACAAAAATGGTTCGATATCATATGGCCCTAGAATATCGCACGGGGCAATATGTGTGATATCACACTGCTTTAGGATATCGCATGATCCGATGTGTGCGATATTGCATGATCTTAGTATATCACACAAGCAGTTTTATGAAAAATACTAAAACTTCAATGGTTCATGACTAATGCAAAATCTAAGAACTAACTTATGTGAAAAAATATTTAAACTTCGACGGTTTACGAGCAAATATCAAATCTAAAAACTATTTTACCGACAACATTTCTATTAATTCTAACTTTTATTTGTCTATGTCTTCATTGGGGAGGACAATTGCAAGATTCATGTGGAGTACAATGACAAGACAGTTAAAACCAACTTCATAATTATTCATATGAGGAACTTTTATGTTGCTTTTTACAAAATCAAAGGTCTAAGGGGCCCATCTGCTTACTAATTACAAAAGGTTCCGACACTATCCATCAAAGAAAAGTAAGAAAAGGAGCAAAAGAAAATCTTTTCTTGTCCAATGGATGTCACCAAAAGTGTGATCTAGGTGATCATTTTTGCAATCAACAAAATCTATTTTTATTTTTATTTTATCTTATTGTCTTTAATTAATTAGACAATTGAAAATATTAATGGATCTTATATTTTTTAGATAATTAACTCTCAAAAGTCTCTTATATTTAGTAAGCCAGTGATTCCATATAACAACTTTTTTTAACATGTCTAATTTTAAAAAAAGCTTTAGAAAATCTTACAAAAAAATAAAAATAAAAAACAAAGAATAAGAAAAAACTATAGTTATAAAAGTTTCTGAGGAGCCAAATTTGCTTATAATTGATGGTATAGCCAACTCCTTTTCTTTTTTCGTTTTGAAAAATAAGTATTCACACACAACCTACATGCACTCACCCAAGTCTCTACTGTTAGCGCTATAGAGATTGATATATAAAGTGGCGGACCTAAGTGTCCGCACACGAGTGCAGTTGCACCAGTGGGATTCAAAAAACTCTTTAGATAATACCTTAAAAGTTTATAAATCATTGTTTATTTTTTTCATTTAACCATTGCCAGTACCACCCAAATAAAAATTCTGAATCCTCCATTAGCTACCGGCTAATGTGCAACAATGAAGCGTACTATGTGAAAATTGCAGTTGGAGAGATGAGCCGAAATAAGGCTTAGCTCTTGTTGTGCTGAATTTTGTTGGTGTTTTTAGCTTCATATGCTTGACTTGAATTGACTTTTAAACACCACGGCTAGCATTTGGGCCCACTTATTTGCAAGAACAGAGCCAAAGTATATCCTAGGGTCACAATACTATAATAATTTGAGCTTGATTATTAAGCCCTCCTAGGCTCCTAGCCTTCTTTTAAAAGTTCAACTCATATCCCATCTTCATAATCTGCATAATCCATATAGATGACTTTTCTTATTTAACCTACTCAATCACCCAACAGAGGAAGATTCACGGTGGTCCTCACCCCGAGAAATACAAGTGATGTGTATAAAGAGGGATCTTTAAATTAGCCATCAACCTAGAAAAAACCAGTTGAAAAGGTATTAGCCATCCTCTTTAAATACATGGAATGGATTAATATACCAAGAAGTTTTTAATTCAACCGGCCATTCATTGTTAGCAAATCAGGCACTTGTTACTCTAAAAACAGCAGAATAATAGAGTGCGTAAGTTGATATCTCTATTACATTATTTGAATTTTTGTATGATAAATTTCTTAATGGAATCCAATCTGATTTTTCTTCAATTTGGGCAAGTGCCACTGCTACAGTGGTGTCTACATTGAAATCAACCACTTTGCTAATGGAGCACAATGTCAATTCTTTATTTCTTTCAAAGAAAGCAAGTGTCGAAAATTACTAGTCTCCAAACAGCCCACCATTTCCATCTAAAAAAATGGTGGAGTCAAAAACCAAATATACCGAACTTCTTTTCATATGTCGTATATGGGAAACGTTTTGATCGTTGAAAAGTTAATTAAGAAAGCCGTTTCCTTTGACCATCGTTATCTAATCTGATCGACTGATCTAATCCTCTTTTCGGTCCCTTTATAATATGGTAGTCCACGGTCTATTGAAGTTGAATTTACTTTTCAAAACTGTCCTTATCTTTCACTAAACTCACCTTAATAATGAGAACCAAATCATATTGGGGGTGATTAATGGGTCTTCTGGTACTTGAATGCTGGTGGGACATCAATTGAAAAAATGGGGGTACGGATCTAATATTCGAATTCCATTCTAATTTTGGTGTTAGATCAAGATCCACCTACAGAAGTATTTGTCCATTTCAAGTCTAGGTCTAGACCATTTATTTGGGTACATCAAGTCTCCATATCTGGATTCCCTGTTTCGTCCAAACATAAAAACCATATTTGATCGAATTAGGAGGCGTCACGCGCGGGGTGAAGGAGTCTGGTAATACTGTAGAATTTGCCTTGAAAGTGGAGCTATGAACAGTAACCATTAATGATCATGAAATGAATTCCAAAAATGTGGGTCCATGAATTGGTGATCAGAACATTGATGATTAGTGATCTTGTGAGTCTTTTCGATACATATATAAAAAATCTCAGCCCTAAGTGTTTTGCATGATAAAGGGCATGTTTCTTTTTAACGAAATTAGAGATTTCTTTTATTACCAATATTAGTGTTCCTTTTGTCTTGAAGTCTGGTCTACCAATTATATAATAAATGTGTTAGTCAAGCAAGCGGTTGTGAGATTGGAGCTTTGGGTGGGTGTGGTTTCTCATGTAACCATGTTATTCCTTTTTCACTTTTGTTCTCTTGCCCATTGAATTGTCTTTCTTTTTTAATGAAGTTTGTTTCTTGGTTACCATCAAAGAAAAAAATATATGTTTCTTTGTAGGATATTTGGTGGTTTCTACCATAGTTTCTTAATTCCTCAATTGTTGTCTTATAGCTGAATTCACATATGCTAGTTTCTTAATTCCTCAATTGTTGTCTTATAGCTGAATTCACATATGCTAGTTTCTTAATTCCTCAATTGTTGTCTTATAGCTGAATTCACATATGCTAAGCACCCCCAACACTTACCAATTTTGAGTTTGTAGAATTCTACGAGCTAAAAGGAGCAATTCACAATGTCACTTCATATTTGAAATCTAACTAATCAAGTAGGAAACTCTAACACAACAACATATTGAAATCTTGAATTTAGAGAATTATACGAGCCCAAAGTGACAATTTATGAGATTACTGAATCTTTAAAACTTAATCAAAATAAGAATCTCTAAATACTGAGGGACACCAGCCGACATTGTTGTCGGTAACTTTCAAAATTAAAATTATCTTCAAAAATCACCCCAAAAGTCAAAGGTCAAACTTATAATAATTCACTTTCAACTTAAATTCTCCAATATGAAATGTCATCAAGCCATTGTCCGTCCATTGGACAGTCCATGCATTAGGGCAGCCATCCACGTTGTAAATTTGTGGGCCTTACCACCACCCTAGAGTAGAACAACCCTTTTATAGTGGAGTAACCCAAAAAGTGGGAGCATTATCACTTACCCTTCTTTTCATGGGGTCCCATTTTCCCTTCCTTTGCCGGCATTTGCGTGATAAAAAGTGATTGGCACTCAATATTTGATAGAAGACTAGTTGGAGTTTAGTCCTGAATTCCATTCTCTTATGAGAAAAAAAAAAATGTTTGGCATATTGGGGCTGGATTTGGGCTCTATTTTATGTTGTTGATTGAACCCGGATCTAATTTCTAGCTCAATAGTTAAATGTGGTCAGGCCCAAGTATTTGTTTAAATCAAAGGAGCCTTGTTTTTTGCAAATGGACAGGGCCCAAACTTGAATTTCAGCCCTGTGGAGAGAACGTGGCGACGATACTAGATTTGATAAACAAACAGGCTGGGCCACTGTGCTTTGATAGGCTTCTACCAGCCCAATACAGCCATGGAAATGGTTGCCAAAAAGTTATGGCCACCAGTACCACACATGTTACTCTTCCATCAATTAAAAGGTATAGGCCCAGTGCACTACAAACCCAATTAATGGGCCCCATTGTGGGCTGTATGGATCCAGAGTAACATTTATCAGTGTCCCAATGATTTTTCAGGGCCTGGCATCCTTATTTTTACTAAACTATTTTTTTTGTTATGTTATGTTATGTGCAAACAATCTAGTGTAGTCAAACCTTTGACTTGGAGTCTTATTTACTTTCCATCCTGATATGAGGCCCATCATATATAATGGTAAGGACCACCACAACCAAGACGGACAAAATACAAGGACCTTGAGCCTTGGAATACTATAAATACAGTGAACCCACAATGCTATTAATGGAGGGACCGTTTCCATTTACCCAAGGATGGAATCCAATGTAGATAAGATTGCCTTTAAAATTCTCCTAACATTAGATGACAGCAGACTATTGAAGGCCCCATTTGGATCTTTTTGCAAATCAAATGCACACAGATTAGTTTATGAATAAATGAAAGTTTATCTAGATGACCCAAGTCAATTAGGTACAGCTGTTTACTTATTTTTATTTTTAAATTCTGTGGTAACTGGTTAGTGTTGAATTTGTATTATAAGTAACTATATTTACCACTAAACAAAATTTAAGCAACGCGAATTCCAATGATCAGTATGAATTTGTGAACCTAAGATGTTGGGAATTCTAGATTCACATATGAGACCATGGTTAAAAAAACTTGTCAAAATGTTGGAGTCTCAAAAAGTAAATAAAATTTGCTTTGTAGACTTACATAACAATATTCAAATTCTTGATCACACACATTTGAGGAACCCCCATTGAAAGGACTTGATTATTGCTGGTTCAAATCAGTCACCCACGGCTGTAAACCAGCAAATCTTTTGTGGTTTTCTTGAATGTGAAATAACCTCACTACAAGATTGCTAGACCAGAAAGTAAGAACCCAAACTTTTATAGGAGCTGGTTTTCTCTTATGCACCTACCACAAGCGGAGTCCGATTTTGGTGAGGCTTTTCCCGCGATGATGATCGTGAATAGACCTATCTAGGTTTGCTACATCACCTCTGGCAGCCTGCCACCCTGTGTCCAGGTAGACGTTGGCCATAATGAAGTGGCGGACCGTGATTAGCTCACTTACGGTCACTATGGGGAAAATGCCTCTTACGATCCCGATTCACACACGTGCATCGGTGTCGGTTGTATGGTTCCTGTTAATTTGGGCCCGTTTGACACTTTACTTATAAAGTGAAGTTGAGTGAAGTGAAAAAAAAAAAGAATGAATAAATTATGCAGTGGGTTATGATGATATTTTATTTGTAGTTGTTTGAAATGGAATATTTTTTACTTTTTGTATGGGAGAAGGATTTTTTTTTTTTTTGTCTTTTAGTTAATAATTGTAGTTGTTTTTTGACTTTTTTTTTTTTAAAGATGGAGGGGGTTTTGGTAAAAAATGATTTTAATGTGATATTTAAATTGACTTAACTTTATTAGTCAAATTACCAAACGAGCCCAAAAAGGAGTCCTTCCTTTGGGACGAATGATTTATAAATCTCCAAGAGTTTAAGATATAGGTGAGAAATGAATGTCCCCTCATGCCCCATAATAGCCACACAATTTAACAAGACCCAATTAACTTCATTAAAAAAAGAAAAATCACCTTATCACCATCATCCACCGACCTAAACCCTTTATAAATCTCCTCTTACATACATAATCAAAACAAACAGTATCCCATCAATGCACTGTTACATCCCATTAAAATCTCAACCGTTTATATCATTAATTGCAGGGCCCAAGACCAATCTCAAAGACCCGTATGCACGAAATTCAGGTGGTCCACCGACCACGCTCCCAAAGCTCCTCAGTTCAGTACATTATATATTTTATAATAATTACCCCGTTGACAGTTATAGCAAATTACAGTAGTCCCGCGCGGACCACCGAAACGCCAAAAAGCCCGCACCTTTTCCAAAATTTCAACTCCCCCCGACAGATAGAAACCCACAAACACACACACTCTCACGCACACAGATACCTCTGACAAAACCTCTCTCCCTCTTTCTCGATCGCTCTCGATTCGAGTTCGACTTCGAGTTCGACTTCGAGTTCGTTTGGTTTTTACTTTCTAGGGTTTCTACGGTTTTGGGTTGGGATCGAATGGGGGGTTGTGTGTCGTGTAGGGGCAGAGGAAATGGAGTTTCGACGGAGAATCGAGCCCTAGAACATGGCGATTCGTCGCCTTCGAGCTCGAAAGAGCGAGGCTCGAGGAGGTGGAAGCAGAGCAGGAGCAACAGAGGATCGGTTTCCGATCGGATCTATGGAATGGTGGATTTCGGATTCTTGAGTAGAGGAGGTGGTGGTGGTGGAGGGGAGGAGGAGCTGAATCGGAGCCACGGGCGGATGTTCGTGAATGGAGCGAGTGATGTCGCGTGCTTGTTTACTCAGCAGGGAAGGAAGGGAACGAATCAGGACGCGATGCTCGTTTGGGAGGTGCGTTTCAGTTCGGTTTTTGTTTTGATTTTGGATGACAAGTTCGTTGGCTGATGATTTGTCGCATTTTTTGGTTTGGTTTTGATTGTTGCTGAGTTTGTTTTGAAAATTTTCTTGTTTTTGCATCTGTTTATTCTGTGAGTTTTGATGAGATTGCATGAGATCAGGGCTTTTCTGATAAGATTCTGAGTTGAAGTTCTGTTTTGCAGAAAATGAGAGCTCATGGCTTTTCTGATAAAATTCTGAGTTGAAGTTCTGTTTTGCAGAAAATGAGAGAGAGAGAGAGAGAGAGAGAGAGAGAGAGAGAGAGAGAGAGAGAGAGAGAGAGAGAGAGAGAGAGAGAGAGAGAGAGAGAGAGAGAGAGAGAGAGAGTACCTACTATGGAAATATGATATATTACCTACTATGGAAATATTTTCGTTTTGCAGGTTTCCTTCTGTGAAACAAAAGCTTCTGAAGAAAACTGGTCAAAGTTGTTTCTACAAAGTTTTAGCAAAATGAGAAGCTTCTATTCCTGCTGATGAAGGGGGAAAAAAACTGTTTGTTTTGATAAATTCAAGGGATTTTAACAAAAGCTTCTGAAGAAAACTGGTCCAAGTTGTTTCTACAAAGTTTTAGCAAAATGAGAAACTTCTATTCCTGCTGATGAAGGGGAAAAAAAAACTGTTTGTTTTGATAAATTCAAGGGATTTTAAGGATTCTGAAGTTTTTCTCCGATTTTACCAAACAGAATTGGGATTTTGTGTGTGTGTGTGTATTTAGTTAATTGTTGATATTGGAGGTTAGAATCACGAAAGAAACTGGATCTTAAGATTTTATTATTATTTTTATTTTTGGGTATTTGATTACTTGAATTTTGACATTTGTTCTCCGTTGACTTCTTAAAGCATCAGCATCTTTTGTTCAATAAGTAAAATAGATCAATTTTACTGCTGAAAAGTTCATGTTTTCTCCTCATCCAAGTCCCAGTATAGATCATCATCATCGTTATTATTGTTAATGTAAAAATATCATAATTGTTTATTATCAAAACAGTGAAGGGTTCAGTAGAAAAGTTTTACTTCGATTTTTATATGATTTGTTGCATAATAGACCCAGTCAATTTCAAGTGACCGTATTAGGCACTAGTAATTCAGGGGCTGCTCTTTCAATGGTCTATTTTAGTAATTGGTTGGGGTGATATGCTAATTAGCAACTTTTGTCCCATTCTTTGGTAACCTTTGTGCTACTTTTTGTATTTAGATTTCTTACTCAGTAATATTTGATATCTTCTGAAATGTAGATAATAATGTGAGATTGATCACTCTTGCATGAAATTTTTACTTCTGTAGTTTCGCTGCATGAAATGCTGCCACTACCCTTTTTCTTTTTTGAGGATTTATACAAGGCTGTAACTTTACATCACCCATTTCTCATCCCATCTGATTTGGATTTTTATAGCCTACTAATGGTCTTTGATAAAACCCTCCTTTTTTTTTTAATATGCACTTTGACCTGGCACATCTATAGAATAAAACGTGCTAGTTGAAAACCAAAATTAGCCATCAATATGGGTGATCACAAACATTTGGAAAAGTGGCCATTGGTAAAGGACCATCACAAAAGGCACTGCCCTTAAAAGAAGTCAGATGAATGAAGTGGACCACTACATTGGAAAGGGATATTGAAAGAGACCATCAAACTGGAGAATTGCAATGTTTTTTTTTTTTTAAATAAAATACATTTAGATTTTACTCATTCCCATTACGACACTAAAAAAGGGACATAAGGTGGCAATGCCTCATTAATTCATTCATTGTCATCACTAATTAGATTAATTTCAACTTTAGCATTGAAAAAAGTATCTAACTTTATGTATTTGTTTGAGTAATATAGTTAGTGGAAATGCAGAACTTGAACTTTAACTGAGGAAGAGATCCCATCTTTTCATGTTTGCTACAAAGAATATAGTACCTCAATGGACTATCTACAGTTGAATCCCTTCTAATCTCCAAATGACACTTTAAGATCTTTAAAGTGGGTTTCTTTTAAAATATTAAAAAACTGGAGCATTTAAGTCGGTAAATGAATTCATTGGCTGAACCTGTTGGGTTATGGGCACTTTTCTAAATGCATGCATTAGCCTTATTGGATGTAGGAGTCTGGTTATCAGGCCTCTGTTTTGGCTAGATTTAAGAATGATTGCCACTTTGATATCTATACCCTGAGGATGTTCCTTCCTGCCTTGCAAACAAAATACTTTTTAAGGGATCAAGCAACTTACAAAAAAAAAAAAAAGTGATTAAGCAAACTGGTGATGTACATGTCGAGTGTCGACTTCTCCCTTGGAACTTGATTTTCTGTTGAACTACAACACCTTATTTTATTTTATTACATAGAGAAGAGGCAGCTTGCACCAACATCTATGTTCACAGGTTTAGTTGTAGCCTGGCTGTTTTAATTTTATAGTTAGTGATATGTTCACTCGTATCGTACACACAAATATGCTGCTGCAATCATATTTGGTTGCGTTGCAATTGACTCAGATATTGCACTCTTGTGGATGCTTTCCTATTGCTGTTTGTGGTTGCATGAATTTCCAAATAAGCATCTGGCCCTCAAGTTTTTTTTTTTTCCTCTCAAAAATAGTAACTAGTGACTTCTCAGTGAACGGAACTGACATCACTTTCAATATGGTATCCTCAGCATTTAGTACTAGCTCTTCAGGGACATCCAAGCATGCTTGTAGCTTAGCTTATCTTCATAAATTTGAAGTCTATCAACTGTAAAGTTAATGTTCTCAATTAATCTAATTAACAAACTAGCTTCTGGCTTCTGAAGAATTTATTCATTGTCCAGACTCACCTTGCATTTCTACTATTGCCAACTAGATTGCAAACACTTCTGCTGCTATTCTTTCTTCTGTTGGCTCTGTAAATAACAACATGGGATTCATCATTATAGAATTTCGGTTCAAGAAACGACACAATCTTCTGTGGAGTATTCGATGGTCACGGTCCATTTGGTCACATGGTTGCAAAGAAAGTTAGAGACTCTCTTCCTCTTAAGCTGTTCACTCACTTGAAAGCTAATGGCAGCGATCACGGTAGCCTGCATGAGAACAACAGTTTTCTGGGAAGCATGAATTCTGAAGAAACAGGTTCTATTAGCATGGACGACGAATGGTGTGAGTCCTTAGACATTGAGGAAAATGAAAAGCTTCCTGAAATGTACCTGACGCTTAAACAGGCTCTACTAAAGGCTTTTAAGTTAATGGATAAAGAACTGAAAATGCATCCAACAATTGATTGTTTCTGCAGTGGGACAACTGCCGTCACCTTAGTAAAGCAGGTCCAGTATGCACAGTACTCTCAACCTATTCTTCTGTTTACCCATTATAATCTTGAAAAGACAAAACATCAGTTCTCCATTTCCACTATCAAACCATGATAGAGATACTACTTGCATTTCACCAGGGACAGGATCTTGTAATTGGAAATGTTGGAGACTCAAGAGCAGTACTAGGAACAAGAGATAAAGACAACTCCAGGATTGCTGTACAGCTGACAGTGGATTTGAAGCCCAATCTTCCAAGTATGTTTCTTTTAGGCATTTATTCTCTCTAGTTTTAAATTTTATCTTTAATTGAGTGTCAGAAGATTTTGGCTTACCATTTTATTTCAATTTGTATGCAATGTTAAAAAGTAGGCTGCTGGTGGGTTGGATACGGGTCTGGACCCAGACAAACCTGACTAGTTGGACCATATTGTGCTTCTTTTATATTAAACAAAATATTATTTACTCCGTTTTTAAAAATACTATAAATACTAACGCTATTAACATTTTACTCTCTCTCTCTCTCTCTCTCTCTCTCTCTCTCTCTCTCTCCAACCCTTTTTGGTCCTGCACTCTGGGTTTGCTGGCTGAGATCTTGAAAAGTAACAATATCTGATGACTGATTGGATCGGACCCGGACTAACTCTTACTCGACCAAGATCCAACCCACTGAGAGAACTAATGTAAAAAATTGGTCATAATTCAAAACTTGGACAAGCCATCATCCAATTGAAAACTCGGACGTGCTGCTGGCCTATTAGTCAACTTTGTGCTCCCAGCTTCAATAAAATATTCACTATTTCTAAATGCAATTTTCTTCATATTCAACTGGTTATTCTCTTGACGCTAATCTTTAAATCCATCATTCATTGTTATTATGTTCAGGGGAAGCTGCCAGAATTCAGCAATGCAAGGGGAGGGTTTTTGCATTGCAGGATGAGCCAGAGGTTGCACGAGTATGGTTGCCTAACAATGACTCGCCTGGCTTAGCAATGGCTAGAGCTTTTGGGGATTTCTGTTTAAAGGACTTTGGTTTGATTTCTGTTCCAGACATTTCTTATCGGCGTCTCACAGAAAGAGATGAGTTCATTGTTCTAGCCACTGATGGGGTATCTTCTGCTTCCTCTCGTAAAATTTAGTATGAGCTATAGTTTCACGTGTCTGCTGCATAGCATGCTGCTCCCTCTTTGGGACCTTGTGTTTCTGAGCCACTTGAGTCATAAAATAGCTGCTTTTCAACTTATTTTGCTTCTGTTTTTTCCCACACTTATTTCCTGCTCCTTTAAGAGTATCTAAAAGACTAAAATATCTTTCATATTGTTAATATTTTCTAATTGTTCTGATATTACTTTGGAATCTCTTGTTTGTTATGCACTTGTAAGTTTCAATGCCCTTTTGTGGCCCTTAAAATCCTGCATCTAGACATATTTCATGCTCTGTATTGTTGCAGAGCCGGTAGAGTTGCTCCTTTGGTGACCTCGAGGTCACGGGTTCGAGGCGTGGAAACAGCCTCTTTGCAAAAATGCAAGGGTAAGGCTGCGTACACATGCGCCCACCCTCCCCCTACCCCTACCCCCGCTTAGCCGGGGAGCACTTTGTGCACCGGGTGAGCCCTTTATTGTTGCAGAGATCCTTGCAGCATCATGTTCTTTTCAAGGTGCTGCAATCGTATGATTTCTAGGCATTGCAGGCTATATATAGCTTTCTGTACTTAGCCTTTAACACCTACTTGCATCTTGTGCCACTTATTGATAACCAAGTAAAAGTGCAATCCTGTGCTCTGCAAGTGTGCCACTTAGAGGCATTTTCCTCCATAGAGGCGACCTGCATTAAAGTTAGAATTGGAGCTAGCCCTACAACATAAATAAATAAATAACTCTTAATTTGTATTAAATTTAATTTCTTCTCCTGTAGGTATGGGATGTTCTGTCGAACAAGGAAGTTGTGGATATTGTGGCTTCAGCACCAAGCCGTGCAACAGCAGCCAGAGCTGTTGTAGACACTGCTGTTCGGGCATGGAGACTCAAATTCCCGACATCCAAAAGTGATGATTGTGCTGTAGTTTGTCTCTTTTTGGACCCTTCATCTTCATATGATCAGTGTCATGAGGGTACTTTGGAGAATAAGCCAGCAGAGGCAGTGGACGATATGGTTTCCAGCTCATTGGACCAAGGAACTAATATGACAAATGGAGAACCGAAGGGATCCGAACCTGATGATGTTAGAGAACCGAAGGGATCTGAACCTGATGGTGTTATGGTTGGGGGTTCTTCTATTGAGTGTTCAGACACCATCACTGCCGAAATTGTGCCAATTTCTGAGCTGAAAGATGAGAAGGAAG
The DNA here is from genome assembly GCA_012931725.1 of Litsea cubeba. Taxonomy (NCBI): domain Eukaryota; kingdom Viridiplantae; phylum Streptophyta; class Magnoliopsida; order Laurales; family Lauraceae; genus Litsea; species Litsea cubeba. The sequence continues at coordinate 71,872,629 of CM022950.1, read as the reverse complement.
AGAAGCTGCCCGATAGGTGCCAGTCAACGAGGAGCCTTGCCGAGTGCATTGCAACTGCAGAGGAAGAAGAGTGGTCTGCACTGGAAGGTGTTACAAGGGTGAATTCACTAGTGAACCTTCCCAGATTTGGATCTGGTGATAAAAAAGCAGCCAATTGGAGAAAGTGGTTGTGATTTGTCAATCATCTACAAAACTCACCTCTTCCCTCCATGCACTCGTTCACCAAGCAGTTACAAATCAGAAATTGAGTCATTCTTTGGAACAATCATAAGAAACCAAACAAAATCACAGTAACAGCCTAAAGGAAACCCTGTGGAGTTTGAGCTTATGGTTGGACACATTTGTCCTTCACAGCATATTTCTGAGCCCGCAACATATCATTCTCATCAATTCTGGATCAATGGTTTTTATTTCAAATGGTGTTTTCAGGAAATACAAGTGTGCACTGTTTCCTATGATTGATGATCCTTTTCTTTCTTTTTTCCATGTTTGTTGGTGACTGTAAAATGGTCCTTTTGTAGTTGTCTTTACCTAGCTTGAGAAACAATTAAGGGAACATTTTCTTGTACTCTTTCTCCCATCCACCTGGTAGGATTTTTATTTTCTTTTGGAAGAGGGGCCTGTAATATATTTTATGCCGCTGTTTCTTAGCAACTGCATTCATTTGGATAATATTTCCTTTATAATGCAGTAGCTTCTGTAGCAGTTTTGAGATGTGATATGTATGTCATAGGTAGTTAACAGCTCTGATGCATTATTCCAACATGTGGGACACTTGTTTCGGATCACTCGTAGTGCACATCAATGTTACCTGTAATTTTTTATTAATAAAAAGGGAAAGATGATGGAAGGTGTTGAGGTCAACGTCCACCCTCGCTCCTGGGCTGTTATAATTGTGGTTGAGCTTTTGCCCTTACTATAAAATTATTGTTGCGTCATTTTCCACTACCAATTGATTTTGGGATAAGTGATAGTTCAATGTGGTGTAAGATTTTACAAGTGGTATCAAAACTGTAGGTCAGGTGTTCGAGTCACGAGATACTCATTTTGCGAGTCAGGCAGACACAAAGTCATGCAATGACGATCTTTCATCAGAAGTTCCCAAGTAGTGATTTACTCGTTTGAAGGTTAGATGATTGACCATAATATAAACTGCAAATGTTCTGTCTGGGTTTTTCCCTACAGACTATTTAGTGTTGGCGGCCCATGCAAGCTGGATCCAAGCCTTCAAGGGTTCTCAACCCTTTCAAACTTTTTCATTCAATTTGAAAAAAAGAATTATCTGATGTTACGACCACTGGTTGTCAATTAACTTAGGCAAACCATTGCCAGGCTTCAAGCACAATAGTAGTCCAGATTTCTTGATGTAAGAAGTAACCAATCATCTTGGTTTTGGATCCATGGCATGTTAATGGTTGTTAGATAAGATGAATGAATGATTTGGACCCTACTATTTCCGTGGACACGGTCCGAATAGAGGTGGGCCAGGCCGATCCATCAAGCTTCTAGACTGGTCCAAACTTTAGTCTTACCATCTGTTTTTAACAATCTGAGGTATATCCTGCCCAGCCCTGAAACCTTTAGCTCTAAAGCCCAAGGAACACTCAATTATATACAGCCTAGAACTAATCTCTAGTACATGCAAATAAATTATTGGGAGGAGATGGCAACCTTCCCTGTAGTTACCTGCGAGGAGATGCTTCCGTATCAGCACGACCGACAAACGTCAAAATAACAGACCAATTTACATGTCGTTGCCAATCCAGGCAAACCTCAAAGTAACGGGCCCAATTCAGCCCAACTAGAGTTCGAAGGCTTGATCTTTTGGACCATATAGGTAAGCTGCCTGCCCCCAGGCTCACTACCTATGCATACTATGGGCCCACTATGGCACGGCATTTGGTTTTTTCCAAATTGGACCACTGGTCAGGACTGATATTTTAACTTGAAGACCCAGGTTTTTTTCTTTTCACAAATCAGTACTTGGCTGTATACAATGAGGTGGAACTAGTCCGTCCAATAAAAATGGGTTAACTCCTAGGATAATCCATAAAAAGAGATAGCCATCCATCTTACTCCATTAGAGTTGGGCCTCCCCCGTTGGATAACACAAAAGCATTCATACTTATCCAACCCATTTCAGTTTATACTCCACTTTTGGACTTGGGCCATTGATATTCCATACAAAGATTTTAGAGCTATCAAATCCATCTTTTTCGATTTTGATTAGGGTCACATTGACGTTGATTACATCTAAAACAATTGATTAAAAATGGGAAAAAAGGACTGAAATCACAAACAATATCACAGTGGGCCCAACTAACTTTCGTCCGGATACTAGTTTGGGGTTTTTGGATCCTCTCGAGGCTTTAACCTAGATAAATCCTAAGTTAAATGAGTGGAACTCCATAGTAGGCCTACAAATCTTACATCAATCTGAGTTTTATTTTTTCCGACCATTGGATTGGCCGTTTGATGAAAAAATCATTAACACAAGTCTCATGTATATCCACTATAACCTTCTTCATCAATCGAAGGATCTAATTGTGGAAAAAACTTAAATTCACGTAAGACTTAAAAGCTTTAGAGGAAGTTTATTTTGAACAGTTTGGATTTCAATAGTGGGCTCCGACTTTAAAAGTCCACTTCTTCAACTCAAGAATCCTCCAGGTAGCCTCAGGCCCACAGGAGATCCGAATTCCTGGGCTAGTTTGGTATTTCTACTTATAAAGTCAAGTAGAGTAATGTCAAAAAGTCACTTATATTTTATTCATACTCTCTCCAACTTTTTCAATAAAAAGTCAAAAAGCAACAACAATTACTTACTAAAAGACAAAAAAACTTCATTTTCCATATCAAAAGTCAACAATATTCTATCCCTAACAACTAAAAATAAAATACCGTCATAACTCACTACATTTTTTATTTATACTTTTTATTTCACTTCACTCGACTTGATTTTAAAAGTAAAGTGTCAAACTTGAGCCTGTTTGGGGCTTTACTTGTAGAGTTAAAGTCAAGTAAAGCCCCATTTCCCAAAAGAGTCAAAAAGTCAAAAGCATTTTTTTCCAATTTCTCACCATATTTTTTTAAAAAAAAATCAAAAAGTAACAACTAAAAAACAATAAATCTAAACTTTTCAATAAAAAATAAAAAAAATTTCATCACAAACTACTAAAAATAAATATCATATAATTTATTTATATTTTATTATTTCTTCAAAATAAATTCGCTACACTCCACTCTACAAGTGAAGCCCCCGAACACGCACTTTTTATGAGGCGATACGAACCGGATTTGTCGTAACGGTCACAAGATCGGTCATAAGATCCTTTTCTCTCGTTTCGCATCTCTGGAATGGATATTTGGTCCTAGGGTTTGGATCTGGGACAAGAGAGAAATAGAAATAGAAGGGGAAAAAAATCTCTCCTTTCCTCTTCGGAGACCTTCGTCGTTTAGCTTTTGCTGTTGTAGATTGAAATCTTTGGATCGGAGGAGCGTTTGTGTGTTCAAATCGAATCGAATCGAATCGAATCGAATTGGGGTTTTTGAATAGAAAGAGATGGCGTTGAAATTTCTGAATAAGAAGGGATGGCACACGGGCAGCCTTCGCAACATCGAGAACGTGTGGAAGGCAGAGCAGAAGAATGATGCGGAGCAGAGGAAGTTGGAAGAGCTCCGAAAGCAGATCCAGGAAGAACGCGAGCGAGCCGAATTCCGTCTCCTCCAAGAACAAGCCGGCCTCGTCCCGTACGTATCCCTCCTTTCTTCTTCTTCTTCTTCTCTCTTTTAGGGTTAGGATTTCTGGGTTTGTGTTATTTTGGGGTTTCTTTCAAATCTCTCCTTTTGGGGTTTTCTATTTCTCTCTAAGAATAAAAACCCATTTTTTGGAAGACTTGTTTTTGATAACCCTTGTTTGCTTTCTGCAGTATCCAAGAGCGATTGGATTTTCTATACGACTCTGGTTTGGCCGTCGGGAAGGGCAGTTCTGAAGGTTTCAAGGCGCTTGAGGCTCCGCCGCAGCAGCCTCCCGCTAACAATGCTGAGGCCAGTTCCTCCAAAGTAAGCTTGTGGATTTCTTCTTTTCAATCTCATGCATCACCAATTGACTTGTTAAACTATTGTAGAAGATAGTACTCGATTGAAGTCCGGAAATGAAGAAATCTTTTGGCCCATTTGAATCCTTGGAACTTGGTTGCCCTCCACTTGGTTCACCTGTATCTATGAATCTAATCACCTGTAACTTTATTTACCTGCAATTGATTGTGGGGAAGAAGTAACCAACTGTCACTTACAGTAGCTCTGGTTATCCATATACATGAACCGTCGTGTACATGAAAACGTAGTTGCCATAAAATTTACCCTTATGCATGGTATTCAAGATGTGTATGATTGGTGGTGGTGCTGCACCTCAAAAATTGTAGCAGTTCTGGGACTTGAAAAAGTCAATTCAACTGTTCTGAAATACAGATCTCAGTGGAAGCTATTATATTAACCCTTAAGTTGAATAAATCATGCCAAAATCACAAAAAAAAAAAGCCACTGAAATGAAGAGTTTACACAACTGAAAAAAAAAAAAAAAAAAAAAAAAAAAACTGAAGGAAATTTCTGTTATTCTCTTGTTCCATTCTCATAAAAAACTGCATAAGATGTGAATGGTTGAATCCTACCCGAGTTTTAATGTCCGAGTTTACTTGTGAAAAATATGGAAGCATGATCCCTTCCTTGTCCTTATTATTAAAAGAAAAACAAACACCGCTTTCCTTACTGTGTGTCCTCTAATCCATAGGATGTGAGGGATGGTTTATGCAGATTTTTTCTTGCACTTCCATTTATTCTCCTCCATGCTGATCTGAAAGACCATCGTCTTTCTCTAGTGATCAACATTGAGGAACTCACTTTTTTTATTCTTCTTTTACTCTGCATTTTTTTATTAGTAGTATTTCCCTCTTCATTTTTGACGTGTGAGTTGTTTTGTATGTAAAACTGTGGAAACTTGGGCAGCAGGCCAATGTTCCTGGAGCTTTATTCGAGGATAAGCCTCAATCTGCCAATGATACATGGCGTAAGCTCCACTCAGATCCATTACTTCTGATACGACAGAGGGAGCAGGAAGCCCTTTCCAGAATTAAGAACAACCCCATCCAGATGGCCATGATTCGCAAATCAGTAAGCTCTCTCTCTCAGCTTTATTTAGTAACTAGGGACAATGCCTATATTGAACACTGGCTGTTAAAATTGCACATTTAGGTTGATTTGTACTATAGCTGAACTCTGTTGTGGATGAAACATGATATTTAATTCATCATCACCACCAATATATATATATATAATTCATCATCAGCATCATGGAAGCCCTATCCCATCTGTCTGGGTTTGGCTTGTCAAGTCTACCTCTCTACTCCAAACTATTTAGGGTTGTATTGTCTGTCATTCCTCAATCTGACATGTAATAAATAGTTAAATTTTAATTTAGTGATAGTTTATGAGGGCAAAAACCTAATCTTGTGCTTATGTCCAAGAATCAAAATATATTGACTGTATCGGTCAAGGCTGATATGATAACTGTGTGTTTATTGCGCTATCCAATTTATCTTTTTTTGGTATCGATTCATATCAGCCAATACATAGGCGGCCGCCTTTAAACGCTTTCGTACTTGCAAAATAAGGTCTGTTGAGAGAGAGGGAGGGAGAGTCCGTGGCTGCTGGGAGTTCTTATAAAGAGCTTCAAACCTCCCATGGTTGGAACAAAGATGACTAGGTCACTAGTGGGCTCCACACATTCCAAAACAACACAAAAAAAGGCATCTCCTTCCACACACAAAACAAAACAAAAATATACAACCAATATCCCCCTTTTTTACTCTTTAATTGTTACAATGATCACCTTCATATATATTTTTTTGAAAAGTTATTAAAATTTAATATGTGGTGCAATTGAGGTGTGATACATTGTAGAATATAGAAGATGGAAAGGAGAAAATACCAAAGTGAAGATAGCTTGAAATTTGAATATGCATTTTTTAAAATCTTTTTTACAATGCATAACTATTGACTAAATAAATACTGCGTGGTCTCCAAACTAAATTTCAATATTCAAGTAAAGGATTGGCACTGTTTCATGATTTACTTTTTTTTTTTTTGTTACAGCCTGTTTTATGACCATGCTTGCATGAAAAAGGAATATAAATTTAACTTTATATCAAATAAAGAAATAATTGTTTCATCTTATCAATAACTTGTCTGGCAATGGTTCAAACACAATGAGTCAAGATACACTTAAGATGGTCCAACTGATAGGCTGAGATATGGCATCATTAATTATCATCATTATCAAAGCCTTATTCATCTATTTCAGGTTGGCCTAATAAGTGGAGTTTTAATGACATAATAGGCTAATAGCCTTCCACAGGAAAATGTATCTTTGTTTTCATGCCTTATTCACCTATTTCAGGTTGGCCTGATAGGTGGAGGTTTAATGACATAAGTGCCAACCACAGGAAGGTTTTAACTTTGTTTTCATTGAATATGCAATTTGTGGGGCCGCCTGATGGATGGCTAGGATTTTACATTGAAAACAAACTTAGGTAAAAGTAACATTAGAAAGGTATCCACTCCGCATGATGGTTAGGTAAAACTGACATTAAAAGGGTATCCCGCTCCTCACGATGATGTCCCCCACATAATGATTCCCAATGGTGAGAAAATTTTAAAGACCCAATTGCATGGCATAATTATGTTTTGATTTTCAGTTTATGGACAATTTGTTGAGTATATGCATACCTGATAGAAGGCTAGATTTCAATTGTGCTGCCAAATTCAAACATGACAGGTGCTAGTTTATGGTAGGTTAGGTGCATAGAAAAGGAAAATGGGTAAGTGTTCTAACAGAAATTGATGCAGGACAGGCCCATGGTCGCCCATGGGTCGACCCACCAACGGGCCCACCCCAATTATCCTGTCCAAGCCTTTGGGCCCAGCCCATTTATTTTATATTAGTTAGGCCTTTAATTATGTTTTAGGTTGCTTATTATGATATTTTAATCCTGGCCATCAGTGTGTTTGGATGGTCTAGATTAGTCTTAGGGTTATTTATTTTCCTATATAATGACTTCAAGCCTCTTTGACTAAGGTAATGAATGATTGATGATTAATGAAAATGAATTTTCTTCGAGTTCTCCTCCAAGAAATTCCTAATGCCTCCTGGATTGGAGTTTGGTGAGAGCCCAATTTTTGAGTCTCTTGAGCCCTACCTTGCTCATATGACGTAATGCCTCCGGTTCGGAGTTTGGTGAGAGCCCAAGAAAAGATATCATCTTTCTTATCTTTTTCTATCTTCATCGCCCTCCCTGCATCTCTACCTCCGCTGTCCGCACCAGAAATTACTTGAATAAAGAAAGTGAAATTCTAAAAGCAATGTAAGAGATTGCTAAAGTCTTGGAATAGTGGTGTATAATGTATAATGTATATTGTGTCTTTTTAAAAAAAAATCATGTATATTGTGTATTTCTTACTATAGTCGACCAAAATCCTTAAATACACGTACGTGTATACCAGTTGATCATGACTTCTTGAATGAAGTTTGAACTTTCCTCTCATTTGGTGGATGTGTGTGCCCATGTCCCTACTGTGTGCTTCTTAGGCCCTTGGTCTGGAGATCCTTCATAGAGAGGTCGTCTTTGTTTGGCTGCATTATTTGGGTATCAGAGTTGATGACTCCTGAAGGCTTGGAGTCTTGTGAAGATTGTGTGCTGACTTATGTCCTCTACAGCACTCTGCATCAATGCATGTATCAGGTTTTCCAGCTTACTTGTTTCATTTACCTTGTCCCTACTGGATTTAGGTAGTATCCTTATTTTAAAATAGGTATGATGACTTAGTCCTGCCGATAGTTATCTAATTTGGTTGTATGGGACCTCGGACTGCAAACTGTTTAGAATGAACAATGCGCAGTTTGTTTGCTCCTGTTTGGAAATGAACTAAGTCTCAGTTTGGTAGAGTTCAATCTGGGTTCATTATCAGGTGGTATAGGTTGAATTGTTTGCTTAGAAATATGAATTTTAGAGATCTTACTATCACCATGGCTGATTTGAGGAAGATGACATAAAAAGAGTTGTTCATGTCAGGGGAAAAAATTAAAAGATAAAATCGAAGTAAAACAATGGCGTCTTGCCTATTTATATCCAAGGGGCTGTAGAATTTGGCCACAGTGAGAAATGAAAGACAGAGGAACAGGGGACAAAGTGCCTCTCTCCTCTTTCCTCCTCTCCCTGAGCAACTTCCAGTATATGAGATAGATCGGATGGTTGCTTTGATCTATATCCATAGAGATTGGAGTCCAATTCTCTGATTGCTAAGCTTATGAATCTGTCATTGAGGCCACTTAATTAAAATCATGCTGCTCAAAATTAACATATTCCTATGAATTGGTGTTGGGCCGAACTTCACCCCATACTGAATTGACCCACTGTCACATTGATCACATGTAATTGTCAAAGTCGTGATTTGAATACACTAACCAAGGTGAGTGAAATCACATGTTCTGCATGTGATAAATCTGATGGTGGGACCATCTCTCTCTCTCTCTCTCTCTCTCTCTCTCTCTCTCTCTCTCTCTCTCTCAATACTCTAGTAATTGTTGACATTCAATGTTGAATGCCATATAATGATGCAGGTAGGAATGCCTATATCTTGTACATATTTGTCATGCTAAAAGAGATAATGGTGCTTTACTCATCACTGCTGTTAAGATTGTTGTAAGCTGGATAGGGATGGTCCTTTATATCAATTCCATATTTAAAAGAAAAAAATTATCTGTTTTTTTTTTCAGGCAGAGTCAAAGAAGAAGCACAAGGAAGAGAAGCACAAGAAAAAAGAACACACCAAACATCGTAAGAAGTCAAGGCACGAGAGACATTCGTCAAAACAATTTGATTCAGAAGGGTCCGTGAGCGACCAGGATGAAGAGGGAAGGAAGAGAGGACATCAGGTGAGTTTGCATCGCAAGACTTCAAAGCGTGAGAAGCATTCATCTGGAGGTCATTCAGATTCAGAAGGGGTTACGAGTGAAGGGGAAGAGAGAAGAAAAAGGAGTCATCAAGTGGTTGAGGAGAGAAGAAGAAGGAGTCATCAAGTGGTTGAGCGTCACAAGATTTTGAAACGTGAGAAGCATTCACAGAGAGGCCAATCGGATTCAGAAGGGGCCATGAGTGAAGGGGAAGGGAGAAGAAAAAGGAGCCATCAAGCTGACCGGCATCAGGCACGAGGGGATCAAAAGAATTTGAAACACAACAAGCATTCATCTAGAGGCCAGTTGGATTCTGAAGGGGCCATGAGTGACGGGGAAAAGAGAAGACATAGGAGTAACCAAGCAGGGGAGCGTCATTTCCCAGGTCCCATGCATGAATCAGAAAACAACCATGCCAGGATTGAAAACCAAAAGCGCCAGCAGACTGCCCCAAAGCTTTCGGCAGAAGAGAAGGCAGCTCGAGCACTGGAGATGCAACTTGATGCAGAGCTGCACGAGGAACAGAGGTGGAAACGGCTGAAGAAGGCTTCAGAGGCTGATGCACGAGAGGCTAGCCGCTCGAGCGCATCTGGCAGCAGGAATTTCTTGGATGATGCCCAAAAGAGTGTGTATGGTACGAAGAAGGGAGGGAGCTCTACAATAGAGGAGAGTGTCCGTCGCCGGACATTTATCTGCAGGGGAAGTCAGAAGCTCATGAAAGCAATGCATTCAGGAGATGAGCTAGCATGGATGTATTTTATATGTATTAAATTTGCATAATCTCTAGTAGTAACTCGTGTTTTGCCTTTAATTAACTCTCGAATTTGCTAGTAACTCGTGCTTTGCCTTCAATCAACTCTCGAATTTGCCTGTTTGCTCTGCATTCAAGCATTATCTTAAGTTGGGTGTAATGGGGTGTTGCTGTGGACGTTCCCACAGCACCCTCCAGGGATCGATCCCTGGAGGGGCAGGTCTCTTTCCCTGTTCCTGGCCACTGGGCCACCTCAGGAAAAAAAAAAACAGGAAATCCTTAAGATGAACCCAATAATTCAAATGCAATAATTCAAATGAAAAAAAAAAAAAAAGGACATTCTTAAGTTGAACCCAATAATTCAAATGCAGCACTTGGGTCTGACCTGAAATGTTGCCAAATGAGTTAGCTCTTTCTGTTCCAAGTTTTGCACCCAAGTGGTTGGGTTTTATTGGGTGTAAAGGAACCGGTCAATTCACCTTTGATATCACTGGGTTTGAACTAGAAAATGTAAAGAGCACATCTCTGAATTTGAATTAGGAAACTCTAAGAGCAATCCATCTGCGTTCTTTCTGTCTTAAGCTATATGATTTAAGACCTTCAGAGGGAGGGGTTTTGATGGGGTAAGTGGACAGGAGGGAAGGTGGATTGAGCTGTATAAAAATCTGATGTGTGCCATATATCAAAGACAGTAAAGAAATCACACCCTCTTATAACACTAGAAATTGAACTAAATTTTCAATGGGATCCACCTAAGTAGATGGGGCTTATATTTTATATAATACAGCCCCTGTCCGAATTTGACCCCTATCAATTGCCCTTCCTCCTCCGACCCACTGTCCCAGCCTCCCAGGTGGTCCACAGTTCTCACACTGCACCCTACCACGACAGCTGATTAAGAAGCCATGGCCACATGAAGTGATTAAAAGCGACTATGACCAGCTTCTGTTAGGATGATACAGTAGTTCAGATCCAATAAGGTTCGCAACAATAGAAAGGGGCTGATCTATTAAAGATCTAAATCGCTAAAAATAAACACATTTCTCTTATATCAGGGCCATAAATCTTTGATAGTTGGGCCTGCTGTGAAGTTCTAATCTATCACGCGTCTCTTGAGTCGAACCAGACTCAGTTAAGACATTATATGCGTCAGGGTGAATATAACTCATGGCCAAAGGATGCTGGACATGGAATTGTAAAACTATTGTTTTTGCTAATAGATGGGTCAATAGGGTATCTCTGATAGAGGAGGATAGTACTATAAAAAGGCAAAATTATATATGGGCGGGGGAAGTGTGAGGGAAGCACCATCATTTTTATTCTCACACACATCATCTTTTCTCATTTCTCTGCATAAAAATCTTGTCATGGCTACATTCCTTGAGGTACAATCCAAAGGGGGTGGTTACTACTATGTTTGTCTTTATTGTTCTGTTTTTCCCACTTTCCATTCAAAATATGCCCACGTAATAATAAATAATCCACTACATCTTTACGAGGTAATGCTCACTAAATTCATTGGAATGAGATGCTACTGAAAGTTTTAGTGGAATGAGGCATCTTTGAATCTATATTTCAGAGAAGGTTTCTTATAAGAAAATGAACTTAAGGAGGGGTGAAACTACAAAACCCTCAGGTTTATTTTTAAAGAAGTATAAATCTCATTTCAACCATATACAATGGGGACCATCTCTGTTCAAACTTAGTACACACACAACACACACACAGAGCGGACTCTGGTGACCTGGTACTGAAAATCATTTGACATTGATCCAACCCTCCACAGCAATTGGATCATATTAACCATTTAAATTGATGGACATCTTTTTATGATGACAATGTTTTTAGGCCACTCTTAAAGGAAACCAAGATCTGTTTTCTCATGATCTCATAATTGGTAGCCATCCAAGCGCTCTACAAATTGAAGCACAGTACTCCTTCAAACTACAAACCTTTTATTCTACAAATTTAAAGGATTCCTTCTCAACAAAACATCACAGATAGAAGCTTCATTATTATCACCATCAACAGAACAATAATAGAGAGAAGTTTCTTCTTTTTTTTTTTTTTTTTTTTGTTCTTTTTCTCTGTTCATCTATGGGTTCCTCTGTAAAAATTTTCTGTTTATGCTAATTGTAAAAGATAATAATAGACATTTCAATTTCAATTAATAATGATTATAATAAAATTGGATCAGCCGTGTTGCGATATGCTTCACTATATGATCAACAGGCACATTTTGACATTCTTGCATTGTTTAAGCACCACCACCACCACCACCATCATAGCCCTACTTCTCTGTGGAGTGGCTTGTGTGTGCTCTACTTTTACTTGGATCTCTGTTTATGGTTAATTTTCAATTACTCTAAATTCATCATGTCACTTTTGACTACTTCTTGTTAAACTGTTATACAATACTTTGACCACATTTTTATCAATGTCATTTCTAGTTTTAACACAAAGGTGCAAGCCATCTCAAGTGATATTCCTCTTCCTCATCATTATAATCATAGAAGCCTTGTCCAATCAGGCAAGTTTTCTGAATTCTCCTTTTCTATAACCCCTTTCTCAGTCACTCAACAAATGAACTCGGGAAAAAAAAAGGAGCATAACATGGGTATTTCATAACAAAGTAAGAGTCAATTTCTAGTTTAGAGGGGATAATCTAGAAGATACAAGCCAGTTTTTTCCATTATTGATAGTAATACTATAAAAAATAAGTGAGTGGAAGTAAAAGAAGGGTTTTCAAGAAGTGAGAAGAATAGCATTCTCTTTAGCAAGTGGTCATGCTCACATCATTGTACCCCTAAATTAAATGAGTGGTGACTGACTTTTTCACTTATAATTATCATAACTCTTTGGATAATCTTTTCATCTTCTTTTTGCACTTTCCACATTTTATATGCATTTTCTAATAATTTACCATGATAGGATACAGCATATATATGCCCACAAACAGATAACAGTACTGAAAAGTGGAGGAAGTTTTTACCTTTTGTCATCTTTTCTTAGATTATCTATTAATTTAAACTAAGCTTGACTTTGTGAATTGAGAATCTTCTACAGTGTAAAGGATTGTTGTTTTCCTACTACTTTTCTCCTTCTTCTTTAATAGGTATATTAAATTTAAAAGTGGGATTCCTACTTGTGATTAAAACATTAGTACATGAACATTATCCTCGAGGTTTGACTTTTTATAGACCTGATGGTATCCACTATGGATGGAATATCCCAAAATATCAACTTCATGGACTTGCATCAAGGGTCACTGTTTGGGTATCATGGTGATGGTTATGTTTTGGGACCCATTTATATGATGATAAAATATGGTGGAGTCTGGACATGTAGATGTTTCCTTGTCATGGTTAGGTCAAAGGGTCAAGATCAGCTCACAACTACATGAAGGACAGCTTACACATAAACTGTAAGCAGCTCTAAGAAATAGAGATGATAATTTTAAAGAAAAATATTCAAGTGCATCCATCCCTCACCATTTTTAATGAGGGACACCCCCTTTGAAAAATGCCCAAGTACAAAAAGGGGAGTGTCAAGTACATAGGACTCCCCTTTTTATACTTGACACTTTCCAAAAGGGGGTGTCCCTCACCAAAAATGATGAGAGATGGATGTACTTGAATACTTCTCCATATTAAAAATATTATCTATGTGGCCTTTAATTGGGGGAACATTTCACCAGAATTTTGTTTTTCAGTACCGACTGGGACCCAACTCTGATAGACTCGACCATACTCAGAGCTGACCCTGGTCCCGGCTTGAACCCAATTATTGTGTCATTTATTATACTATATTTCATAGTATTAGTATAATGTATTATTGATACATTTATGTATATTGCATATAGTATAATGATGCTTATAGTATATTTTATATATGATATATTTTTATACATTATAAACTCTGGTATTTGGGTCTGGACCATGTAACCATTGGACAATAAATGTGGACTCAAACTTGAGCCCAATTATTAATTAGGTCGATAAATTATAACTGGTTTTTCTGGTCAGGGTTTTGGATAACCAGGAATGTAGGGGTGTAGGTCGGATAGGTCAGATTGGCAACCCTCAAAGCAAGGTCAAGATAAATTGTATTTGTATGTAGTTAAACTCATACTGAGCCTGCCCTGAGTGAAACCTGAATATATCCAACTCGATCGAACCCAAATCGCAAATTCTCTAACCAGTGCAATTCGGTTGGAGTTGGGTTGACATGCCATAGGTCCATTTCCCAAGTTTTTGTGTTTGGTGCATTGTTGGAAAACCCTCCTGTGTGGGGAAATTTCCGAACTTATCAGAATCCCGGCCAGATGCTCCATCTCGGGCTCCCGCACCAGCTAGGTCCATCTCAGCCAGGCACTTCACCTCGGCAGAATCCACTTCGGCCAAAGCACTCCCACTTCGGCCTAGTGCTCTATCTCGGCACCTTTGCAAGAAGTCTCTGGCCAAGCCATGTCGTCCCCGACTTCGGCTGTCCGGCTCGGCAACAGTGCCAGCCCCATCCACCTCGGCAACAGTACAAGGGCCCTCCATCTCCGCCAGGTCCTCACCTCGGCGAGACACTCCATCTCCGCCAAGCGCCTCATATCGATGAAAGTACCGAGCACTGACAGCTGTCCTCCCATAGACGCTCAAGCACGCTATGGCCCGTGCGACAAGACAAGGGGACAGCCCATATCTCCTGATAGATCGCCGTCGACAGCTCCCAAAGCGCCATGATGATGCTCGATGGGACTGCAATTAAAGAAAAGTAGGCTATGATGGGACTACGCCTCCCTAGTACCTAACAGAGTGGGCTATGACAAGACAGTCAACCACCCTTTTGCCTCCTCTCTTCCTCTATATAAACACAAGTACAATTCAAGCAAAGGGGGCCAACGAATACACCATTCTGGTATGCCATCTTCTTCCCTAAAAATCTCCATCCTCTGCTTAGTTCATACACTAACTTAGGCATCGGAGAGCCTTGCGCCGCCCAGGCCAGGGTCCTCTGACCTGCTATTCTCCTTCTTTTTCTCAGGTTCCAGTCACAGGCATCGAAGTTCCTATTCTCTTTGGATAAGTTCTATCAGGCACCCCTAATCTTGTGAGTCATCATTTTTGCACTTACACCTCCGAATTATCTCATTTTGATGAAGAACCGATTTAAATACAAGGGAGACTCGGTCGAATCATCTCATTTTAATAAATTGTTTTCTCATATTCAAGTTTGTACCTACACTCCTAACCAAGTTGCAACCTGGTAATCAGAGGTCCATTAACATCCTCATGACCAGGGCCTAGTCCAGCTCATGAGACAATCGAGTGGGCTTGAACATCAAACCAATTAAGCATTTAATTGGGGTCAACCCGCCTTGTTACATTTTATTTTTATTTTTTGTGACCTATAGTGGCCAAGGAGAAGTATCTGGACCTACCCAAAAGGGATAGATCCCAGGGCAATATGGTGGGAGTGGGGTCCAATCTTCAGAGACAACTTTGTATTCTCTACATCCTTAAGTCCACATTATGTACATTACCATCCTAAACTTGGGATATATGAAAATTAAAATATGAGTATATGACCATCTAAATTTTAAGGGCCCTGCCATGATTAGTCAATAGTCTACATTCAAAAGAAACTAGATTCAATTATACTAAGTCCCTTGTCAATGGTCTACCCAGAGCTATTTAGGTTGTAGATTTGTACATATGCCAATACCTACTCGTACAATGGGGTGTGCACATGTGCATGGATGCTCATACTCTCTGCCAAGAAGAGATTGTGAATGTTTTCCATCACAATATTGGAGGGTACATGCTACTACTCTGTCTGGTTCTGATGATAGAGGTGACAACTGATTGATTGCTGTCTCTGTGTGGTGTTATTATTCTATTCTACATATTGTTTTCCTCCCTCTCCTTATCCTGTCTTTTTATTTGCTGTCTCAAGTGTATGATGTATCATGTTCCCCCAAAATCTCAATGGGGCCTTCTCCCTCTCAGGCAACACACAAAGTCAACTGAGTTGTATCGTTTTTGTTTTGTTTTTCCCTCCACATCTCCACTCACTTCACTGTTTGGTGTACGCAGATAGGGCTATGTGATGTGGCTTTGGGGTTAACCATTGGGGAATTCAACTTGGGCTTAGGTTGGCCTGAAACCCTACTCAACTAGCCTCAATCAGTTGCACCCCTCGTTTCATGAGGGTTGGTGAGTCTCATTGTCTTATGGTACCAAAAAGTTTTACCAAATTGGATAAGTGAACACTTTTTAACTCCAAAAGTTTTACCAATTGGATTAGTGAACAAAACTTTTACAGGGCCCACTTATTAGAATAGAATTTAGTTTCTAGTTGAAGAAACAAATGTAAAGATCCACTGTAGCAAAAAATAAAAAAAAAATGAAGATCCTTGGATGAAAAGCAAACAGAAGTAATGTGAAAGGTGCAGTTTTTTCCACTTTTGGAGAATCTCCACTCTCACTTTCTCCTAATCCAAATGCAATCTCAATATTACGTGGTGGTTTTAGTCACTGCAATTGTAAGGGTGAGAATTGGCCGCATGCATTAGAGCCTTAACAAAATAAGCATGAGTTTGTCTCTTGGCAGTAGCTCAGTTCATTATGATCATGAGTGTGTAAGAGTGCATCAGTTGGAGTTTCCAAATCTGCCAACTGTTAGCCTGGTTACTTTAGACCCCCTTCAATATATAACATGATGAAGTACATTAAGACTTTTAACTCATGTACACCAAAGCTAGAGTCCGATGGGCAATAAAGCCCTGATCCTCATCTTCTGCACATACTAAATGGACCCTGTTTTGGAGCCTGAATCTGGCCCGTCAGGTAAACATCTATATCCAAGTCTGCTAAAATCAGACTAGATCTGGTCCAAATCCAAACTGGGACTTGATCCATTGAGACATGATTGAAATTTCAACCCCTTTGAAATCTTCCCGGGAAACGATAATCTCAGATAGATTTGAGACACATCAAGCTTCTATTCATCAAGGGATATCTTGGACACATTTGGTTGAGCCATATAGCCTCCCTGAAATATGGGGTTCCTATAAAGTCCATCCATAGTGTGAACGGAAGGTAAACACTTTGCCACTTTCCCTGTTTGGAAGCATCACATCAAAGAAAGAGACCTATTCTTCTCAACAATACCCATCTCTCAAGAGTCAAGAGCCATCCCAATTATTTCTATGAAGGTTTTGCTTTATTTGTGGTTCAATGATGAGTCTCAGGACGACCCTACATTGAACAATTTAATGCATTTTATATCTAAGGGACTAGGTGGAGAAAACATTTGGATATTAGATCGTCCTCTTCATGGTTTTCTCCACTGTTCTCTCCGCATCACATCACCAAATTGGTCGGCAACACCATGTTACCAACAGTAAATGGGACCCATTTTTATGATCAATTTTGGATGGATTCCATCACGATTGCCATCATTAAGTGGGTGCTATTGTGATTCTCAACATTAGGTGTGTCCCATAATTTTTACGGCCTTAATTAATTGTGTCCACTCAGATCCCTAACATTAGAAAGGGCCCAGCTTGATTACCAATAGAGTGATGCTACATGGACAACCCCATGGACCACTCCATGGACAAACTCCATGGTTCAAGGGTCATATCATCTAATATTTAGATGATGTGACCCTTGAACCATGGAGTTTGTCCATGGAGTGGTCCATGGGAGTTTGTCCATCTAGACTTTTTGTTACCAATATTATAGCTGGGTTCTGACAACATTTGATCGCGTCCATTATTACCAAAATTAGGTGGGTCCTATCGTGTTTTTTTTTTTTTTTTTAATTATAGGAGATCCCTCCATGATCTCCAGACGTGGATGCGTCCCACACTGAGGCCAAAATATATATTAGTTCAAGATCAGTCAAGAATATGTGGTAAAACTGCATATTATTATGCTGCTTAATCCCTCAATTGGATCAGATTTCTCATTGTGATTAGTAGGGGAAAAAAATTAGTCCAATCAAATGGCCCTAATCATTGATTTAATTGGCCTCAAAGTATAGAGATTGCTCTTCTTCTTCTTGTTGTTTTTGTTTTTTTAGCCAACGATGCACATAGATAGGTTTGACGAGTGGAAGATTTTGTTAGCGTTATTTCTTGGGGGAATTAATGAGCATGAGGTGAACAATTTCATTACAGGAGGCTATTGGCAAAAGAGTAATGCTACCTGGACATATTTTTTGGCATGAATCTTGGACAAACCCCAATGTTACCCCTTCAATATCAGTGATATTGAAGGGGTAACATTGGGTTTGTCAAAGATTCATGCCAAAAAGTATGTCCAAGTAGACTTTTTGTTGACAAAAAATGGGGAGCTTTTACCTGATCAGATTTTAGCTTTCTGCAAGTGAAACTGTTTTTATCTCCAACTTTTAAAATTAGTACACTGGGCCCATTTATTAAACATTCGACCCGTTCATACCAAGTGCCACCCCAATGACACTTGCCCTAAATTCTCCCAAATTGGAGTGCATCCTGCTGTAGGATTCCCCACATATGATAAATGTTCATTGGAGTTAATCTAGTATTTTTAATGTTATTAATCAAACAATGGCTTCTGATACATTGATGGTTGTGTAGGGTGCCCCCATATATTCATGGTTGTATGATATAAAATGCGATTTTGATTGATAAATAGTAGACCTAGCTAATATATAGATCTTGGAAAATTGGAGCATACTCCAATAAGTAGAAGTGACAGCAAGTATGGACACTATCATTACAAATGTTTTTTTTATTAGTGGATATAATATATTAATTTACAATGAATACCCATATTTATCTAAAGGATTAATTTGAAAGCAACAAAAAAGTCAATGAGGCTATTGTAACATGAGAAATGATCACATTGCTACAATGGAACCCTCATCAAGATGTAACTCCAACCATCCAATGCTCCTAACATTCCTTGCCTATGGATCCTAACTAGCTTGAAAAGTGGAATATCGATATAAACTATTCGCCATAGGCCATTGGTAACTAAGGGCCAATTCTTTACCAAAAATAATAAGGCGAGTTTGTTTCATGTAACTTAATTACTAATGAATTTTTAAGACACTGTATTTTGTGATAAAAAAATTAAAAAGGAAAGGTGAATATCCAAAAATGACCATCAAGTTTATGGGGAAAGTGGCGCAACGACATACACAACCACGATCGACAATCTAATACACACAAATTCATATAATATCAAGCAATCATTAGAAGATGAAGACAACGTACATGGTTCGGTAAAACTGCCTATATCTATAGAGAAAGCTCTTGTCAATTCCTTTCTCTCTCCTGTTGTGCTCCACCACACTAGGGATTAGGGATATTCGTCCCTACTTTCCTGGACTCCTCGAAGAAAGTCTTCTGAACTCCCAAAAAAATTTCGATACAATTACCAAAATACCATTAAAGTTAGTTACACCAAGATTAATCCAAAATTAACCAATCCTACTAACTCAAAATACAAGACAATAACCCAATACAAGTTACCTCCCCTTGGTGGAAAGGGAATCACGGGGAGATGAAAAATAAATACCCACCCACCCAACACCTAGCAATTCAATTCTAGCAAAGTTTAGGTCTCATCACTTCCATCTACGTCCCTTTCTTATATAAATCATCCCTCATTTCATATCCTTCATCTCTCATTCAACAATCAATCACTCTAAATGACTTAAGCTGATAGAAAATGGCATACCAATATATATCAAAGCACTATCACCTCTTTAATAATCTTATTTGTTGTTTTTTTTGTTTATAAACTTTAATAATCTTTCGATCTTCTATGTATTCTACAAACAAACAAGCCCTAAAAAGAGTTCATGTCTTTAATTATATTGCAATGGGAGTTTGTAGCTCATCACATAGGTGCTCTGATTATTGTCATTTCTCTATAAAACCTACAAACACGAGTATACATGGTTTTATTCCTAAATGATGCATGCAAAATTACATGTATTCATGTGTACATATGTACGTATGTAACCACCTACATTCCTCTGTGGCCTGCTTCAATATTGGGATCCTGAAGAATAAGAGTCATCGCGGTGAAACACGTTTTGAAGGTTGGGAAAATGGAGAAGGCATCTTTATCTTCTTATGGGGGTGTCCACAAACTCTGCATACCAAGTAGATACAGTCATTTGTACTTTATACACTCATTCATTTGCAGAGAGAATATTTTTATATTTTTCTTTAGCATCTTAGGGATGGGTAGTGTTTGTAGATGCTTTGTAATTTTTTTACATGATCTGTTCTCTATTGAGATTTTTGTACATGTCACTGTATGTGGTGTGCAATTATTTTTGCAATGTTGTGGAAGTGGGTATGTTGGCTTTTTGTGGAAAGGAGTTGGTAATGGAATTTGGGATGGTGATTGTTTGGAGAGAGAGAGAGAGTATGGATTATCCTTCATTAGGTCACTAGGTCAGTGAAGAAACGTAGTATTTAAAGGACATAACATAGAAAATGGTCTCAGTAGAAGAGGAGAAATTCCTATTGGAAGGTTGTGTATTTTGTTGTAATTTTCTTTGCAAGATCCAATTGGTTTTCCTGGGAATTTATTAACATGAACAACAAATCACGCCGCCCCCACCCCCAACACCCACACACTTTTCTTTAGGTTTCCTCTATTTAATTTCTCTTTACTGGAAGAGTATTTTATGTGTCTGATTCTGAATTTTCTTGAAAAGATGCATTCCTGGGTCATCTTTTTTTCAATTTTTTTTACTTTAATTCATGTCAAACCTGACATGGGTGTTGAAATATAATATGCAGAACTGTTGTAGTTTTCTTTTGTTCTTTTTGGTAAATAAGTTGGCCCATCTCATGCTTTGTGATATACACATGGCCAAGTCAAGGATGTTGCATGAGATGTGGACATGTGGGGTGCAGCGATGGTAGTTTTCAGAATGTAAGTGGACCAATCCTGTATAAATAGGAGCAAGAGTGAGCAGTTTAAGGAAGTTGGGTAGTGCTTTGAGTTGTGTATGCAAGTGGGTCCCAGAACTTAGGGAGCTAGTGCTGTGGTAGTTATCTATTTGAAAGACGTGTTTGTTATAGATGCTAACAATCTAATCTGTTCAAGTAGTATCTTACTCTCTTGTTTTTAATCCAATTATGGCTCTAAAGCCCTTGCTTTTCTTTGATTCTTTCTTTCATACTCGACGATCCTTTTTTTTTTTTTTTCTCTTCGTTTTTTCTCCCTCCACTATTCCTGCAGTTGTTGACCATCGATCAGATCATATGTTAAGAGGCTGAATTTCTATTACTTGAATCATCCTTATTTTCATTATCTTTTTCTTTAGAGATATCCAACTTTTTGTGTAAAATGCACGTTCTACAGAATTTTCATAGTTCTAGTCAGTCTTTCTGGTGTGATTGAAGAGTCATGACAATTCATCGGCAAAAAATGTAGTCATAACGTTAAAGACTCTTCAAACATAGTGACAACATGATCATATTTCAAAGACATTCTTCCTAGAATTTGTGTTACAATCTGTTAATCAGACCAAAAAAAAAATCACCATAATTCTTATCTGATTGATAAATTACTGTATGTTTGTAGTAAAAAAAAAAAAAAATCATGTGTCAATTTTTTAACATAGTGTTTGGAGTTTAACTATCAACACCTTAGCACTGTTTCTGGTACCCCTCTTGCAAAGCTACCAGGCCTCATTTGACTTTGTGGTAGCTGAATGAAAAAAATGGCTTTAATTTTTTTTTAGTTCTCTTTAATATTCCCCGAGGAACCTTCCACTTCTCTCAATAGTTAGTTTGAGAGGAGGTAATCCAAAATAAAAATGCATGACAAGGTCTTGTATAGTATATATAATATGGAATCAGGAAGGAAAGACAAAAGGCACTAGAGCTGTTGGATTAAAGACAACTGAGTTGGAGAATGGGTACTTCTCCAAGCCAATCTGCTATGTGTTTTCTTCACATGAGTAGGTTGGAGTAGTTCAATAAATGTTGATACTTGAGATAGGGAATAATAAGAAGTGGGTATACTTTCTTTTCTTTATTTTAGCCCTTTGGCCTCTAGTTCCCATTGCTTTTAATATATTACCCCATTGGTCCCTGTCTAAGTTCATGAGTGTTTTTCCTTTTCCTTCCTTGGACTCCACTCAAAAAACTGCTGAAGCAAATCCCCACCATGTTCATGCATTTTTATTTAACACTCTTCCTTCCCCTGGCCTGATCGTTCTTGGTTGGGAAAATGGTTTGAGAAGAGGGGCTGAGAGAGAGAGAGAGAGAGAGAGAGAGAGAGAGAGATGTTTGGGGATTTGGAGATGAAAAGCAGAAAAACCCACCAAAGGGCTGAAGATTCTCCATGTAAAGGGTGGACTTTTGAGCATGTCAAATCATGAATTTAATGTTTTGAGGTAAAATAGCAAGGGCAGCAGCTTTTATTTTTCCCTATTTTTTTCTCTACAAAGCCCTTTTCTTCTCTCTCTTTCTCATTTTTCTTTTGTTTGGTGCTGTTGTTCCTATTAACTCCTTTTTTTCTTCTACTGATGCTGTGCAGAAAAGAAGTGGGGAGGAGATTCCTTTGCAGTTTAAAGAAAGTGTTTGATTCCCACACGTTATAGAGATCTCTCGCATGCATATCCTGTAGAAGTTTGCAAAGTGTTGTTTAATGCAAACCAACCCCAAAAGGAATTCTCTCTCTCATTCTGTAAAAAGCGTACAATAGAGAAATCTCTGCTGTCCGTAAATCCAAAGCAACAATCAGGTTAAAGCAACAAGCATGGGATCTAAATTCTGATTGGAATTCCACTACTTACTCTGAGTTATTTCATCAGCTTGCAAATGGGTTCTCTCCTTGGCCTGCAATGTTCTATTTGTTTGCTAATGGGCTGTACAAAGATGCTTTAAAAAAAAATGCATTGATGTGAGTGAACAAAGGGAAGCTGCAAAGGAGAGAAGGATTTTGGGCTGTGGTGGTTGTTATTGTTATTGTTGCCCATATACCTTGGCCATAAAGGTAAAGGAGCATGACATATGAAAGAGAGACTCTTTGAGGCTCTTGAGAAGAGAAGGGGCATTGCTTGTTTTAACAGTGTTTTGTACTGACAGAAAGAGAGGCCACTGCAAGGATGTTATCTGAAAAGCAATTAATGAAAATCCCACAAACAGACAAACAAGGATGGTTGTGGGGTTGGGGGAGTGTGTGTATAGTCTCTATTCACCATTAAGGCTTTGCGTGTGAATGCCTAGGAAAATTCTCCAACTATAAGGAC
The DNA here is from genome assembly GCA_012931725.1 of Litsea cubeba. Lineage (NCBI taxonomy): Eukaryota > Viridiplantae > Streptophyta > Magnoliopsida > Laurales > Lauraceae > Litsea > Litsea cubeba. The sequence continues at coordinate 71,849,602 of CM022950.1, read as the reverse complement.
TGTTTTTTTGCCTACTGCAGATGGGTCTCTTGTAGGCTTTTTCAGCACTTGATTAGGAGTATCTTTTAGCTTTGTAGTTTTGCTTCTTATTTCTCCTTAAATCATGCTCCTGTGTGTCATGTGCTCCTCTTATGCTCTTTTATTGATCACTCTCTCATCTCTTTACACATGATGCAAACCTCCTATCATTTCCCTCTCCCTTGCCTTTATTTCCCACCTACTACTACTGCTGATGCTGCTGCTGATACTAACTAGTAGTAGCAGTACTACCCCTATGTCCCTACCACATCACCCATTTCCAAACCTTACATGTTTTCAGATTCTTGCCTCTTCCATTTGGTTCTCATCCATCCTTCCTAAGCTCATGAAAATTAGAGAACAAACCCAAGAGCAACAAAAGTTCCAAGGCATAGGAAAAGACAAGGGAAAGGTATAATACCCCCTTTAAATATCTCTTCTCGTCAAAAAGCAAAAGAGATATATAGATGGATAGATGGATATAGATCAGAGAGAGAGAGAAGGGTGTTGTGGTGAACAGTGTTTACATACATAAGCTGCCACTCCTGCTGCTACCACTCTCTGTTTTTGGCAGATCATGTCCTGTCAAAGAAACTGCATTCTCAGATGTTCTATTAAAGCAAAGGAATGCAAATTCCCCAATCTCTCATCCTCATATGTTTGGGTTTTCATTGCTGTAACATCCCCTTCTTTCCCATTTCTCTTCTGGGTATCTCAAGCTCCTCTCCCTCACTCCTCCCCCAAAAAAACTGCTAGTGCTGCTCCTGCTACTTGAACTGCTTGAGATGCTCAGGTCATTGAATTCTCATGAAGAACAAGACACTGATCATCAGCACAACCCATCACACGGGTTGTCATCACCGGCGCATCACATGCGCCAATTGCTGATCAGCTGCGCCGAGCTCATCTCCCAGTCGGACTTGGCTTCTGCCCAGCGCATGGTCTCCCTCCTCTTCACCAGATCCTCCCCTGATGGAGACTCCACTGAGAGATTGGTTCGGCAATTCACCATAGCCCTCTCCATGAGGCTCAACGCCCACAACTTCATCCCCACCGACTCCAGCGCCATCCAGTCCTCCTATCTCTCCCTCAATCAGATCACCCCCTTCATAAGATTCAGCCATTTGACAGCCAATCAAGCCATCTTGGAAGCAGTTGAAGGCCACTCTTCAATTCACATAATAGATTTTGACACAATGCAAGGGGTGCAATGGCCGCCTCTGATGCAGGCCATCGCCGAAAGGTCCGACCCGTCGAACCCGCCGTCCATTCGAATCACCGGAACCGGCCATGACATGGAGACCCTTAGGAGGACCGGCGATCGCCTGCAGAAATTTGCTTGTTCTCTTGGCATCAATTTCCATTTCCACCCTCTCCAGATCCCCCATGATACTACTCCTTCAGCGGTGGCGGTGCTTCGCCTACTTCCTTCCTCAATTGCCATCCTTCCTGATGAGGTGCTTGCTGTTAATTGCGTTCTCTACCTCCACAAGCTGCTCAGTGACGACTCTAGGAATGTTAGGCTGTTCCTCCGCACCATCAAGGCCATGAATCCAAAGGTGGTGACTGTCGCCGAGAGAGAAGGTAACCATAACCACCCCATCTTCTTGCAGAGATTCATCGAGGCATTGGACTATTACACTGCGGTCTTCGAATCACTTGATGCTACACTGCCACCCGCCAGCAAGGAGAGGCACGACGTGGAGCAGATCTGGCTAGGGAAGGAGATTGCCAATATAGTCGCGGCGGAGGGAGAAGAGAGGAGGGAAAGACATGAGAGGTTTGAGAGCTGGATGGAGATAATGACGAGCTCTGGGTTCTCAAATCTTCCATTGAGCCCCTTCGCCTTGTCGCAGGCCAAGCTGCTTCTCAGACTCCATTATCCTTCTGTAGGTTACCAGCTCCATCTTCTCCATGACTCCTTTTTTCTGGGTTGGATGAATAAGCCCCTCTTCTCAGTTTCCTCATGGTACTAGACCTAATTGTCTCTCTTCTATCTCTTTCTTCCATTTCATTTTCTGTAGGTTACTAGATTGCACCAAAAGTAAATTAGGGGAAACCCCAAAACCCTAACCCTAATTCACTAGATAAGCCATCTAGTCTCTTCAATGGAAGTAAACCCTAATTTTCCCTTCATTTCATCAGCTTTCAGTTTAGAGGTAGACAACTAGAATTCTCCCCGCCGAAAAAAAAAAAAAAAAGAGCTCACCAAAACCCTAACCCTAATTTACCAATCCCTCTTGTTTCTCTTTCACCAAGCATGCATGCATGGATCTTGCGGATGTGTACGTTGCATGCAAAACATTGGAAGTAGCATAGGCTATTTGCTCACCACCCGACCCACAATACTTCTCCTGAAGCATCTTCACTTATTTCAAGCCATTTTGTTGGAGGGAGGTCAGATTGAGTCTTTTTTTTTTTAAGGTAGGGTTGTTGCACCATTTTTCTTCCCTTTCTCTCTTATTACTCCCTTCTCTTATATTACCTCTGTGTAATTCTGTAACAAATCCACTTGAGCTTTCCAAAGGCAACAGCTGTGCTGTGGAATACTAAATTCTTATATTCCATGAATGAACTAAAACTATTATATCTTCTTCCATTGGGGTGCATCCCTTTTGCTTTGTTTATGCTAATGGGTGCTTCACTATAATTTTATTATCTAATCAATCCTCTATAGATTCCCTTCATTTTTTTAAAACATTTGCTTCTTTTGCCTTTTTGTTGTTACTGTATGAAATTAGCAGTATTATATTTATGGCTGACAGTAGTAATCTTGGTTGCCACTAACATTAAAAAAATGGTTGGGTTTGATGATATAGCAGTAGTAATCACAAAACGGGCGGCCAATTATTTATTTTTCCTTGTATGCTAAGGCCAGCTTGTTGTTTGTAATATTCCTTTGTCTCCATCTCTCGCTTGGTGCTTCCAAGAGAGGTGCATGAGGGTTCTTGTATTTTGCACCAAATGCCCGCTTATGCCTATTGCTGTCTTTGCACTGCACCATCAATCACCATAATTTCTGCCTCTTGTCTCCTCAACAAAACCATGAAAGTTCTCCACTTAAACTTTTGCTGCCCACCTTGCCTCCTGTAGAAAACAGCATGCCTTTGGGAAGCTAATGCCTGCTTGGGATCTCGCAGGTCTGCGTGGATTCTTAAGGACCCATCATTCCTTTGCTCTTGTCTTGCTACACATCTCTCTCTCTCTCTCTCTCTCTCTCTCTCTCTCTCTCTCTCTCTCTCTCTCTCTCTCTCTCTCTCTCTCTCTCTCTCTCTCTCTCTCATCATTCCTTTGCTCTTGTCTTGCTACACATCTCTCTCTCTCTCTCTCTCTCTCTAGGCAGAAGGTAGAAGACTAGAAGTAAAGTCTTGAATGTTTCTTCTATAAAGAAGCTTATACAGCATTGAAAACTTTCTAGGCTGGTACCAATAGTTTTCCTATCATTCCTAAATCTGGTATCTTGTTAATAAGCATTCACATACCCGAGTCAATCTCAAATGAAACCTTGGATATATGAAGATTAAAATATTAAATGATAAGAATAAGTTATATAGGAATGTAGACGTAAAATGATCCCAACGAGGGCCTGGTTAGAGCACACTAAAATGACAATTGACCTAATGGGTCTAAATTAATGAGCAAAAGCTACAATGATCCAATGGCTAGGATTGTCCAAAAACTGCTATTTTGTTTTAGCCTGTCCTGTCCATATGGTTGCCGCAAAATCAGTGGCTTTGATCGCTCCCCCATAGATGATCTTTGGTTTGAATTCTAATGGCGGAAATGGGAAACCAACCATGAATGCTGGAGGACTTCACCCAGTAGATTTTTCCCATTGAAGTATAGTGGGCATATGTAGGTGAATGTTTTGCATTTATTGCAAAGAGAAGGGCTTTTGTGGGGCACAACTTGTTAAATTTCATTTCTTCTATCCGTACATCGTCTCCACATGTAATACACCTTGCCCAAGCAACACATTGGTGGGAAGGTGGGTCATTGTTAGATGAAGATGATATTCTTTCTCCATAGCATCATATTTGACTAGAGAAAAGAGAAGATCTCCTTGATCCAATGGTTGATGTTGACTAAGGGTGGGCCTCAAAATTAGATGGCCTCTCTCCCTCTCTCTCTAGGGTTGGGGGAGGGGGAGTTCTAGATCGGCTTTTCAGTTCGCACTGTATCATGATTCATGGGTCACGGAAATATGCATTTTTCCCTTAAAATGCACCCAAAAAACTATAATCTGGGGTTGGGGGAGGGGGAGTTCTAGATCGGCTTTTCAGTTCTCACTGTATCATGATTCATGGGTCACGGAAATATGCTTTTTCCCTTCAAATGTACCCAAAAAACTATAATCTGATTGCATGATCTACTTACAGTCCATGAACATAAGAAGACTAGATTTTTTTTATTTTTATTTTTTGGTTTTTGAGGGAGACATGAAGGACCCAATAGATATTGTAGTTGGAGTGAAACACATCACTTGATATCAATGAGGGGTATCTCTTGGGTCCTCTACTTCCTGACACACGAAACCGAATTCACCCCAAGTAAAAGAAAACTATGTGCATTCTTGCAGTACAAACGCTGCAGTAGAAACTGCATTTAATGAGTTGAATCCCATCCCCCGGTTACCCTACAGCCTTGGGTTCTTTCGATAAATCATAAAAATCTAAAGGGGTTGTTCGTATTGGGTTTGATTGGCCCAAAAGCTACTTCTGTTAGCTGTTGATGCTGTTCACATGCAATGAAGCAATCATAGATGGGGGGATGTAATAAATCCCCAGATCTGCCACAGAGATTCTCTATTTATTTCCTTAATCATTGAATGCTGAGGAAAGAGAGAGATGTTCGGATCACTTGATGAAGTGGGCGCATCTGACATGCCTTTCTTAACTCCTTCAGAGAAAAACACACACTTTTTTAATATTATCACCTGTTCTATTATATGTTAGCAGAAAAGATTAGTAGGTATTCCTCCTGCTTGTGGCTATAGCTTTTGCAACCAGGAGAGAATACTTCCTGAGAAATCCATTTCAGGTGATGATTGTTTTGATTAGTATATGTAAAGAGGAAAAAAAGAAAAAAGAAAAACACATAATAATTAAGTAATCAATGTGCTAAATACCTTTCTTTTGGTAGGTCACATTCCTAAGACTTCCTTCTGTCACTTTCAACAGTTTCTATCCCAAGGAATGTGGACCTTAATTACTTTTTCATGTGTGTCTAATTCCTTTTTAAGATATCCACCCACCTAAATCTCAGAACACTCTTACAAGGGAATATGCTAGAAGAGAATAAGTCCCACTTGATTTCTAATATAAAAAGAGAATGAGAGAGAAAAAAGTAATCACTAGTTGGACATTGTTGACAGCCAAAAGAAAAGGTGCCATATATTAGTCCAAATGAAGCCATACGTAATAACAATAATAATTACAAAAGGTGGACCGGTCACAAGTTTGCTTTGCGCTTCATTAAAGAGATCCTTGGTGATATTGTACTTCCATCTTAAGGAACCTGAACTCTGAAGGTGTGGAATGATTATGTACCTTCACTGAGTTATTTATCACCAATAGAAACATTTGGAATTATGACAAATACAGCATTTACTGCAACAGTTCCCAAAAGTTTGTGGTATGCATCCAAAAAATAATGGACACCACCTAAATGACCCATGGAGCAGAATCAATCAAGAGGCCTCTCAAATTCCAAAATCCCATGTGGGCACCCATCAACTTTGACAATCAACTTTGACAAGTGCATGAGTTTCAACATGTGATGGGGCAGCAGCATCCTAGCTTAGCACAAGCAAATAGGCGTCATTTATCTTGGAAAAGGGCATAAAAGGCCTCTGAGCCCAAGATTTCCATCTGGGTACCCATCATTTTGATGTAAGTTGCTGTTCATCAAGCAAGTGCAGCTTTCAACAGGCGCTGAGGAAACATCCAAAACCAAATAAAAACAAAAAACCCAATTGATCTTAGAATCCCCATCTGGGCATATAACATCAAATGATGTATGTGTTGTTCATTTCAAGTAGGGTGACTAGCTAGGCACCAGTACTAGCAACCGTGTCTCCATCCACAGCCCCAGTCCTAGAGTGTATGGATAGTACCAAACCAAAATATAAAAAGGTTTTGTATCAAAGCATGTGTACATAAATATCCATGTATATATATGGGAAAATAAATCGATGTGGATATTACTGCATCATGTACACACACAAAGTGTCACAAACAAATGGAATGGAATAGAAGAAGAGTGGTGAGATTCTTGGGAAGAGGAGAGATGATGGGTTGAGATCCAAACGTGGGGTGGGAATAGGATCCTAAACACATCTTAAACACATACACTGATAATTGTCCAAAGGAGATTCCTTCTGATACTATCTCAGAGAGTGTAGAGGGAGAGGGGATGGGAATGAGAGTGAGTACTGTAGAGTGAAAGAGACGAGGATCTCTGGTGGGGGAGAGGACGGTGGATTTTGTCTCTATTATAATATACTTTTTTTTTTCTTGTCCATGTTACAATATACTCGTGTAGGGTCATAGAGGTGAAGGACAGATTCATAGGGCCGTGCTATACAAGTAAAGGAAAAGAAGAAGAGAGCAGGAGGCCTCTCTGTATTTATTTTAGTGCACATGCGTGCTCGTAAGTCGTACAACTCCCACACATGACACATCCATCACAAAAACTATCACACCCAATGATTTTTACAAACAGATACAGTGAGAGAGGGAGGGAGGACACTTAGTATATACTCACCAAAGTTATGGTATTGTTACATGTGTTACAAAAATGGTTCATCTGGTGGGGCATTAAGCAAATGGAACAGAACCAAACATCAAGTTGGCTAAAAGTAAGGACATATGATGGGTTTGAGTTTGCATGCTAATGGATGGATAAAAATCATTTTTCAAGTGATTTTGTTTTCTTCATAATATAAAAGTTTAAATGCTTGTTTACTTGCATGGAATTGAATTTTTAGGAATTGTAAAGAATATTTTCCAAAAAGTAGCTAAAATGAAAGAAGAAAAGGTAAAAAATTGCAATGGAGGAGAAAATCATGATGGCATGAAGCACACGTGCAGTGTGTGTGCGTGAGTGTGATTGTGAGTGTGTGTGTGAGAGAGAGAGAGAGAGATGTTATCATGTTTTTTTTTTTATGTTTAGTTTGTGTGCAGCAGCGCACGCAACGTAAACAAGCGTAGGAAACAAGGTAAGATGTGAGAGCAGATGAAAGCTAATCAAACAATGATAATGTTTTGTCATCTCAACTGTTGAGTGATCTAAGTATGAATATATGTATACAGTACACTCTCAGTTCAGTAGACTTGTCCATGCAAAACTCACCCTTGTCTCTCAGCTGTACTGTAACCTGTTCCTGGACTTGAGATATTGACTTATTTCATACCCCACCAGTGATAATAATATCAGAAGTAGAAGAAACTCAAGTGCACTCGGATTCTCAAGAAAAAGGAATTGTCTGATAACTGGTATTAATCTTTTGTGCACAACCAGTCACACAATATGCTTATCGCATAATCCGAACGTTAAACAAAATAAAAAATAAAAACATTTTACCCCAATCTAGATGGCCAAAATCCATAGTTTATAGGTGAATGATTCTAATTATTCAGCCATGATCACATAGATGGTTGAAATGAAAATGTGTGTTATTCAAATTACATACATAAAATCCGCTGATAGCTTAGTGGGTGAGGCATCTCTCTTTCCACAAAAATTATCAGGATTAGTTTCCCAAGTTGAAATATCTACTCTCACGGTGACAAAGTCCACGTCATCTCCAGAAAATATCACCCAACCCTATGGGTTCGATACCTCATATACTTAGGTTAGCCATCCCTTGGTACTAACATGAGTCTGATTTCCAATCAACTGAGCAATCCATCATTCTCATCATGATATAAATTCATGGTTTTATATATGAGCAAGGCTCCCCTAAGTTCAAACTTAGGATTAGGTAAGCTCAAGTGTGTAATGGGGCCCACTTGGGGACCCACATGGGGATGGGGTGGGGAGATTTCAAGGACTCCTTAGGATCTTCCGCTTTGCAAAAAAATCAGCCCCAACCGTAATTTCTATCATCTCCATATGGTCCCAAGAGTTTAATGGTCAACAATCCATTCAGATTGATATATAGTCAAAATCCAACGGTCCAGGAAATTCAGATCTTACCGAAAGTTGGTGAACATGTGCAATTTAAGGGGATCATGTGTTTGGTCCATTTGGATGGACCAAAGGTGGGCCCCACAAGAAATTTTCTCCTTAAGCTCGAGCTTAGGGGAGCCTTGCTCTTAATTATATATTAGCCACTCCATTTTAATTTTAAAGAAAATTGATGTACTGATATATTTCATGTTAAATAATCACTGGTTAGTATCTAAAGTCATATTTGACCCGTTTATTTATATGGAATTGAACTCCTTGGATTCCATGCTAAAATGAGATTCAACAAGGAACATCAAAAGGTAAGGGGTGAACGATGTAAGTGGAGGTCTAGATGGGAATATGAATTTCCTAGGATAGAAGGGTATTGATTTTCCAACAAGGGAATGCTATTTAATGGTCATTTTTTAAGCTTTATCAGTGATTTCAATTCCATCAAAACAAAGGTACCATTTCTGTAACATTGGACCGGAGATTTGAAAAATCTATCTATTATACTAATATTTTTAGTATTAAAAAAGTGTATTCCATTTCAATAGATTTGTGAGATTGTACTGTATATTTATGTCCTTTAATTAAACATGAATTTTTTATAAGCTGATAAGTAGGTGCGATTTTCTTTTTTGGTAAAAAGGATAAGTAGGTGAGATTGGAGAAGCTAAAATGAACACAGGCATCAAGCTAACCTTATGAGAAATATATAGACATCCCATTTGGAAAGAATTGGAAAACATCCATGCAAACATATATTACCTTGTTTTATTTCACTAAAATGTGATACATTCTAGTCAATTTCAGCATAGCAAGTAGGCTTTAAAGTGTTGGGAAAGTCTCAGATCTCACATCGCCCAAGTTATATATAGTGGGTTTGACAAGGCTTCATATACCTATGCCTTCCACTTATCAACTTAAGTTTTTGAATTAGTACATGGTATCTAAAATGATATTAGAACTGTTCTTGTCGTTCTTATTTATGTAACACGTGGCAAGCCCGTCCAAGAAATCTGATGGGACTGCACAAGAGGGGAAGTGTTGAGAAAGTTTCACACCCCACACCGCCTTAGTAATTGGGTTTGATAGGTATAGGCTTCCCATCTATCAGCTTAAACTTTTAGATTGGTACATGGTATCATACACAAAGTTCGTCTTTGACCCTCTCCATTGTTACCCAATGCTAATAGTTCTTCCTTTTTACCCAAATGTGCATTGCGATCATTCAATTGATTCAATGGCAGGCTATGCAGTTTTCAAATCAAAACACTAAACTTCAGTGTTCTAGCTTTCACAACGAGGATCCATTTAGTGGTCTTCAAAGAAGTGAAAGCACAAAAATTAATGAAACACCATAAGTCCATAACTAGGAAGATCCCTACAAAGAGGTCAAGATTTGGAATATCAGCAACATCAATAAACCCAATAGCCATCCAGATAAATGGAGTGAGGCTAAACATGATGGTGGTGGTGGTGGTGGTGATGGTGATGGGGTGATTGAGATTGACGAACCCCATATATGATGCAGAGTATTGTATAGTCAGATTTGCTAGAGAGATGTTTAACCCACCAATTCAAGATTAAAAGTTATGCTTGTAGACATTTTTCCGCATCCATCATATTTTCTTACGTGAATGATCAAAATCTATAAAACAATCATACAAAGTTATATATACAATAAACTTCCTTTGATAGTTTGAGAATTGCACAATTGCATGTTCACAGGAATTTCTAGTGAAGGGACCACACCACACCACAGGGTCAAATGGTTTGTTTTCCAAATTTGTTTTAGCAAATGGATTGCCTCAAAATGAAGCATCCAAGGAGGAAATCTACGTGGGACTGTTAGGGCCGATTTATTTGCATGGAATTAAGTTGTTTGCAATCTATGGAATGTATTCCTATCAAACAAGCTAAAATTGAATAAATGAACCCGAAGATCCCCAAATGGCTATTAAATAATTTTTCTTTTGGTGAAAAATGATTACCAATGTTATTATCCTAATAAATCAAAACCTATGAAAGTCAGGACCCCATCTAATCCTTTCTCTTTTTGCAAAAAAAAAAAAAAACATTTAATCATTTCTTGGAACCCAATTTACCATGAATTCATTACTCCTTTTCATCCAAACAAACATGTCTCAATGTTGTTCGTGTGATAGAAAATTTACCCAATTCTCAACGAAAATGAATTATTAGACCTTGATTTTACCTATATTCGCTCCTTTTTTTTTTTTTTTTTTTGTTACCAACCAAGGGGTCCGGGACCCAATTGAAATTAATCAAGTCCCAAACAGTGTCTATAAACATAATACCAATCCTTCTCACGACAAATTTTCAAGCTCCATGTCAATGCCATGTTTCTTAAATGCTTTTGGCACCAATGCCTTTGTCAAAGGATCTGCAATATTCATTAGATTTATAGAGATCTCGTCAATAGACGCCAGATGATTTCGTTCATTTTCTTTCACGATAAGATACTTAACTTCCAAAAGAGAGAGTCCGCACACACACGGGAAAAAAGCCTACACAAGTGTGATGGACAGTTGTGTGAGAATTGTGACTTCTTACTATTCGGATAAAGAGGCTTTCTTTATATTAAGCTCATTTTCAGAGTTCCCAAGAAATCACTAAATAAATTTGCCAAAAGAGTGAAGTATGGACATGTACAAGATATACTAGGGTTTTTCCCCCTATTTCTCTTTTTTTCTTTTTGCTTTATTCTTTTTTCTTTCATATGCTTACTCAATTTAACACTGACATGCACCCCCGTAAGTCCCTAACCAACGAGACAAGACGTGAGATGGAGACATGATTGTCCATTTGGAAAGAGCACCCCATAGGTGGAAGGCCCAAACATGTATATATATGAAGCCTTGCCAAAGGCATTATTTAGGCGATGTGGAGCTTTACTTTACCAACACACTTAACCTTTGTTTTTCCTGGAAAAAAAATATTAAGAATCTCACAGCCTAGAACAAAGAGTTTCTCAGTTGATTAGTTGGTTGGAAACCCCACCTATCACCTAGATAACCGTGGATTGATCCTTGGGTCTCTCCTTCCTCACGTGTTTAGGTCTTCCCTTCTGGGTGTGTGTGGGTGTCTTCTCCTTACTTGTTTGAGTGAATGAAAAAATAAAAAAAAGTCACTTATAGATCTCTACTCTAAATGCCTTTGATTATAATCAATGGTTAAGACTTCATTTTTGTTTGGTGAGAATTTTGAAATAAATATGGCTTACTAAGCATGTGGCCCACCAGAGAGAGAGAGAGAGAGAGAAGAGCATTTAATTCCCGAGGAAGGAGATGCATATCTCAAATCAGTCATTCCATTCCACGCGAGCCTCCTATAACATGACTACAATGTCATGTTGGGAGAGTGGCATCATCATTTTCAGTGTGAAACTGTGAATAAAGAGAAGAAGAAAACAACAAGGCTATTAAAAGGTATACTGGATTCTTTCAAATTCATCAAAATAAGGAAAAAGGAGAGGGAGACTCGTCACTTCATGGCCTTCGTCATTCATGAGAACTCAAAATCATCACTCATGTTATTTCCTCTTCTTTCTCATTTTCCTCTTCCTCTCCACCACAATAGTAGAAAAGAAAATTGACTACCCATGGACTCTGATTTAATTTGATGCCAGAGTCCATTGACTATATGAAAATATATATATATATATATATATTGTGACCATCAGAAGGGCAATCTACAGTGAGGTTGGTGAATGGTAATGCCCAACAAGAGATGAGATGGGATGAATTCTCAGGTACGAAAAACCTTAGTTGGATGGGGTCCCTACGGGTAATCTGGGTACAAAAACATGAATCAGGTTAGGGCCTAGGCTCACCTTGGGCCTTTTTGAGGAAAAAAAAAGAAAAGATAGCACCCTATTTTGGGCCTTTTTCAAAATCCTGCCCAACTTACAGTTACATAGGTAGTTGAGTCTAACTTTAGGTCCAGTTGGTCCATTCTTGGTTACCTGTCTACTAAAGGCCTATTTGTTTGAATGGTAATTAAACACAAAGAAATTCAAGGTCAAATGACCTCCAACTGAAATATTTAAAGAAGTGAGGAGTGAACGATGTAAAATGAGAATGTATTACTAATCATAGGAATTGAATGACTAGGGAGGTGGCTGAGTATTCATTTCCCATATGCCTTTGATTTATTTTCCATTAGAGTTGGGGGAGAGAATCTAATTGTCATTTTTGAAAATTCACCTTTGCTTCTACAATTTTGATGAGTTTTGAAAAATAAAAATATCCCAATTCTTATGTATTCAATTACTTGAAAGTAATGGGCCCAAGGGCTTATTCTTTTACATAGATAGAAAATCATGGTTAAATGAGTTCGATTTTTAAGATTGCTAAAAGGGTGAGGAGTGAACGATATGAGATGAATAGTGATGATATAAGGCAGTGATTTAGATGAGACATTGACTTTTTTAGGATTTGCATCATTAGGGTAATGGCTAAGTATTTATTTCTCATCTTTGCTTGATTCTATTTGGATGAAGGAAAAGCTATTAGATGCTTATTTTTAGCTATTCACCTTTAATCATCATTTTTAAGGATCTAAAACATGAATTCTCACCTATTCAATTCCTCTATCTATATGTGTGTATGTTTGAGGTAAAAGGACAGGCATAATAATATTAGTCAGGCTAGAGCCTAGCTTTTTTTTAACCAAAATAAAAAATGGAAAAGACAATTAAACTGCATTTATTTGAACCAACTTGGGCGATTTTATTCTACACTTATGACAACCTGTTGCATAATATGGTGGATCCTTGCAAATTTACTCACTTTAACTCCTGCCTGTAAGCACTAGACCCCCATGATATTTGCACTTTGAGAACCGGATCTCAAGTCTCTTTCAGAAATCTTTATAAGGATACTCCTTGGACTGAGCCAAACCTCTGTTGAAAACAGTGCATGACAACTACGTCTCAACACTTGGTTAAAGTTTTACCCAAAAGAAAACCTCATGGTTGAATGAGTTCATGTAATATTTCTATCTCAACCATCTATTATTTCTAGGTCATTAATCCATGGGTTGCTAGGATAGTTACATTGTAAAATTTCCATTGAATATTCCCAGCAGGGCTGCTCTTGATGCCAAATCCACTTATTTCCTACTAAAAGCTTGATTTATGGTTTATTTTTGTCACGTTGCGGGTCTCCTCTTCCGCGGTCCACAAATATGCTCATCGAGAGTTTTATTTTTCTTTTCTAAAATATATTAAAGATTTGCTCTTGCAATACATCACATCAAATGTCAACTTGACGTAATCCTCCTCCAATTCAAAGCCTCATGACTTATATGATTAAACTTCAAAACAATTAAACAATGCCTAAAATGATAACATAATATTTCTTAGAAGTGGTTCGGGCTAACGCAAATAAATCTACAATAGAAGCAAGGCATTGGATCTTCCCCACAGATTTTGTTCATCGAAATAGCTTTAGGACATGTCTGTACCTCTGCTGAAAAGTGTACACACTTGGCATATTTTATAACATCCATCCATATCTATCCTGAGGAGCTTCATCCCAACAATGCTCTGAGGAAGACCAAAACAACCTTCCATTTTCTTATTATAATAATAACATTTCCAATAAAAGAAAAACCTCAGTAGTTCATGAGGCCCACCAGCTCCATTAGCTATTGAATTATGGTGCAATGTGCAACACCCTAAAGAACTTCAATCCCATCACGACCACTGCAAGCAGGGGCGGACCTACATGTAGGCCTAGGGGGGCATGGCCCCCCTTAAATTTTCAAATTGTTAGTTTTTACCACTAAAATTTTTATAGTTTTTTATTTTGACCCCCTAAAATGTTAAAATTTTCTTTTAATAATTTTCATTTGGCCCCTCTTAGTTCCATTGTCTAGGTCCGCCCCTGACTGCAAGTAGTTGTTTTCCCATAAATTTCATGATGGTTATTTCCACAGTTTGAGTTTCCTGAGGCCTTGTTTGGATTCTAAAAAAATCGTTTGCCCTGTAATTAAGGTATATGTAACTCTCATACACCTGTAATTGGTGACAAGAAAGATTTTTTTTTTTTTTTTAAACTCGAGTGTATCCCAGATTACCTGCATAGAACACAAGAAGACCCTCCAATGAAGAACTATAACTAAAACAGAATGTATTTGAAACTCACAAAACAAGTCACAAGTCACGACCCCAAAACAAGAAACACCCAATGAAAGGTTAAAGTTACACAATAACATAGAGGGATGATTTTCGTCATGGTGTTCTAAAATAAACCAAATGTGGTTGAGAAGTATAAGAAAGAACATAAAATTTTATCACAGCCAAAAGAAAAAATTTGGATATTGCTTTATAATCAGAGATCATCCTATGCTCGCTTCAGATGAAACATAAGACAAATAGCGGATCTTTATGACTGCAGATTGAATCTGATCAATACAGATCTCCATCTCATCTCTACATGTTGTCTGCACAGATGCTGATATCAAACACACTTACAGGGACCAGTAAGGCTCCAAGGAGAAAGAAGAGATATAGTATTTCCAATGTTTTGTAACTTTGTTATTTCAATTGAGAGAGAGAGAGAGAGAGAGAGAGAGAGAGAGAGAGAGAGGTTGTTCTAGATTCTAGGAATCTAGAACAACCTCCTGACAAGTGCTTATCAACAACTCATGGATCCAAACTCAATTCTGACTGTATGTTCTTTGCAGAATCATATACCAATCAATAGGTATTGGGTAGAGTAACTGCAACACAGAACTTTTGGATCAAGGAACCTAATTAAAGCCATGAATAACCCATAAAATGTACAAGCATGGAATTTTGCATCTTCATTTTGCGCGAAGTATGAGCAAGCTGCAAGCATACAAGTTTGCTCCATTGCATCAATATTTGTGATGATGCCTAAATTAGATTCGGACAACACCGGTCGAGTAATAGATAATAAATGCAATAATTAAAGAAGAGAGAGATTATAGTGGTTCGGTCAGTATGACATACGTCCACTTCCTAAGGGCAGAGGTTGCCGGATGGTTTATATCTCGAGCAGATATTACAATGTAGGAGAAAAAAAGTGTGTAGAAGGAAAATATCTCTTTTCTTCCAAGTGCTGGTGGGCTCTTCTATTTATAGTCTTCCCCTAACAGATGGGGACGACTTTACAGCAACGCTCCCCTTTGATGGAGTCTTCGAACTAACCCTTGATGGACGAGGCAGGTGAGATATCCTCCGCAGGACCTGGTAAGCGGGTTAACAACTCTGAAACGACGTGAGGTGCCTTGATGTGGTCAGGCTACGTGGATTTGGACCCGGATCTGAACGGACCAATCGGACCTCCATGGATTTGGACCCTGGCTCACTTTTGATTGGGTTATTCTTACCTGACTCATCCTCACAGGTTGGGTCATTTGGACCTGACTCATCAATTTGAAGAAAGCAATGTCATCCTAGATTGTTCCGGTGAATGAGAAAAACTGATGTTAAGGTGAAAACATTTGCCATTGATGCACAACTTTAGAGAAATCTAGATAATATAGGATGTCTGTTAACGTTGACATGGACAGATTTCTATGCATGACAAAGACATTTAATAGAAGGGTTCTTGACCTGATGAAACCAAGACATTTAATAGAAGGGTTCTTGACCTGATGAAACCAAGATGTATATTAGACCATTTCTTTATCATTTTTATTTTTTGAAGATGTAAACAGTAAAATTGATTTAGAAGAAAGAAGAAGAGGTACAACTACAAGAGCTCAGGTGGTATTCTGCAGTTCCCAATGCATACTGAAAAAATGCCTTCAACTTAGAATTCATTTATCTCACCAATACTATCCCAAGAGCCTTGCTCTCCTTTAAAACACAATTAAGAGCGGTCTCCAACTCTCCACTATGTGTTAGTCGTGTCATGAGTCTAGGATCCCAGCCCCTTCGATGGATTACCAAAATGCAAAAGATCTCCACTCTCCACTGTTAGTCTACCTTACCAAGAATTCTGATGAAAATCCTCAGTGCTTTCCTCTTAGTAAAAAATTCGGTCTTATTAAAGTTCTCCACAGCCTGAGAATACTACCTTTACTACCTCCATTTTCATCTAGGCCACCTATTTTAAACCCAATTTATCTCTTGCAATTCCAACTAGCTAGGTTGAATTTTAAACATCCAATTGGAGTCCATACCTCTAGTTTCATCACTGTTGTGTTGCCCTTCCTCTCCAAACCATCCTCACCCTCTTTTAATTCATGCTAACGACCTTCCTTTTAAATGATCTATAGTAATGTTAGCAGAATCTTACACTAAGGGCATGTTTGGATCGTCTTATTTTTTTTAACGTCTTATCTGTCTGAAAAAGATCCGTGAGTTTAAGATCTTATTAGAGCTGCGAGTTTAAGATCTAATTAGTTGTTTTGTAATAAGATCGTTTGGCAACACCCGAACGCTATGAGATCCGAATTGAATAAGACTGTTTGATAACGCATCTTATCTATGTCTCAAGTTAAGGGTAATTTCTGTCATTTTTTAAAAATGGTTTCAAGCCTGAAAAACATCAGTGACACTCCAAATTCGTTTCTTTTTAAACTCGGACAATGCCCAGTACACTCTATATTTTTTGTTATAAAATATCATTATTATATATTTTTTTTATTTTTTTATTTAGTTATATTAATTTAATATTTATTATATTGTTTATAATATTATTTTTAATATAATTATATATTTTATAATTAATTTTATTATATTTGTTTTTTGATGTTTTTATATGATTATTATTTTATCTTAATTGTAATTTTAATGGTTGTTATTGTTTTTTATAAATTATGTATATTAATTTTTTTATTGTATTAGTTTTATATGCTTTTATATTGTTATTTATTTTTCCATTAAATATATGTTATTAATGTTTTATATTAATTATTATTATTTAAACTTTTATCATATTATTTGTTTATTTTATTTAATTTAATTGTTTTTTTGTTTATTTTGTGTTTTGTTTTTTATTTTATTATTTATAATTGTGTTATGATTGTTTTTATCATAATGATTAATTTTATTATCATAGATTATTATTTATTTTTTATTGTTTATATATATATTTTAATTGTATTTTTATTTTTGTTTCATTTATATTTTTATATATTTTTTTTAATTTATTAATTTTTACATAGTTGTAATTGTGTTAATATATTATTTTTTATTTATTTATTTTGATATATATATTTATTAAATTATATTATGATTTTTTTTTCAATTAATAGTCGTTGAATATTATATTATTTTTGTTATATGTTCATTTTATTTTTTATCGATATAATATTACTTATTTAATTTGTTAATTAATAAGTGTTATTATTATATTTTTAATCATTTATTTTTTAAATGTTATATGTATATTATATTATGATTAAGTGTGTGTATTAAATTTATTTTTATTATATGTTTAATTAAATTTTATTTTATAATTATTTTTTTATTTTATGATTATAATTATTTGAGGGCTGCAATCGTTGATATTGGTGAGGGTTATTACGGGAATTTTAAAAATTTTCAACTGTCTTACCGCATAAGATGTTCGGGTCTTAATTCCAGGAGCTGGATTTCGAGCTCTTAGAATTAAGATAAATCTCGTCTTAAATAACAAGTCATCTTAGTGCTTAAGACATTTTGTTATAGCGCGCCAAACAATCTTATTTATTTTTTTATCTTAGCGCTTAAGACACAAGACATTAAGACCCAAACTTAAGACGATCCAAACATTACCTAAGAAGGTCCGATCGTGGTATGGCCCTAATTAAACATGATATATTTCATCTAATTGGTGACACGCATAAATGGAATAATGCATGAACGGTCACTTTCTGCATTTTAATCCATCATCTATCTTAGAGATAGCCATGCCTTTGATGGTCCCTCATCAACAGCCCCCTACTCTAAGCTTACATTAGGTGAGCAATTGTGTATATTCAACATTTCCTGTTCAGACTGTGAGTACATATCAAATGCAAAGTGTTGTGTAAAAGGAATATTGATAAAAGAGAAACCAATTAAGGCAGAATAAAGGAGGGGAAAATAAGAAATAGAAAAAGGTATTTGAAGTACATTTCCGTGGGGTAACTTTACACCCTTACCCCACACCCTTCCATGGTTTAATTTTTTCTCTAGGTTTTTTTCTAGGGCCTTGTTCCTCTCTTTCTCTAGATTTAACAAAAAAAAAAAAACCTTTGTCATCAAAATTCCTAATTGGTGTAAGGTGGGTACTTTTTACAGATGAATTTTGTTGTGTAAATCATTCCAGAGAAAAAAACTACAGATATTTACCACTTTTTTTCTTTTTGGACAGCAACAACAGAGGATAGAAATCGGAACACTGTCCAAGATATATGCTAGATATGGGAAACAGATCTATAAAATGAGCAGTGCATCACCTATTAAGTACATATGAAAAGGATTCTTGTGGCTGATTCTTCATGACCCAGTTGGATTTTTTTATTGTTCCAGTACTAGTGTAACCACTATGTTGTAGTTGAATAACAATGCCCTCGGGAATGTCTATTGTTGAGGAGAGTATTAAAAGTATTAATACTGTCTCTACTATTGTAGAGAGGTTTTGATAAGAATGGTTAATGAGTGCCCAAATCCATTTCAAGCTGGCCTTTCCATTTTCTTTAATAACATAAAACTAGCAATACAATTAAATTTAGTATTTTCTTAAATTTTTATTATTAGATAAAAGATTTTATTATTTTGAAAAATGGCTTGGGTCGTCCCAAATTAAAGTTCGTGCCTATAGAAAAAAAAGCAATGGAGAAATAAATAAAGAACATCTTTTCTTAATAGGGCAAAGTAATGTGTAACATGAACAAAAAAAATAAATGAATATATAATAATAATAATAATAACGGAGAGTGCCCAAATGACTTTGGAACTCACCTTAATTACCCAAAGGATTCGAATCCAAAAAATCCAAGTATAGACCATTTTGGACTCCATAAAAACTGACTTTTGGGTGCAATTGCTCAATGAATATAGGTAGGAGCCCATTCGATTTTACACTCAAATACCTATATCTCAAGTTTATAATAATATAATATTATATAAAAATAATTGATATGAAAATGCTCTTGTGCGTCTGTCTCCGACTGAGCTTAATATGAGAGATGGCATGTGGTGCCAACTAGTTCTTTCTAATCCATTGACTTGCTTACATTCAGTGGGTGCCCACATCCACGGTTACCAACTTTCAAAATTTGTTTTACATCATGTTAAGATTAAGAGGATTTAGGATTTGGAAATAGATGTAGTTGGTTGAATTTGAAAATGATGTGATGAGGTAAATCTAGTGAGGTGCAATTGCCCACATAAAATCCAAAGTGCATGTATATTTTACTGAAAGGAGAGCTCCATGGGTGATGACGTGGCAAAATGAATTCTATTGCTTTAATATAAATATATATAATACTCCCTCCCTTACAATTATATATGTATATTTGGGTCGGGCGAGGATTTTATGAGGATTTATGAGTGAAGGGGAGAGATTAAATAATAGGTGGCCCCATTGGACCTTTTTTTTTCCATCCACATGGCTTATAAGGCATACAATTGCGCATAGAGAATATCTATGGGGCTCACTCATAATAGTTTAGATCTTATATCATATGGAGTGGACCTAATATTACTGCTATAGGATATATACTATATATATTATGAAATACAAATCCTCTCTAACAAGAAAAAGAATTATTTTATTAATTTTCCAATTTAGAAGGTAAATAAATAAATCCAAATCCTCCTAATTCTCAATGTAGAGGTCTTGCATTGAAGTATCTCACCAATTCAACCCATATTATAAATACAGTCATTTTTTGAAATTCTTTCGTTGTAATCAAGATTTTGTTGGTTTCAAGTATGTTCTCAAACCCACATATCAGGTTCTCCGTTTTTGTTGGAGATAATTCTTTCCCCTGTGTAAACCCGTTCAAGAGTCAAGTATTTCATAGAACCAAAGTATGTTTAGTTTGGAGATTTCTTGAATATCTCCATGCAAATCAAGTTTAGGATGTGCACAGCCAAGAGACACTTAAACACTTAGTTTTGACATGAGTCATCCATGATCTTTTGGGTAATTAAGGTGGGGTCCAAAGTAACGTGGACACCCTCCGTTATTATATATATATTCATTTTTATTTTTTCCTCATGTTACACATTACTTCGCCCTATTAAGAAAATATTTTCTTTATTTATTTCTCCATTGGTTTTTTTCATAAACACTAACTTTTGGGACGACCCAAGCCATTTTTCAAAATAATAAATTCTTTTATCTAATAATGAAATTTTAAGTAAATATTAAATTTAATTGTGTTGCTAGTTTTATGTTATTAAAGGAAATGGAAAGACTTAGTTGGAATGGATTTGGGCACTCACGCAGATTTACCGCTGCTTGTATGGGCAGTAAAGTTGCACTTGCAAGTTTTCCTCCGGTCTGAGAGGAGGAAGACTTGCATTTGCAGCTATACCGCTAATGAATACAGCAGTAAGATCGCGTTTACAAGAGCTTCCTCCCCTTTTAGCGGAGGAAAACCTGCAAACCTACAGATTCTTCTTATGTTTTGCCTCTTTTTTTTTTTACGTTTGGTAGGGTCATGGGTTTGGTATTTAGTCCGTACAATGTTGGATGGGCATGTATAATTAACGTTTAAACGCAATACTATCAAATCACACCGTAAATCACTCACAGAGCCAATTTCTTCTTGTCATTTAGTGGCATGAACCAATGATTCGTTGTAATCAAGATTTTGAAAGTTGGGAACCGTGGATGTGGACACCCACTGAATGTAAGCAAATCAATGGATTAAAAAGAATTGGTTGTCCCCACATGCCATCTCTCATATTAAGCTCAGTAAGAGACAAATGCACAAGAGCATTTTCATATCAATTATTTTTATATGATATTATATTATTATAAACTTGAGACATAGGTATTTGAGTGTAGCATCAAATGGGCTTTTACCTAGATTCAATGAGCAATTGCGCCCAAAAGTTAGGTTTTATGAAGTCCTAAATGGTCTATACTTGGATTTTTTGGATTTGAGTTCTTTGGGTAATTAAGGTGGGGTCCAAAGTAATGTGGACACCCTCCGTTAGGTCTATACTTGGATTTTTTGGATTTGAGTCCTTTGGCTAATTAAGGTGGGGTCCAAAGTAATGTGGACACCCTCCGTTATTAAATATATATATATTCCTTTTTTTTTTGTTCATGTTACACATTACTTTGCCCTATTAAGAAAAGATTTCTTTATTTATTTCTCCATTGCATTTTTTCCATTGGCACGAACTTTTACGACAACTCAAGCCGTTTTGCAAAATAATAAATTCTTTTATCTAATAATGAATATTTAAGAAAATATTAAATTTAAGTGTGTTGCTAGTTTTATGTTATAATAGGAAATGAAAAGGCCTGCTTGGAATAGATTTGGGCACTCACGCAGCTTTATCGTTGCTTGTAATGGATGCACAAAAGTATTAATACCCAGGCCACTCTTAATATCTATTACTTGAGTTTTTTCAAGTATGATTTGTCCACTCTTTCTGATTAGTTTCATTTCACAATTTTTTTTAAAAAAAAATAAACAATTATTTAAATCAATTTCATATTATGAGAAATTCACGTCCTGTTTTTCTGGATTTTCCAAAATGGACATCCTGGAGTGTAGTCAGTTTCCCATAAGTGTAATTGGAATACAAATTTAATTTCACTATTAGAAAAGATCTAAAAGTTTTAACCTTTATTGATGCAAATTAGTAAACGACCCATCCGTCAAAACTCAAAAGTGAAAGAAATCACTGACAAAGAGCTCCAGAATCAAAAGCACAGCATCAGAAGATTGTAATCGTCATCTGTAACTATTATACAAATCACAAAAGCACAGAATCAGAAGATTGGAGACCTGACCTGCCTAAGAACTAAATCTCAAAATCAAAGGAATCAGGCAAAAGCTGCCTAATTCTCAAAAGGGAACAATATAATAGTGCAAAGAAAAAAAAAACACACATCTGGGTGTTGAACCCAGATTGAAACATAGACCTAACTGAGATAGGAAAACTGATTTATAAAGGGTGTGACAGAATTCTGCAAAAATTGCCAGCTGGGTCTTAAAAAAACCCAGACCACAAAACCAAC
Organism: Litsea cubeba; assembly: GCA_012931725.1. NCBI lineage: Eukaryota > Viridiplantae > Streptophyta > Magnoliopsida > Laurales > Lauraceae > Litsea > Litsea cubeba. Next base: position 71,827,232 of record CM022950.1, on the reverse strand, counting down.
CAAAATGGCCTTAGAATAGTGAATTCTTCAAAGGGGTACAACCTAAAGATAATTTGGGCTGGGCTTGGTTGCCAATGCCCAACCCAACCCAACCGCCCCAATTTGCATAGTAATGCTATGGACCTGAACAACCAGGGCCCAACAAAGGCCCATCTTCCAATGGGGCGGATGTGAGCTTTAATATGCTTGAAGTCCATATATCATGGCTCAATATATTTGGGGAAATGTGGAATGTTTTCTCCAAATGGGCTTGACCTGGGTCAAACCTTGTGGTAGGTGGGCTGGATTTAGACTTTAATATTATGCCAAACAATAAACGTCGAGGCTCGGACAAGTTTGAGTTTAGTTCAATCAACCCCATGTCACCCTTAGCAGTTACAGAAATTCTAGTTTGGTTATCAAGCTTGTGGGTTCAGTTTGGGCCTAAGCTTTAAGTGTGATCATGAGCCAGCTTTTTGGGCCGAGATTTCCGCCCCCGGCACATTTAGTTATCAGGGCTAATGTTTCGGCCCAGATCAAGCCAATGGGTCTAAATATCAATCCAAGGCTCAGCCCATTTATAAACTATATAACCTGGAGTCTTTAAATATGTAGGGCCAGACTGGGCATTTAAGAATAATAGTGAATCAGGCCTCGGCCTATTTAATAATTGAGCGAGAAAAGTTAGCCTGAGCTATGGCCCATGGGCCCACACTCAGAGCCCGACTTCAACCCAAGTAATGCTACTGGGGCCATGAATTAGACAATTCGATGCATTGCCCTGGACTCCATTCTGCAAACGCATGGTTTGTAGTATTTATAGAATTTGGTATTTCTAATGAAAATTTGAGCTTTCATGAATCTCAAATTCTCATCAATGATTGTCAGATGATCCCTCCGCTTAATGAGAAATCTTCAGAAACACCAACACCGAAATTGCTGCATGAACTAAATTTTTTGTTATTCTCTGACTATATCTCCATGTTCCTACAACCAGGCTGGTTTTTATCTGTTTTCTATTGAAAATAGATTTTTCTTTTTTTTTTCCTTTTATCCCCTAAAATTAGAGCTTATTACTTAGGGGTAAAATTATTTTATACAAAATACATAGGAATTCATGATAAACTGAGCTCTACCAAATGATTATTAAAGGGGTCATAGGTGAAGGATATGTAGTGAGGGATGAAGGATATGCAGTGGAGATGCAGATGGGACCCTGACTTTCCTACTTGTTGAATGACTAATGTGGTGGCTGAGTATTCACCCATCTTCTTTTGGTTCAATTTTTAATAAAAGGGAGATTATCTTATGATCGTTTTTTTGTTTTTATAGTCGCCATTGATTCTTCATTTTTCACCACTTATAGAATTACAATCCTAGGTATTCAATTACATGAAGCAGATGGGATCTAATTGTTTGGGTTTGTTTTCAAAAAATGACTATTCAAACTTTTCACAAACAAAATAAAGGGTTTTCTTCTCCTTCTTCTTTGCGGACGAGGGTGTTCGGCCTCTTTGAAAACCGACTATTCTCCCCGGACACATGAAGTCCCGACCTCCCTCACTCATCGGGTAAATCAGGCTTTTGCTTGGGCAAGTAGCCTTACTGCCTTAGAAAGTGAGCGCGAGTTTGAAACTGCAACCTCCAATTCAAAACCTATTTATTCCTTTCGGCTAAATACGACCCTGGTTGGTGCAGCATTTTTGTGGACATTTTTCTCAACCTTTGATTTTATTGGAAGAGTAACAAGGTAACCATTCCTATGCATCATCACGAATCTCAATATTGGGAGTTTCTTGCTCTCGGATAATGGCCAAAGAATTTCTTGCTTTTGGGGTTTTCAGTGGAAAGCGTTGAATTGCATCAATTTTTATGATCTCAAGTATACTAATTAAATTGGTAGATTTTATGTGCGTGTTCAGATTTAAGTTATAAAAAATAATTCAAAATTGAATACTTAAAACTATGACTAGTCCTAGGTCTCAAAGGTATGTTAACACGGGCGATTTTCACCTGCAAACACTAAATTTTGGTTGCAGCCTCTAATATCTATATCTCGCTTTCTTGTATAGGTGGAGATTGAAAATCCTGCACAGACCTTGTGTAGAGAATCCTTGTGCAGAGATTCATTGGTGAAATTTTTTCACTTTCCAAAGGGTATACAAAACTTTGGCTCGAGCCACATGAGATGAGCACATAATTAAATTGTGCAACTCCTATCGAGAAAGTCTTCCAGGGTAATGATGAGTTTCAGGAGTATTTTAGTCTCTCTCTGTTTTTTGTTTTGTTTTTTTTAATGCTGGAAGGGGCGTATTTGAACATGCGCCAGGGATTTAGGTGGTTGAGATTGTGTACAAGACTTCATTCTATGTGAAAACATTTAAATGCAACAAGTAAACTGATAAACCATTTTTTTTTAATTTTGTTTATTCTTGTTCTCAAAAAGAGAATCTCAAGGATTAAAGAGTGGAGTGCTCTCAATTTTGAAGTTCGTGGTTGACACGCTGCACCAAGTGGTTAATGGTATCGTCCGGACCAAGTTCTCACATTTTTTTCTACCCGAAATAGAGTCGTCAGTGGCTCTTATATCAACTGTCACAGCCCTACCCAACTCAACATGAAATTGTCCGCTTTGGCCCACGTGGGCGTACAATGACTTTTTAGAAGGTCGACCATCCTAGTACTGCTCCCACCCGAGCACACTTGCACCCGTAACTCCAGAATTCTTATGGTTTTCGGGACTACACGGTTTTAAAATGCCTCATGTTAAGATAAGACAGAGTTTGACTTATAAATGGAGGGTGAAGACTTTGATATTTTCGATGTGGGCTACCAGGGACTCATTGTTTGAAGCCTATGGTTGACACGCTACACCCCGTGGTTAAAGGTGCCACCCCGGACCAAGTTCTCACCTTAAGTTTGCAATTCTTTGAAAAAAAAAGTCTAGATTTTGAGGATGTACGCATCGGACTTTTTAGAGAACATAGAGTTTGAGACTAATTACGTATGCCATTACTTTTGGGTCATATATGTATAGCGACCGTGGAAATTTTATTATGCATACTACAACTTTTTTTTACAAAAAAGAAAAAAATCTTACCCGACGCCCCCCATAGGAAATCTCTTTTTCAAAATTATAAAGAATGGAGCTCATTTTTGCACGCTTCCTAGTGAGTAGAACCTCGACATCAAAAGGTGAAAAATTTTCTCCATTGAAACAGCATCCCACTTTTCCTTGCGATTTCAAGTGAAAGCATAGATGTAAAATATGTGCCCTTAGAAGACTTTGGCACCCTCCATGTTCTTTGATTTGATTTTCTTTCAATTCTTTTGCTCTCTCCTAATTATATTATAGCCTCATCAAAATCTAATAATCGCTTCTAGCGTGACTCATTTTGTGATATGAATCCAATCATAGTTAAGTGTTAAATTAGATTGAGTGCGAAGTGCGAACTCCAAAAGGGAGGGTCAGTGAATTGGCTTTGACTTGTCAAAAGTGTGCCTCATAATGTAGAAAAGAGCTAGAATGAGAAAAGGGGCTTAAATAAAAGAAGGCTGACGACAGAGAAAGATGGAAAAAAAAATAAAAAAAAATCAAATCTCTCAAAACGAAGAAAAAGTTAAAGCTCTCTCATTCCATGACGCAAATGAGAATTGGATTTTCAAACTTAATACCTGACGTGAGAAGGTGATTTTACCAAACAAAGGCCTACAGCTCCCATGCAACCCGACCTCTTGAGTGTTGTTTCATTATTTTTATTTTTTTTACTTTTTTTTTTGGTAACCCACCTTAGGGTGGTGGGACGCAACCCTCTGATGAGGGAAGTAGACCTCCAGTGAGGTACGAGAGCTCTCTGGCCAAAGAAATAAACTTCGGATGAGGCACGACAATCCTCGGGTGAACATCCATCTATTACCACTAGAGTAAGAGGCCGTTCTTGACCTCTTGAGAATTGGGTTACAAACATTGAAATAACCCAAGTAGTATTTGTGTAGCAAGAGGGTTAAACCTGAAATAAAGGGAAAGAGCAAAGTGGTGTACAATTTATGGATAAAGAGATTCCATGATGTTATTTACTTATAGTATACTCTAGCTGTGCCTCTTAATCTTCTTGACAATCTAAATATATGATGAGTATTATCCTGTCTAAGCACCATTAAGAATTAAGTCGTGTGTTGGAATTTTCAAAATATACATAAGTACAAGAAAAGTAAACCCATGGATTTCCATTGATGCACTTTTCCTGTGTATGTTGGATACAGCACTTTAAAAATTATATGCACTTTTTAGTGTTCAAAATACCCCTTATGGCCCCCCAAAGTTTTGAAAAAAGCCCTTATATGTTTTGAAAATTATCTGCAATTATTTTTATGTGGCCCTTCCAAGATTTTATTTCTATATAATGACCCCCAAGGAAGAATTCCTAGATCTACCCTTGTTCGTTAGATAGTATTATTTTTTCAAAAAAACAAAAGACAACTTGCATTTCTTGAAAATATATTAATGGTATTTTTAGTCTTTAATCCCTATCGAAACATGCTTAAAACATGTCCGAAAATTCTGATTGGCATTCAAGGGATTTGCTAACATTTCAAGTGGCAGGAATTCTCACAATCATCAGTTTCTCAAGTGGTTATTTACAAATAATGAAAAAGATCACAATGTGTCAAAAAGACAAAAACAAAGACAAGGGTTTTATCTCATTATTATCAATTTCTTAGGAGATTATTCACAAACAACAAAAAGCCAAGAAGTACTATGTGCAAAAACTATAGATTGATATACATATATATCTAGAAAGAGAGATGTGGAAATTCATTGTTAATTGTCCACTAGAGATAAGAAACTATATAATTTTGTCACCATTGTGTAAAGCAATCAATGGTTATATTAAGTATTTATATGGAGAGAGAGACGTTGAAAGCTCATCTTTGAAAATCTCCCAATATGTTTAGTTGTCCATGGGCATAAGAAAATTAAAATATAAGTTACCTGTAAGTAAAGCAAATGAGAATGAGTTATTATACTCTCTCGGAGTGGAAGAGAGAGCCCCTAAAATATAGTGATAGAGCATTCAAAATATCTTAAAAGCGGTGTTTACTTGTCCATTAGAGGAAGAAAAAGTAAGCAGCTTAAGCAGCATTTTAGACCATCCAAGTGATCCCGTGAAACCCACTCATAAACATTAGGACTTCGATGCAATTGGCTGAGTGGGCCCCTCCCTCTTGGTCACAAGGCTCACTTTTCTAGTGAAACTAAACTTTTCATTATTGAAATTGTTACTCAACAATTTAATAATAATTGCTTTTATTTAAAGAAAGATTATAGAACTTGATTTTCTTCAATTAACTTGATGCAATGTTGTACGTTTAGCGTTCAAATTCAATGCAGAAAAATTGATTTTTTTTGTAATGGTTGTAAAAGAGCTAAATTTCGAGATTAAATTTAACAATATTGAATATCAATTTGATATGAATGAACTTCTAATCAAAGTCAAGTGTCTCGTCCCTATGCAATTAGCATGCATCCATTTTGATATTACTGACAAAAGATTTAAGCTGGCAATCCTTTTAAAATTTCGGAAGAAGAAAAATAGTTAACATGGCATCCCTTGCATCTAGTTGGGGAGGAAAGATGGAAATGTCACACTGTGGTTTAGTGATGGCTAAGAAAATTGTCGTACTTAAGGACATGTTTGTTCTCAGGATGTCTAAGAATTTCCACATGAGGATATCTAAGTTTTCTAAGTGTTGTCTTCAAGCTGGATTCACTAATGTTAAAGGACTTAAGCATTTTGAAAGCTAAAATATTTTGAATAATATTATAAGCCAGGAGTGCAAATTAACAAACTAAGTTTTTGGATGTTCACAAATCCAATGGAAAATCTCAGATGTTGGGAGATAATCACTGTCATGTCACCAGAAATTCCCAATAGATGCATGGAATTATTATCAAGAATGATTGTTAAACAGACACCCGGTACATAATATAGGATCAGCTTAGGGGTTTATAGTATGAACCTATTGTCGACATTACTTAAGAGTGAAAATTTGACGCTTGCTGATGTTGCATTTAATTTGATAATTCCCCTAACTCATGGGTGGTCAGTGCCCTGAAAGACCACACATGCAAATATGAGAGAGAGAGCATATGTCAAAAAAAGAGCAGAAATGAGGGTAGCCTATAAGACAACCACGAACGAATGAATGCTGATGTCCCCAAATCTAAAACACGCATCTGACTCATGTAAACTACAATCACCATCTTCACCTAATATGGCGGGCATGCTCAGTACTCTTGTCAACCATCCTACCCATAGCCACACGCCTAGACATACTAACCCTACTCATACGTACATCCCCTACCTCCTAGCTAGGGACCATGGAAATTAAAACCATCACTTTTTTTCGTAGGCTCTGGTTCAACACAAAATAGAAGGCCTTGCATTCAACATTTTGTTCAGGACCCATTAGCCCAAGAGTCCTTATCAATGGTTTGAATAAGTTCCAACTAATATTTGACTTTCCAGATCTGGGTATGGATCCTAAGAATGGACCCTGCAGACCCAACTGAATATAGTTGGGACTTGGTCTGGGTCATGGACCAGATCCACGCCATTCCTTTTTACATCTCTTTCTGAATATATGTGATGCCCAAATTTCTATTCATAGGTGACCCATTTTTCTTTGGTCAATGCCATTGTTGTGGCTGGCCAAAGGTGGGGGGAATTCTCTCAGACCTACCAAATCTGAAGATTTTTGTGCTTAGTTTGACTGTTTCAAATAAAAAATTATCATAATTACTATCACAAGAAAAAACAAAAGGATAAGAAGAAGAAGAAAACAAAGATACTTATGATCTTCCAGTGTGTGATAGTTTTGAAACATCTCATACACATTAGTAAATAAGTGAGATATGGCCAAGATAGTCCCTACATATAGGGTTACAAACAGTCCAAGTCGGAACCATTCTAGATCCGAACCCATTTCTAAATAGCAGTTTCGATTTTGGATTCAGATCCAACTCAAAATTTGTTTTATTGGTTCAAAACCCAGTTTCAATAGACTTGAATCCAGTTTCGGAACCGGGTTCAACTGGAGGACCAAAATCTAGTTTTTAAATCGGTTCTAACTTCTCTTTCATTGTTTAGATTTTTTATAAAATAAGAATATCATTCAACATATGACAGTACAGCAAATTTATTACCTCTATGATAAAACATAAAACGTCAACAAAAGTCAATTTTAAGCTATGGTTTACAACATTAAAGACTTATATGAGGGGTGCAGGTCAATGGGTCGGGTTGTAACACTAGGTTTGCAAATGTACCATAGATGTACTAACAATACCATGTCCACATTTGCATGCCATCTACCTTACCTAGCCAGCTGAACCTAGTGTTACAGTACCATAGATATACTAGCAATACCAAATTATTATGAATACATTAGAAAACATTAATTTCTTCATGATGTTAATGTGATATTTTAAGAAATTAGCTAGAGTAATAAAAAATATGTCTCAAGGAAAATGCGAAAGCTTGTCAGGATGAGCTTATTTTACGCTTTATTGTTATTTATTTAAAAATTAATTTATTTTACCTGACATTTTCTCGACAATATTCGGACACAACCCCAAATTTGAAAACATCCCGACATTTTCCCATGGACAATATTTATGTATTGGATATACCAATGGCCTAGATAATATACTACCTAAAAAAGAATGACCCGGATCACAGTTCCAAGTAGAAAAACTACAAAACCAAAAATAAGGATTCCCCATTTCGAGATTTGGTGTAGTTGTGGACTTTTTCATGGAAAAGACTAAAATAGAGGAAAGTAAAAGATGAAGCTTTGTCTTTTACTTTCATGAAGCTAAGCTCAGACATTCATGTCCTATATTCATTTACTTTGATGAAATTGTCCTAAGAGCACCAACATTCATGCCAACCATGATCCATCCAACAACACAAGTGTGGAAAAAAGGAAAAAAAAAAAAAAAAAAGTCATCTCGGGGGTGTCATTGTAGTTCATTCATCCACATACATTGTCTTTAGTCGATTCCATTTGAGAACCAACATTTTCCATTACTTTAGTATTTTAAGCTCACATAGTACCAAAAGCACCTGTATCGACGAATCATCTCTTCCTATAGTCCTGTCTTCATATAAAAAACATGTTCATAGAATATAGTGAGATTTAGCTATTTAAAAATTCTTAAGCTGGAATAAAATAAAATAAAGAAAAAAAAAAGGAGAGGAAAGGATCAAAAGCACGTCTCCCGTGCCATGCATGTTTAGAGACTCGAGAGGATCTCACACGTGCACATGTGGCTTGTGGAACGTTCATGCGTGCCCAACACGGGGAAAAAAACGAAACTACCATGAAAATTATTGTTATAATAATCTACTAGCAACAACGCCCCGTGCTTAGCCCGAGGCAAAAAATAAGATATTACATTTTAAATTTATAAAATATCAAAATTAATTATAAACATATAAACATATATTCATGCATATATATATAAACAGTCAACACATTATCTTCAATCACAGATACAAGTGGTTCAACATCAACAATAAACTATTACAAAAATAAAGCTAAAAAGAATTCATTCAACAAAAGCATAAAAATAAAATCTCACAAAAATAATTAAGAATCGTGCAAAAGACCTTACACAAAATATTATTCAAGTGGTAAGTGTAAAGGATATAGGTTAGTATGCAGATGATGGAACCTTGTTGATAAATTCCCTTTCTCAAAGAAAAAAAATTTTATTTTATCATTTCTTTCATAGGTTTTTAGGCTGCTTGGAGCTCTAGATGATCAATATCTGAAACTCAGTTTTAATTCTCTCTATCTCATACAAAACAGCTGATTGAACTCAACTTCATGAGAGAGAACCAATTGCCCCAAACCCTAGTTTTGAAACCTTATTCATGAACTAAAGTACATTAGTAAAAACTAAAAAAAAAAAAAAAAAGAACATGTTTGGCCCGTATGCCCATTCGAATTGGGGGTGGGTTCACAGGGACCGCAATTGCTCGAGTCCTAAGGCCAGTACTCTCATTAGATTTTGAAAATCCAACTACAAACCAGGTGCCGAAATCCTAGAAATCTAACATTAGAGTCCTCTTTAAACTTGATACTGCTATGAGAATCGTATTATAAATGGACAACAATTTAAAAGAACAAAAGAATCCCATAATGAACAATCTCTATCTTCTTTAGATGATTAAGGGTCAGAAATCCCATGGACTCTCCATCCGATCAACGGCTCGACTGAAATGTAGATGGGCCACGAACGCAATCAAGATCACGCATCTCAGATGAACCAAATCGTCCAAAGAAGCTGTGGTGGAACCCACCATCTTTATATTCAAGAAGAGCCTTGGGAGGTCTAACCAAAACCCACGGACATATCTTTCAGAAGAGCCTTGGGAGGTTGAGAAAAACCGCACCAGCTACAGCCAAACAACTCATTAAAGTTGCAGCTTTCAGAAATCCCACTTGAAAATTTTAAATACGAGAGAATTTCGATGACCCAGTTGACTTTCTGCGTATCATTTACCAACGGTGAATCGGAAAGAAATCCGACCCTACGAAAACACATGGAGGCAGCATTATACAAAAATTAAGGGAACGGAACTCAACTCTTAAAAATCAATACTTGCAACTTTAAGAGACCTCGCAATAACGCCAAATTCAGTTATAACATTAAACATTCATCACCAAGTATGATGGCAACTTACTGGCGGCAACAGGAGAAGTTTTGTACTTTGCATCCAGCGCCATTTTGTTCTTAGCTGGAGACTGCAAACCAAGCTCACATAATATCAATGCACATTACAAGTAATGCCAACATTGGGTTGGGGAATTGTACAGTTTAGCAGTCGTTTTAGGGATAATGTGGCATTCAACAAATACGATCAAATGGTGATTTGGGTAACATCCAAACGGGCCCAGAAAATCATAATTGGAGAAGAGGAGCGAATTTAACCTTTTTAGGGGTCTTGGGTTGGGCCTTGCGCTTTCTCTTCTTGGAGTTGCAGTCGCTGTCTTCAGATTCCTCTTCATCGTCATGTTCTTCAGCTAGGAATTAGATGAGGGAGATGGCGATGGTACACTGGGCGTGAGATGATGGAGGGATTGGTAATGCAAATCAGAGATTTTTTTAGGAGATGAGGGAGACGGAGATGGTGCACTGGGCGTGAGATGATGGAGGGATATAATTTGGTAATGCAAATGAGAGATTTTTTAGGAGATAAAGATAAATCATGGATTGATGGATCTTATCTCTTAATGAAGAGAAATCTCTTATCTCTTAATGAAGAGAGATCTGACCCTGATCCACCGTCGGTTAAGGTCAAATCATCTCATGTTTTCCTTGGCATTTATCTGAAAGGAGAGAAGTTTAAGGGGTGAGGTGGCACCACCACAGCCCACCTCCCCCTTTGCTTTAATATATATAATTAGTGTGAGCGGCCCGTGTTTGAACGAAAAAAAAAGTATTTAAAAAAGATTTGTAGAGGAAGCAAGATGGTTGAGGAATAAGGAAAAGATAAAAAGATTTAAACCGATTAGGTACGTGGGCTCATAATGATATAGTGTTGGCATAGTGGTAAGGAATAACAAAAAACTAACACCATTAAGCTATAGAAAACTTTCGGGGAGTTGGCCTAACCAGGGCCCACAAGCTTGATCTGCTAAGTTCAGAATTTAATTTCTTTTCTTTCAACCCAAGATAATTAGAATTTAAAATCAACTACAAAGGAAGATGATGAAAATATGTATCTTATGTATTAGAAGTTAATGAGTGAGATGTGGTCCCATACTGACAATATTTTAATAAACATAGCATAGAATATAAAATAAAATGAAGTATATATGAATGATCAATATTCTGTAAAAATGGTAGAATATCATATTAGTAAATGGGTCCCGTGAATATTTATGGTCATAAAACACTTACATTGGGTAGAGTGGTAAAAAAACACTCGGTTTTGATTAAAAGTTTTTTTACGGAGATTTGCGTGGACCCCATAAATGAGGGGTCTAGTGCTGGATTATAAAAATTTTAAGTGGGCCGACTTTTATAGAGTGAGGTTTGATTTGGATTCATAAAAATTAGTTTAATAATCTATGGGGTTATTAGAAAATAATCAGTATCTTCTTAAGCATTGCCTCGTAGAATTATCTGAATTGGACCCATGAGGAGGCTGCACATGATTTTATTCCATTTTATTATTTATTTATTTAAATGCGGTTGATCTCATGGTGAGACCAATCTCAATTAATGTGAAACTTAGCTCAGGGCTAGTGGGCTACTACACAAAAGTCTACATCTAGAGCATCTGACATCACTACAATTGGATTTTTGAACATTGATTTTTTATGGCATAAAATCTAACATATATTGAAATCAAATTATTCTTTTTTTATTTTTTATCTAGATATATAGGTCTTGTTCACACACCCATATTGGATTAATTTTGGATGTGTCCACACCCATGCATACTATGGTTATCAATGGGCCGGAACCCAACTTTGGTCCATCCATAATACAGGTCTTTTTATGTGCGTTTGGACTTGCATGTGGTTCACCTAAATTCGTGTTTAGGGTAAAGCATATAGAGGAGTGGGGCTAACAATTTTACCTGATATAGATAGGAGGTGGTAGTTAATAATAGGAAGTCGGGCTCACATGATTGGGAACATAGATTGTGGCTCACAATTTTTATTCCTTCCAATTTCTGGTTTTTCTTAATTGGATAGAATCTTGATGGGATCGAAAGATCTTAGATAGTTTTTTTAGTTTTGGAAAGTTTTAGATTGTATTAAGTTTTTTTTGGATATTGCATGAGTTATCTATGAGGATCGGGTGAAGTATGCCACATGTCACCCTAAAAATCTAAGAGGAAGCCCCACGTGTTGCTCTCCCTGCCGCCAGGTGTCGCTCTCCTATGAATATACCAGCTGTCTTTTATTATATAATAATAATTCTTAGTCAAAATTCTATGGAATGCATGAAATAGCTTGTTGGTATAGGGTTGTTCTCTTCGTAAAGATTGTTGGACAGAAATCTATTTCCACTCGTTTCAATTTCCAAACATTTGAAAATTCCATGCAAGAAAAGAAAATCAAATCCTAAATTTCCATGAAAACCCACAAATTTATTTCATCTGTTTCATTTACTTCAGACATGATGAGAGTGATATGCATAAATTATACTTAAGCTTTTGTCATGTCATATTCATTAACTCAGTTGTTAATGTCAGTAGGTAATGGTTGCCTACTACTAAACTATTATGGGTTGTAAATGACATATTTATGATTGCGTCCCACAAGCTTGTAAATGACAATAGCCTTTGGCCAAACGTACGGTTTTGGAATTAACCAGTCCCATATCCCACGTGGCCGTGGGTGAGCGAATCTATCCATAATTAACTCATCAACCAGTTAATCTCATTTTATTATCTTATATTGAAGCAATGGGGACCCCAATTAGCAACACTGGATTAGCTATGAGATTCGAGTTTTAGGACTCTGACTCAATGGATTAGCTCCTACTGAGTTGCTAGGACTCGGCCGAGTCCTACTCACAGTGGGAGAGTCGCAAAGAACTCAACAATAAAAGAATCTGTTATTGATATTTAAAGTGGGAGAGTTGCACACTAACTATCCGATTATCCAAAGTCTGTTGTTCCAAATAAAGGGAATGTGACCCCGGTTTTTTGTTCTGAAAGAAGTTCGAATCTGAATCCGGATCCATGTCATATAAGATCCGAAACATTTGGATTTGGAACTGGATGTTATTATGTTTCAATCCGAGGTTCAAGATAAATGACGTTTTCACTCACATACAAGAATTTATATAGATTTTGTTTGGTATATATAGTTTGAGACTCTACTTCTTTAATTATATATCATTTATTAGTCCCACTTTATATCTTAAGAAATACTTTAAAGCTTTTTTACCCAATTATATTAATGCAATATGCATTTCATCCAAAATCGGATCCCCTTTTAAACTAGAAGTCGGAACTGAATACGGAGAAAAGGTCCATGTGTCGGATCAAGACTTGAAGATCCACAGGAATATAAAAACAAGCCTGGGTCAAAATCGAGAACCACCATAGTTTTGTCCTGAATCCTACCCATTTTCAATCCTAATTGCTGCTCACTTTGAGTTAACAATCTAAAATATAATACATTATGAAGCTATTTAAATTTGAAAGCCAAAGATCAAGATGTTCAAATGATAATATGCTAATTTTTTCACATCCTCACAAGACAGCTAAATCTTTCCATCCATTCACCCAATGATTCTAATGCATTTAAACAGACCAAAAATCTAAGGCTTATTTAAAGTACATTTAAACATAGTGCTTAAATTACACTAATCTCTTTAGATCTGGAGGAATTAGTCTAGCCCAAAAGGTTGGGAACCCTTCAATAGAAAAAAAAAATCATTAGCATAACACACACATTTATATATCTTAAACCATAATAACACATGTCTTATTATATAGTTCCAACTCACCTAAACAGTAACAATAGTTTAGATTTTAAATTTTAGTATTGCAGCAAAGATGCTACGAAAGGATTACTCATCCAAGGAGGATCCAACCATTCATTATTTAATTAGTGATTTTATCAACTGCCCATCATCTCACACTTTCGAATATTTACCATAACCTCCTCTCATATCAATGGTGCAGATGTAAGATCACTAAGTCCCACATATATATTTATATATAATGCATGGCGAACTCAGAATTTTCATTTGAAGGGGTGCAGGTCCAAATAGGCAATTGAAATTTTGTTATAAATTCAAGATTTTCAAACAGGTTTTGGAAGCGGACGTAAAATTTTTCCGTAAGTCTTTGTAGCAGATTTAAAGTTCTCAATATAATTTTAAAAGTGAACTGAGGTCTAACGGGTGCATCCGGCCCTACATAAATGTAGATGGGTCGGCTGCTTATACAATGGCGTATGAAAGAAATTTCTCTTCATTTTTCTAAGATCATGGTAGATAAATTCCTCATGTGTATTTAAATTCCTGGGGGAGTAGTTGTAACGTATCTGGACATGTCCCCAAACCTTCCACCGATACGTTATTGAATAATCAAAAACCATCAAAGTCTTCACGAGCAATCTTGTAAAACAATAAACATGAGAGAGAGTAAGAGAACAGCCGATACGTGTACTGTCAGAACTGAGACAACGAATCTGCACACGGACGGAATGATAAATACACTCGTTTACTGGGGCCCATTTCCATATTATCCGATTTCATTTTAAATTACTGAAATGCCACTGCTTCGCCCTTGATAGGAAGGAGCCAGTTTTCGCCTCTGGTGAACTCTCTTGACTCGGTCGCCTTCCGGTTGAGTGGACTCAGGTGTATCAAGGTGAGTCGAGTGAAGTGTGAGTTGAATATTTCAACATTAGTGTTGTCAGGCCTGGATTTTAAAGCTGATTGGACCAGGCCATTCAAAAATTCTATAGTTTGTTTCAAGCCTTGTTGTTGACATCTTGTAAAGAGAAGTAGACTAAAGAAGGGCTCATGTAAGTGGAATTGATCTTAAGTCAAGAATAAAATAGTGAATGTTTTGGATAGTTCATGTAGATTTGTATCCACTTCCTTCCTTTTTTTCCAAATATTCAAATGGGGCTAAATTTCAAAGCTTTGATTTCAAGTCACCCATATGATTGGCCCATGTCCCTATCAAGATATATTTGCGGTGTCCTGGCTCTAAATCTTGTTTCGTGATTTGGATGGATTGAAAAATCTTATTTATTAAGAAATTAAACTTTAACCCAAATTCTTTGGTAGCTCAGTTGGTAAGATACCTTCATTCCACAGAAATAATGAGGGACTTAGAATGATGTGTGTGAGTGCTTACCATTAAGTAAAAAAATCTTGAGCCAAAATACTTTAGATCATTAAGGGCTTATTTGTTTACAATAGAATTCATAGGAATTGAATGCATGGAATAGTTGAAAATGAAGATTAAAGGTGGATTTTCAAAAATTAATATCAAATAATATTTTTTTTAGAAAAAATAAAATCTAAAGAAGTTATTATTTGATGCTTATTTAAAAAAAAAATTGCCTTTAGTTTTTGTTTTTAACCACCCTACATATTTAATTCTTATGTATTTCAGTGTAAGCAGCATGACTTAAATATTATGAATAAAGAGGAATTGGCCAGTGATATAAAATCATAATGATCAAGATTTTCTGGTTTGGAATAGCAAATCTAACAATGAGCTTTCACTGCAAAGCCTATTCTGAGATGTGGGCCATGTCAAGTGTTGTTCTTCAAGGTAGGCTAACTCATCAGCCAATATAGTCAAGACCGAGCCTAAGCAGTCAAACCCAAATCGATTAATGCTTGGCAATCACTGCCTTCTGCACAACAGCTGTATTTACATGTCCTAAATTAAGCAGCCTTGGACCAAAAATGGGAATACGAACATTAGCTTAAATTAGAATGCAAAATGTACAAAACCATCTTCTTTCATTTTTTTATCAAGAAGAAGAGAAGAAGAGACCTTTTAAAAATATACAAAACCGAAGAAGAGGCCTTTCAAATATAGATGTGGGGGAGGGGGGGGACATTATCAATCACCAATTCAATCAATCTGAACTGATTCTGACCAAAATGTACATTTCAACCCTAATAGCTAATGCAGGCCAATTGGTGGACCATCCAAAAGACGATGACACATGGACCCCACTCTACCAACTGTACACTTCCTCCCCACACGTGCTCACTCATCAGGACCACCCAAAGTGTCCATTTTTGTAATTTCCAATCTAAGGCGCGTGTAGAGAGAGAAGAGGACAGACTTGAACCGCTCGTGCACACAAAAGCCAACAAGTGCCCTGTGCGGATAAAACTTTTATCTTTCTTCTTCTACTTCCTCTACTTCTTCTCGAAGTCCCTGTCGTTTGATTGATTTTCGTACGGACCCAAAAATCGCCGAGATTGCGAGGATTCCGCTGTTTGCTAGCGTAAAATCTGGAAAACCGGGCCTGGGAGGGAATCTACAAGACGAGGCCCCTCGCGAGGAATTGGCGATTCTGACGTATTGACAAAAACCCACCAACGAATGCGACGTATCTGGTATTGGAAAGTACGAAAATGCCCCTCGGCGCCCCCAAATTCAACAAAAATGGCCGGTGAACGAGGTTGTTAGGAAGTTGGTGCACGTGGGGGCAGCAGTGCAATCCAGTACACCACCAGCATGATCATTTCTGTCGATTTTGGAAAATAAAATAAAATCATGACACGTGGCATGTTGGTACGTTCGTGATACGTTCATATATCGCTTTCCCAACTTGTATTTAGTGAGGGAGAAAATTGAGACGGGGGGGGGGGGGGGGGGGGGGGGGGGGGGGGGGGGGCGGGGGGGCGGGCGGTATAGGTGGAAGTGATTGATGCATTTGACTGGTTTGATGTAATTCAATTTTTTAAAATATGGTTTATTAGAATATATGGGCCCACACCAAGCTAAGTCCGGCCTGCATCAATTTATATCTAAATAGATACATCATCATCATCATCATCATTATTATTTTAAAATATTGATGTTTCGTGATATTTTTATCCATTTTTTATCGGATGTTTGACCCGTAACTATATAGATTAGCTATATAAATTCTATTTGGTCCGTCTTTCATGTAAGTTTTTGAATGAATTGTACTTTTTTAGATCCGTTATTTTTATTTTTATCTATTCTTTCATGGTAATTGATTCAATATGTCACTACTAATATATAAAATGGTGAGATTGATCCAATAGCCTCTCATGTAACAAAAGGTCATAAACTGAGGGTTGAAAATCATGGTTCATGGCTTTTTATTAGAAGGCTATAAATATTATTTAAATATACTAAATAGCTAATTTGAGACTGATTACTATTTGATTCCGCCAATGAATCTCAAATGCCACATGTCTTACTTTGAAATGGTACAATAAAAACACGGCATATATATCAAGTGTACAATATCATATACATAGATCATTATTGTGTATTTCAAATTATGTTTTGCGCAAGCATTCTCACACTTAACATCAACATGATGTGATCATGACTTTAACACATAAAATTGAAGTATTGGACAAATTAAAACAAACGTAGCTTCAAGTATCCAAGTACCATTGATTGCCGTACCAAGACAATGAGAAAGGACAATTTAGTTTATACGCATAATTACAGGACAAATACTCCCAATATTCTTCCAAAACATACTTTCTATCATTTAATAATGGCCATTAATGCAAATGGATATAAAGAAACACAATGTTGAAAAAAAAAGAAATTAAAAAAACCCATTGCATAGATGGTGATGAAGAGTATACAACACTCAATATATTCTCATCTTCATAGTTTGATGATAGAAGATGATAATACAATATAAGCAAGAATTGTTGACTATTCCATTTGATAACATAAACAAAGAAGAGTTAGAAAAGAGAGACGTTTGCAATGTTCATCAAAGTGTGTCCCACCCCAATCAGTGAATCTAACCATTGAAAGAAATAAATAGATGGTTGGGATCTGTTGTTGCAAGTTTTCTTGAGAATAGGAATTTTATTGAAGTTGGCATAGGGGCCAATAAGATATTAGTATTGACTATTTCGAGTAGTCTCGGTACGAAAAGAAATGCTAAAATAATTAGAGGAGGCAGAGGTGCCATGGCTGACAAGGAAGGGTGTTGTTTGTAATTTGTGATGAAATCCAAGGGCTTATATGCTGTAGGTCCCTCCATGGACCGAGGGCCGTGTCGGATTCCTCTTTGAGGAGAAGGGAGGGAAAAATATAAAATAGACCAAAAGAGTCCCCAAATACACGCCAAGGAAAAAGAAAACAAAATTCATAAAATAATGCACAATGGCCGGTGCAGTGGTCCATAGCACTAATTTGGAATTGAAGTCTCCATGCTCTCAACCTAATTTGAAATCTTGATGTATGTGTTCACCCTTGTAAGTCCCCATTTATGTATGTTCATTCATCAAATGGACCACACCAATCAGATCGAGCTATGGATTCATGTTTCAATAAAATAGAGAAATATTATTTCGGTGAACGCCACCTATATAAAATATGATGTCAGCTAACTATACACTCTCAATTGCTTTTTTTAAAATGAAAAAAAAATAATAAAGACAACATTTTATGATAGGTCGAAATATGATTTCCTTGTTTGGTGAAAGCAGGGAATTTGGACTCTTAAACCTACTTATTATTGGTAAGGGTGAATCATAAGGTTGATTGCATCATCATAATTGAGCTATTAAATCGAAATTAGAGCTAAAAATATTGCCGGTAGGCAAGTTCATACACGGACCCATCAGGTAATGATTGTATGGGATTGAAAGATCTAGATGTACTTGTTTAAAATTTCAAGCCCATCAAATCATCTTAATCCGAAGCCCACAAATTAATAATTTTATATCAAAAAATCAATTCCACGGTCTATTATTGACATGCAAGGGGGAAAAAGTTACGAATGGTCCATTTGAATTAGGTATCAAGTGGGCCCATGGCCCAACTTCATTTCAACAGCATGATCAAAAGAGTGGATAACTTCACATGCTCCTGCAGTTTAGGTGTCCTAAAAGAAAAGCCAATTGAAAGAGAAAGCCAAAAAGGCAACGTCGAAGAATCAAATCCAAAGTTTGACCAAAGACTCATGGAAAATAGGAAAATGGGAAATACGAAAGCAGGGAAAAGAAAAACGAGGAAATGAATCCTAAGAAAATCTCGATTTTCTCTCACCCCCGCCCCGCTCTCGGCAACTTGTCTGTATTCTATTCTCCTTTTCTTCTCTTCTCATTCTCCAGCTTCTGTCTATCTCTCTCTGTCTGTCTCTCTGGACGATTCAAAAGCTATAAACTCGCGTTCCGGTACGGTACCGACCCGATACGTGTTTGCTTTGACGTGCACGCCACCGTTTCGGTGGAAGCATCTTCTAAGGAGAAGCGTTCTTGACTTTGATTCGAAAATCTGAGGCGTTGATTTTAGCTGGACTTGGAGCAGATCGGGAGAAAGGTGAGGTCATGTTCGGCTCTAAGTCTCTTTCGTGTTTTCTTTTTCTCTGTCGTGCAACTGTTTTTGTGTTGAAGTTGAAGATTTTTCGATTGTGATTTGCAGTAAAAATCGGTTCTTGGGTTGCAGCGTCCGAAATGCAGACAAGGAGACTTAGGTGTGGGAGAGGGATTCTGAGACTTGGGTTTTTCTGAAATCGTGGTTTCAAGTGAGGGAAGAAGAGGAATTCCTGTTTTTATCATCTTTCATTTGGTTTTGAGAAGTGGGGAATGTAGAGATGAAGAGAAGAAAGGAATAGAAGAAAAGGCTCAAAATTTTTTAAAGGTTCGTTCTTCTTCTTCTTCAAAAGCTTTCTTATTTCTTGTCTTTTTAGAAATGGGTTTGATATGAGAACTGGGGTTGAGATTTTTTTCCAGATAGAAGGATACTTGTGTGTGCAAATGCAAAAACAGAGGAGAAAAGGGTTAGAGCTATAGAGGGAAATCTGTAAGTCGTTTTTCGATTGGAGGATGGCGGTTTTGGGGGGTCTAGAATTATTGGGTCTTCTGGTATTTCTCGCATCGATTGCATCACGTTCTTGGTCGGTGGAGGGCGCTAAGGCTACGCTGCGTAGCGACGTGGAGGGCTTGATTGCATTTAGAGATTCTTCGATTGAGAGCGATCCAAAAAGGGTTCTAGGCGATTGGAATTTGGGTTCTGCTTCGAATGTTTGCTCGTGGAAGGGCGTGATCTGCTCGCAGCAGGAAGAACGGGTGGTGGGGCTCGATTTGAGCGGGTATGGTCTTGTGGGTCGCCTTCAAATCGAGCACTTAATGGCTGTGGAGAATCTTAGGAACCTTACTTTGAGAGGGAATTTCTTCTATGGCAATCTCTCTCACAGCAGCAGCAGAGCTTCTCCTCTCCCATGCAGCTTTGAGACCGTTGATCTCTCCCACAACAACTTCTCCGACGCGATTTCGGGAAGCTTTCTCCTCCCCTGCAACCGCCTCATTTCACTCAACGTCTCCCATAATTTAATTCCCGCGGGTTTCTATCCATTCAGCCAATCGATTCAGGTGCTCGACCTCTCTCGCAATAAAATTGCGGATGAGGGGCTACTCAATTACTCCCTGTCCAACTGCGGAGGCTTGAACCTGCTCAATTTATCCGATAACAAGCTTTCCGGTCGGTTGGGGAAGATCTCCACCACTTGTAGGAGTCTTCAGGTTGTTGATCTTTCCTGCAATCAGTTCTCCGGAGGGATTCCGATGGATTTCTTGTCGGGGTTGGCTGTGGAGTCTATTCAACATCTAGACCTCTCTCACAACAACTTCACCGGCAAATTCGCAGAATTCGAATTCGGCGTGTGCAGCAATCTCACTGTTCTTGATCTGTCCTATAACAGCCTCTCCAGCATTGGATCATCCACCAGTATTGCGAATTGCCTGCAGCTTGAGAAGCTCAACCTCGGCCACAATGCATTTGAGGAGAAGATACCGGCCTCTTTGTTAGGAAGCCTCAGCAATTTGCAAGAGCTGGTTCTGGCTAGAAACCAGTTTTCCGGTGAGATTCCGAATGAAATGAGCCGGATTTGTGGGACTCTGCGTGAGCTAGACCTCTCCGACAACCTAATCTCTGGTGGGTTGCCTTCCACATTCAACTCGTGTACTTCTCTTGAGTTTTTTAATCTAGGCCGCAATCAGCTTTCGGGTGATCTCTCTACTATCAGCACTCTCTCCTCTTTGAAGTTCCTCTCCCTTGCTTTCAATAACTTAACAGGACCTGTGCCTCTGTATTTGAATAGCTGTACTCAATTGGAAGTTCTTGATCTCAGCTCCAACAATTTTACTGGCAGTATCCCACCTGGGTTCTGCTCGTCTTTCGTTTCTCTGAAGAAAATCTTCCTTGCCGATAATTTCTTTTCTGGTTCTGTGTCTGAGGAGCTTGGGAACTGCAAGAACCTGAGGACAATAGATCTCAGCTTCAACAATTTAAGCGGCACAATTCCTTCAGCAATATGGGAGCTTCCACAGCTAACTGATTTAGTCTTTTGGGCTAATCAGCTTGAGGGTCAAATACCAGATACCATCTGCTCAAATGGAGTGAGCTTAGAGTCACTGATCCTCAACAATAATCTTATATCCGGCGTGATCCCTACATCGCTCACCAAGTGCACAAATCTGATATGGGTCTCTCTTTCCAGCAACCGTCTCACTGGAGAAATACCCGTGGGGATTGGCAAACTTGAGAACCTCGCAATTCTTCAATTAGGTAACAATTCTCTTACTGGGGAGATTCCACCCGAGCTTGGAGACTGCCAAAACCTTATCTGGCTTGATCTGAACAGCAATGGACTGATAGGAACCATCCCACCCTCACTTTCCAATCAGGCTGGAAAGATTATTCCTGGAGTGGTGTCTGGAAAGCAGTTTGCGTTCGTTAGAAATGAGGGGGGAACGGCTTGTCGAGGTGCTGGAGGACTACTCGAATTTGAAGGGATTCGAACAGAGCGGCTAGAGGTTTATCCAATGGTGCATTCATGCCCATCAACGAGGATCTACACTGGGACGACAGTTTATTCATTTCCAGACAATGGCAGCATGATCTATCTTGATCTCTCCTACAATTCACTCTCTGGAACGATCCCAGAGAGCTATGGATCAATGTCTTATCTTCAGGTGTTAAATTTGGGGCACAACAACCTGACAGGAAGCATCCCAGATAGCTTTGGAAGACTGAAAGTGATCGGTGTTCTTGATCTCTCTCACAACAGTCTTGAAGGAATCATTCCAGGGGCATTGGGGACACTCTCATTCCTCAGTGATCTCGATGTATCAAACAATCACCTCACCGGCCCAATCCCTTCCTCCGGCCAGCTCATGACATTTCCAGCATCAAGATATGAGAACAATTCCGGCCTCTGTGGGGTCCCCTTGCCTCCTTGCGGTTCATCTCCCAAAACCCATTCTGGGAATTCAAGTTCTGGGGGGAGAAGGGAGTCCATGGCTGGGAGTGTGGTGATTGGCATTGCCATCGCCCTCCTCTTTATCTTTGCACTCACATTTGCATTGTATCGGATGAAGAAGTTCCAGAAATCAGAAGAGCAAAGAGAGCAGTACATAGAAAGTCTCCCAACATCCGGTAGCATTAGTTGGAAGCTTTCCGGCGTTCTGGAGCCTCTAAGCATCAATGTTGCGACATTTGAGAAGCCTCTGAGGAAGCTGACTTTTGCTCACTTGCTCGAAGCCACCAATGGTTTCAGCTCAGAGAGCCTAATCGGGTCTGGAGGGTTTGGCGATGTCTACAAGGCGTGCCTGAAAGACGGGTGCACCGTTGCGATCAAGAAGTTGGTCCGTGTCACAGGTCAGGGCGATCGCGAGTTCACAGCAGAGATGGAGACAATTGGCAAGATCAAACACCGCAACCTCGTCCCATTGCTGGGCTATTGCAAGATTGGTGAGGAGAGACTACTTGTGTATGAGTACATGAAATGGGGCAGCTTAGAGACAGTTCTCCATGATAGGAAAGTCAAGGGCGGGACTTCAAAGCTTGATTGGGCAGCAAGGAAGAAGATAGCGATTGGGTCAGCCAGAGGACTAGCATTCCTTCACCATAGCTGCATTCCTCACATAATTCACAGGGATATGAAATCTAGCAATGTTCTTCTTGATGAGAATTTGGAGGCTCGGGTCTCAGATTTTGGCATGGCCCGATTGATGAATGCTCTTGACACTCATCTAAGTGTGAGCACCCTTGCTGGGACTCCAGGGTATGTCCCGCCAGAATACTACCAAAGTTTCCGGTGCACAACAAAAGGCGATGTCTACAGTTATGGTGTAATATTGTTAGAGCTCCTATCAGGCAAGAGACCGATAGATCCAACAGAATTTGACGACAACAACCTTGTTGGATGGGCAAAACAGTTGGTAAAAGAAAAGAAAGCTAGCGAAATATTTGACCCTGAGCTCACGGGGCAGAAATCTGGCGAGGCCGAGCTCTATCAGTACCTCAAGATAGCCTGTGATTGCTTAGATGACCGGCCACTACGGCGGCCCACCATGATTCAAGTGATGGCCATGTTCAAAGAGCTACAGATCGACTCAGAGAGTGATATCCTTGATGGGTTCTCATTAAATGGCACAGTCATTGATGAATCAAGAGAGAAAGAGCCTTGAAACATGATTTTTTCACTAATCAGGGTATGCTTGAATCGGATTACAGTTTTGCCTGTTCTGTTCCAGTAATCTTGATTTGAAGTATTCAATCAGGTGTAGTAGTAGTAGTATTTACACATTTTGTTTTATTGTAAATAGCTTACAGAAAGGACACTGTAGAGAGGCTGGGAGGACCCCATGTTTGCTGAAAGGAAAAGAGGGTCCTTGATGGCCTCAAAATTCAAACTCTCTTTCTTCTTTTATGATGTCCGCATACCTTTTTTCTTTTCTCGCTGTGTTTCACATATTAGTTTTTGGTACCATTCAAAGGATTTCTTTTGCTTATATATGATGGTGGAAGCAACAATTGAATGGAAAGTGAGATCTGATATCATGTGAGATCTATTTCTGTTCAAATGTCCAAAATGTGTGATTGTAAGAATGATTGTGAAAAAAAAAACATATCTTATACTTTCCTTACTTTTTCACATTGTTTTTTCACAAGTGCCTTCCGAAATGACAAACAAGACCTTGCAAGTAGAGGAATTTAAGGATCATACAATGACAAATGTGCCCTTCAAAGTAGATCTTCCCCTTTCATCACATATTAATAATGATATGATTTCTCCTGTGATACTGTTTTGCAACAACTGCTTTCTTAGCTGTCTTCTAAATAGTAGCATAAGAAAAAAAAAAGAAGGAAAGCTTACAAGATTTTGGAAGAAGCAATGATTGGATGAGTGAGATCTCACATCATTTGAGATTTCTTGTTGAATATGTGGGTTTAAAAGAGTGATTGATTAGATAATTTAGATTAAAAAATTACCCTTGAAGTTTCTTATTATGATGGGTAATGATGGGTGATACTATCTAGTTTAGTCAGGAGAATAGGGCCATACACATGACTTTTGCATGATCTAAACCCTTGATTTTGGGGCCTCCTGTGATTGATCACAGCATAAGGACCACTCTAAATCAGATGGTCCTAAGCACCTGATCTGAACATCTATTACATGAGGACAGCTGCTTTGTTTTGCTAGGGATGGTCTGTGATTTTCCAATTTCTAATATCTTTATGACCTTGTGAGTATCCACTGACCTATATGCATAATTCCATTGAAAAGACTTCAGAAGTTCACATTGACCAGTATCAGCTGGCTAAGTTACTAGATTATTCATCTGGCAGTTGCATAAAATTAGCTATAGAACATGGTTTATGGTTCATAGTTGCCAAATTCTGTTTCCAACCCATTTAAAAGATCTCTATTAGGCCCTTTTTTCCAATTTATGTTTGTAAAAGAACAGAGGAAGTCCAAAATACCAAAAAAAAAAAAAAAAGGCTTATCATATTAATATTGGAAACATGAATATCCACTTTGAGTCAGTTTCTTAAAAAGAAGTAAAAAAAAAAAAAAAAACATGTTCTCTTCTCCTATTAAACAATCATTAGCATTATATTTAACTACTTACCCATCTTATAGGCATCTTTCTTTTTCCCTGCTAATTGGTTAAAAGTCAAAAAGCAATGTTTCCTTTTTCAAATTAATCGCTTCTTTCTTTCATATCAACAAATGATGCAAATTTACAGAACTTACCCACCACAGAATTCTAATCCGTTCTCAAGTAGCTAAGCCATCATTGATTAGAAGCATCTTTTTTCTAATAACGTGACAGGCGGGTCTGAAAGAGACATATCTTAGAAAAAGAAATCCTAAACCCCAATCTCATTTCAGCTACCCTCCAAGGAAGAGAAAGATCTCTTTGGAATCCATATGGCCATTCTCCATATCTTACTAATATTTCCCCGGAAAACATGGTTTAATCTACTGATTAACCTCAAATAGTGCCGTCCCACAAATCATATATAAGCCAAGCAAGCGAAAAAAAAAGAATAATCTGACAGTATAAAAATTTTAAATATCTTGGCAGGGCGACTAAGCAAGCGATTATAAAATTATTATGAAATGCTTGATCAATTGTGCACGCGATTATCAGAAATAATTAAGTAGATGAAATGATTAGTTGTAAAATTAGAAAATGGGGAGTGTCACTATCTGTGACAATTGTGTTTGGTATTTTGTTAAGGGGAGTTGGTATTGGTTGATTAATTAAAAGCTTACATCAGTGTGGAAATGTATCTACATGGTTCCTGCACGTGCGGGTGAAGGACGTGCACGACAGAAACAGGTACTTTCCATGGTCAATAAAGGAAGAGATGAACAGGGGGATGGTGGGAATGAAAGCTTTTCAGATTTCATTCACTCATATGATTCATATATACTGTTAACAGATAACATGTAGACCTGGAGAAGTGGAAGAGGGACAAATGAGACAGATTCTTTGTTCAATGATGCGGTGGCCTTATTGGGTATATCTCAATTCTCAAGACAAGGGACTTCTTCCAATAAAGGAATTACAGGGCTCTCTCATTCCCAGCCTCAGAAATCCTTAGACTCACATTGAAAATGAAATCTATAGTCTCCTGAGCTGTTGATGTAGAATGAAGTTTTATTCAAGTTTTTGCCAACCATGCTTTAAGATAAAGTGATTGCAGAATGAATTTTTCCTGTTATGCAGCACTTTAGAAAGCCATAAGTTTGGAGGTTTTTTTTTTTGAGAATTCCATTTTCCACAACTTTTTTTATAAAAAAGTGTCTCTCCTATTTCATGACCATAGATCAAGAAATTACAAAAACCAAAAAATAAAAATATGCTGCTATTTTACTCATAAATCTTGCAATTTAAGTACTATATTTTCTATGAACACTACTCCATCAGATTTGACAAAAGAAAAGGAAATTAGATTTAGATCAAACAGATAATATTATGATATTTAGTAAACTGAAAAAACAACCAAAACATGTTAAGATTTATGACACCTAAAGCTAGATATTGCCTTAGCAGTCTTTCTTTCAATTTTCCTCATATGGGTCCAATCCATCCAACCAAACAAGTCTAAGTTCAAGCAAAGACCACTTCATTTATTCTTCAATTTGATGATTGCTACGCTCATTTTTTTCAAATATTCACAGGGCCTAAATCACTTGTAGAGTCTTTCAAAATTCTAAGAAATCCCAGGAGTCTTTCTTAGGGTAAGACTTGAGACATGACATGATCAAATGTCCCAATGGTAGGTAGGTACTGAGGCTGAGGATCCTGTTATATTTCTTCTGTTGGAGACAAAACTAGTAGGGCCAGTTGTGGCTTTTGTTCAAGGTCAAGTCGTTTTACCAACCAAAAAAAAAATACAAAGTCGTTAGAGGAGTGTGGGGGTGCCACATAGCTTGCATCGTGGTTACGATGTGTACAGTAATCTTGCTACCCGTTATTTCCTTCCAAGTTGAATTTCAAATAAACGTTATTAGAGTTTATAGGGCTCATTGACCTATTACCATAATATTATTATGTGCCTCCAAAAGTGAAAATTTGTTACCGAGAATTATTCATACCAAAGAAGCGCACAAAAGAAAATTCACACGAGATTTAGCATTTTTTCAATTATTTCTTTAAGAAGAAACGGAGTAAAACAAATCAAAATACCAATCTTTAATCCATATTTCAGCTTATACATAAAGATTACAGCCAATAGCAGTGTCAATGTGGAAAAGTTATTTCATGTATGTTGATGGCCTCTCATGAAAAATGGATATACAAAAGAGAATATTGATAGAAGTGGTTAGAATAAATCTAAAAAAGTGCAATCTATTTAAAAATTTATCCATAATACATTGAAATCACATAACGTATAATTTGAACAAGAAATTGAGGATGAAGACTACATAAAGATTACAACATTGGTCAATGCAGTGCCCCTTGCTATGTTCTAACCCTATGGTCCCTATTCACTAGGGAGAAGATTGCTTGTGAAATGAAAAATAATCATACAAATGCAACACAGTCAAGATGGGATCTTTTCTCATGGATATAAGCTTTTCACCAATGTATCTTATCCTTCAAGTTATCTATATATTTAGGCTCTAGGTAAAATATTCAAATGAAAGAGAAAGGAAAAGGACGAAACCAAACAGTACAAGTATTTGGAAGATTATATTGGATAAAACCAGTTTCTTCAACGGCCATAAATTTCTAGGACCGGATAGCTTTGGCATGTATTGACTTTTGGGTCATCTGATCTTGACTCCAATGTCCCATCCAATCAAAGGGCAAGGGTACCAGGCCCTTCTTCTAATCAAGGTTACTTTCACCATTGCCAGAGAAGACTGATAAAAGGATCACTTTAGTTGAAACTTGACAATTCCCTCACAAGAAGGGGAAAAATGGCCTAACATCAGTAGATTGTAGGATAGTCATGTGGGCTATTTATTGTTTAGAAAATCCCACTCATGGTGGGCCCACATTAGGCCGGCATTTTGGACCATTGAATGTGGGCCCTACAATTTTGACACATCAAGCCATCAAATAGATAGTTGAGCCACTTTTTGAGCTTTTTTGGAGTAGAGTTAGAGTTGATTTGAGACTTGCTCAAGCTCAGCACAATTTTCAACCCGGGCCTGTAAAGTAGGCTCAGCTTGAGCTTGAGACTACAAAAAAATGATCTTGGGCATGAGCCCACTGAGTTCACCCAGAAAAGCTCATGAGTTAGTTGGGCTCATTGATGACCATATTATGATTTGTGGACAATTAGTCAAAGTAATTCATGATTTTAAGGAGTCATCAAGTAAACAAGTCTATGTGGACCAACAGATGAAGATGGGCTGCGCCGACAAGGATGAAGATTGAAGACTATGGAAACCCAGTGTTTGGTCATGGAGCCTAATATTTGGGCCTGCATCCGACCCACTTACCTAAAAGGTCACGCCCGGACTCAGTTCATCAAAAAATAGTTCTGTTTTTTTCGTGTGGGATCCATCGGGCATGGTATGCAAGGCCATCTAGCTGAGCTTTGGGAGTTTAGCCCTTTTAAGTAACAGGCCCAGCCCAGTGCTACAGGTCTGCCAAATCCCCCCCTTTCACCCCCAAAGTAGACCGATCGTGAGCTGGGCCTGTATTGGCCAAAACATAGATGACCCGAACTTTTTCGATGGAATGGGGTGGGCCAGAGAAACCAAAGTCCAATAAGCCTCGCCCAATTAGTTCAACATCCACTCACAATCAGATCAGTTCCTAACTGATAAATTTTAGTGATTATAAAACAGTTCTTTAAAGCAGCCATTAACACAAGTAATCTAATCTTAAGAAACCCTTTAAACCATACCTCATCTAAATCAACCCCACAAATCATGCAACATGTGTCTTATTTGTTTAGTGAATGCCTTAAACTAATTAATCTTCCCTCATTATCCAACAATCATAAGCACAATCAGTGCCGGCCCAACCTTTTAAAATCCACCTCCATTTTCAATCCATCTAAGTCTTAAGCCAGAACTAAAACTACAGTTGTAGACCTACCTAGAAACTTGCCACTTGTCATGACCAACTTTAATAACAAAAAATGTGAAACCCTTGAATAAGCTATGATTAGTGCAACCAAATCTGTCATAAGTCCATTTTTGGGCACATGGCATCCCTCCACACAATCTAATGTAATGGTCAATTCATCTTTTTTCTCTCACTCTAGAGTATGTTTGGGACCATGTGAAGAATTAACGAGGATTCCTCATTGTCGTTTCAGCAGAGATTCTTCATTGAGGATTTATATAGTTAAGGTATTCACATCAATATTAGTGCATATCAATGCATATAACTGAAAAAAAGTGGTTTTGGTGTAAAAATCTAAAAACGTAAAGATTTTCAAATTTCATGGGAGGAGGTTGGACTTGAAAATTCTCATAAATTAAGATTTTCATTTGTCGAAATTTTCAGAGATTTATAATTATTAAACTTGGGTTCTCCTTGACATTGTGGAAAGTGAGACTTTTTCTCAAGGATTTGTTGCGAAACACGACCTCATAAAGGAGAATGCACAGAGAATGGTTATTGTTGATTACATCAAAAGTGGGCCAACAATCAATCAAGGCCATCTTTTGGATGATGTCCACGTTATGATTGTAACCAGCCAGTCAATAGGGATGAAATGGGTTTGGGTTCGGGTCGTGTCACTAGTGAGCTTGGACTCAATCTTCAGTTACTGATAGGACCTAGAGGTGTAACTATGTTAGGCCCGGCACGGCCGTCTGGAGCTCGGCCCAGCCGTGCTCGCCGGCCTGTGAAATGTCATGGGCTGTACTATGCTGTACCCAGGTTGGCAGGGGCTCGGCCCAGCATGACCCATGGACACAAGCTTGGCTGTGCCGGCCCATAAGCCTCTCTTTCTTTCTTTCTTTCTTTCTTTTTTAAGTGTCAAAATTTATATTTACATGTGGATCAGAAAGAGTATCTTCCCATTGCAAAACCTTATATGGTAAGTAATAATTTTATTTGATTGGAGGAAAGAGTAGCTTTCTCATGCTAATACCAATTAAAGTAAGGGTCATGGCATTGATTACCATCTTGGGAACCATTATCCATATGAATAAAATGCTAATACCCATAAGTTAGTGTCCATATGAAATAATACTATATTGGGAAAGATAATTCTCACATTCCTACCCGACCCTAGTCGAAGACCCATAACCCATTGACCAGGCCACCGGGCCATGCCCATACGTGTCGTGCCTAGGCCAAGCACTGGGTCGTGCCATGCCATAGACCACAGCTCCCTGGCCCAGCACGGCCCGTGCTCAACATGCAGGCCCAACCCATTTTACTCCTCTAATAAGACCCATGTCTGAACCTAGGTTTAGGTTACAAGATCCATACTTTTTTTCAAATTTAAATGGAATTTACTCAACTTTCGTCGCCGGATGTAGATTTCCATGGTTAATGGTGACAATACAGGACAAACCCCGTGGACATGGTTTGACTAGGGATGTAAAAGGGTCCTCGATTATCTGATTACCCGGAGATTCCGACCTATTAAAAACCGGGTCTGGGTCCTTAGTTAGGCCCGATAAGTAAATGGGTCCGGGTTGGTGGTTCCACCTTGGTTCGGAACCGTGGACCCGATATCCGACATATTACCTAAATTTTAGAAAATATATCCTAAAAACCATGTTTTTTTTAATATCATTCTCTACTTAAATCCGGACCCTTCCTATTTATGGTTCTAGTTCCAATTCCGAAGCCAAGAAATCGGTTTCGAAACGATTTCGGTTCCACTTTTTTCTTAATGGTTTCGATTCCGGATTCACCATGGACCCAGACCGGAAGCAACCCATTTAGAACCCTAGGTTTGATTTGTGCATGAGTTCGAGTTCCATATGTTAGGTTGCCATGGTGGTTACAGGTTGAAGGTCATTATTTTTTGACACGTTTCAAAAACAGGTTGTATATGACTATATGAGTCAAGTTTGAGGGTTGGTTCAGGTTTTGACACCCCATTTCCGGACACAACAACATGAATACATGATGCCCCCTTAGTTCATTCATGTAGTGGCGCATTTAGGTTCATTTTAGCACGAGTGTTCATGGGCTGGAACAGCCCAGGCCCAATCTAAGCCCAACCTGCTTTGATTTGGGTTTGGACATATAATTTGGGCCCATTTAATAATGGGCCAGGCTTGAATTAAGTGATAGAAAGCTTAAAGCCCAGCCTGGACCATATAAGGAATGCTTATAATTTAATAATAGTTGTCCAAACATGTACTAGAAAAGTCCATACAACTCACAAAAGGCCCAGCTCAACTTAGGGATGCAAATGGGACGGGTCCAGGTCGAGACGATATTGGACCCGAACCTAGACCCGCTTTTATATAACAGTTCCATGTCCGATTACAACTTGAGATTTGTTTTGTTGGTTCCAGACCTAGTTCCAATCAGACGACTCGGATCCAATTCATGAAATGGATCCAATTATAAGACTAGGATCTGGTTCCAAAACCGGTTCCGACTTTTATTCATTTTTTTATATTTTATTTTTACCTTAAAGTATAGATATCAGTCAACATACCACAGTGCATCAAATCCACTACCTTCAGAATTAAACATAAAAATAGCAAATAAAAGTTGATTTTGAGCTAAAGTTTGCAAGATTAAAGACTCAAATGTCGGATCCCATATCCACGGGTCAGGGTCAGGGTCAGGCTGGACCTTGATATGCCTTAGCCGGGCCTGGTTCCACCCATCAACAGCCCTAATTTCACTTAGGTCCGGATCCATCATAGATAGACCCAAGCCCGACCTGTTCTAGTCTTTATAAATAACTCCTCTTTCAAACTAAAAAAAAACCCAAAAGATGGCGTTAAAAATCCACAGCCTCTTATCATCTTCTCTCCCCTTCTCATCCCATCCTCTTCTTCTTCCTCCTCCTTCGAACCTCTGCAAATCCAGCATTCTCAAAACCCTAACCCTAACCACAAGAAATGGCATCGTGAGATCGAAGCCCTCTAAAACCTCTCGGAGATCGTCTCTTCCACTCATCTCAGCTGCTCTTCCGCCTCTCGACCTCACTGAAGAAAACGTCCGACAGGTCTTACTCGATGCTAGATCCGAGGCAAGTGCTGAAAACCCTAATTTTCCTTTCTATTCAATGAAATTCATGGATTTCTTGATCTAATTGGGTATGGATTGAGTGATTGATCTGTTATTTCAGGTGCATTTTGATGTTTCTTTTGAAAAATTGGGTTTTTCCTGTTTGATATGATGGGTTAGTGTTTTTTGCAAAAAAAAAAAAAAAGGGGGCATTTGTTATTGATCTGATGGGATAATGCAGGATAATGTGGGTTATCTGGCCCATAGTTAACTCGGAAGGTGATTACACTAGCATGCTTGGCCTACTCAGCTTTTAGGGAAGAAATAGAGAGAGTTTTGAAGATAAAAGGGGATTCTTATTCTATGTAAAATGACCATCTGGCCCATAGTTAACTAGTTCACTTAGAAGGCCTTCAAATTTTGAACAATTCGTAGTTCGATTCGGAAACTATTAGCGAACTAATCTCACGTAGTTCTCTAAGTCGAGTCTTATAAATCCATTAATGGTGCCTACCAAAAAATCCAATCCACTAAAAAGCACTGCACCCCTATGTGTTAAAGCTAATCCATTTCTATCTCCAATCAGAGTTGCCCCATCTTAAGATTGATCACTAGCAAACTGCAAACTATTAGCGAACTAATCTTACCTAGTTCTCTAGGTCGAGTCTTATAAATCCTTTAATGGTGCCTACCTAAAAACCCAATATACTAAAAAGCACTGCAAAATATCAGCGAACTAATCAAATCAGACTTGCTCCATCTTAAGATTGATCACTAGTGAGCATGGCATTTTACTTTGGTTTTTTATTTCAACCATGCGTTTTACACATAGTGGATCTGACTATCTGAGTGTGGCCTAATTCTGATTGAAGTAAAACTTTGCCTAGAGCAAACGTAAAGAACAATCATTTTGATTGTTGTGGATTTTAGATGTGGGCCCTAGTGATGGACTTATACAATTACAATGGGCACAGATGAATTCGTTCATCGATCATGTTGAAGATCAAACTCCAAATCGGACGAATTGAGAAGCGATTTAAATGAACCTACTCCATTGAGTTTTCTTATCAAACTAAGTTTCGAATTACAAATTGAAAACTCGAAGTGAATTATTCAAACTGCGAGATAGGTAACTATGATCTGGCCGCCCTGCATCTAGAGATCTTGATGTGTAGCTTTGGTAATGCATCAAGTAAATGCTTTGGCTTTTTAAACAAACATCTTGGCAGTGCTAACCAATAGTTAGTCACATTAATTATCTGTTTTGTGGGCAACAGTACTTAATATGGCTAACTTTGTTCAAATGATGCTTAAGCCAATATTATTGCAATTTAGTTAGACAGCCAGTTAGCCACCTAATTGAGATTGCGGAGCTTCCCTAGCCTCAGAATCAAATTGCAGTCCAACCCGAGTCAACTCAGATGAATTCTTTTGGAATTGATCATTCCCAAGTCAGTTACAGGTTCTCAGACCAAATAGCACCAGTTTTAGTGTGACTCAGTTAAGTTGGTACCGACTTGGGCATTCACATATAGACGGATACGACCTTGTTTAGTTCACAATCAGTCAAGCTAGTATGATGTGACTTGACCATAACATAAAAAACAAATCGTGGGTTTTGAAAAAGAAATTGGACGTAGTATGTTGGTGGGGCCCAATGGTCCCACCAAATATAAGGTAGGCTTGTGGATTGGATGTCTAGTAAAAATCAACTCCATTGGTCATTATTTTGTTAGTCATCCAATCCGAGGCATTGAGATAGAGGGTCAAAAAATTTTGCGGAAAAATAAAAAGGATCAGCGAATGGCACACAATTGCCGCTTTAAATTGTTCAAGCTAGTATACTTCAATGGATTTGGTTTTAGGTAGATGGCTAGTCCATTGACAACCCATGGGTCCACTTTTGAACGATCTGTCCATTCCTCTCATCCTTTGTCCACTAATGAAATTATTTTGTTACTTGAGATTTCAACATTTTTTGGGTGAAATTAGGTTTATAGACTACCATGAATATTTTGAAGGTAAAATTGATTGAATTCTTATGGATATTCTTGCTCTAAGTTTGAGAGTAAAAGCAACTAATTTAATAATAAAATAGTAAAGCACCTAATTTAATAATAAAATAGTTGGAAGTGAAGTATCGCTACTTTCAGTAGTTATCTCAAAATTATATCTGAAGATGATACAGCCTCAAGTGAATACTACAATCATTTTTAGATGTTGGGAGTTTCTTTTTGAAATTTAATTCATTCAAGGGAACTTTGACATTACCTTGTTTGTTGCCTTTGTAATTTGTATTTGGTTGGGGTTGAAGACTCTTTTCTTGTACATTGCAGTTTGCGCAGATTTTTGATGCATCAGTGGGCATGACAGGTGAGAGCTTCGAGTCACATGTTTGTAGGATTATCATCATCATTATTGTGGTTGTTATTCTTGGCTTTGGCCCATCGAGTGCAAGCTTAGTTTTAAGCATTTAATTTAAACGAAGTTCTGAATGTGGAAAGGATTTTAGGAGAAGCTGAGCTTGCTGAAGTAGACGGCCCCTTTGTGAAGCTCTCTCTAAGAGGTCGGTTTTGGCACACACGCGCCATGGTTTTAGCAAGGCTCGGTAATTACTTGAAGTCAAGAATTCCTGTAAGTTGCTGCTTCTCCTGCAATGATAAATGAATTCCCCGCATATCTTGTCATTTTTGCTTTTCAGTATGCATTTGTGTGATGTTCGGCGGCACTACAGATTCCTTTTTTGCAGTGCTGTGGACAGCAATCCCTACCCCCTCCCATATTGAAATGGTTTTCCATGGAGTTGAGGGAAAATAGTTCAATATTCTTTCCTCCTTCCATTCAGAAAAGCATTGAACCAAACAGTGAAAAGATGGCAAGAGTGGAAGATAGGATGTTTTTCGTGCTACTGTTGCACAAGTGTGTCCTTAGTGTTAAAGTGACAATGACATGCATTTTTTTTAAAGTGACAATGACATGCATTTTTTTTCTTTCTATTCAGGAGAATTTTGGAGGTGGAGATAGAAGATGAGAAACAATTAGATGACAGCCCTGAAAACTTTTAAGGTATTAACTTCTTGCAATGATTTGTGCATTCTGTTCATCTGATTCATGGAGCAAGAGGTTGAGTTGTGATTAATGAATCTATCCAGAAGTAGATATGAGGAATTTGAAATATAGCTTGCTTCTTTGTACTTTTATATTGTGATCTCTTGCTCTTTGTAGAAGCAGGTTATCACCATTGATCAATCCATTATCCATTTTTTGCTGCTTCTTCTTGATATAAAAAAAGATAAACTATCTTTAAACCATTGAACATAATGGAATCCTTTGACATCTCACTTGTTAAGATGTAATGCTTGCTATATAGGACCCACATTCAATCATAAATTGTGTGTTGTGGGACCATGCCTAATCATGAAACATTGTATCTTGTCATATCTTAGCTGCATTTCTTTCTCCATTTAATTTGTGTCCTACATTCCCATGCACAGTTGTTTTATATTGGAAAGTCATTGCCCCTGTTACATTTTCTATCAAGGTCGATGGCTTCCTGTGTTAGCAGATTGCAGAGCTTTCGGAGTGTCGACTGATTTTCTTTTGTTATTCTAGTGGGTTCATGCAATTCTGTGAAGTATACATTTTAATGCTTATCCTTTACGCTATCATGCTTGATTAATTTCTGTCTGCATGAGAATCCTTTGTTTTTCTTTTTTCCTTTTTTCCATTTTGTAAGTCTGAAGCAGTCAATCAATCACTACTATCATGAAATTGACACAGTATCACTACCATGATTGAGATGTACTCAGTTGGTTTGATAACTTTGTTAAAAATGTGATTTACTTAAAATGGAATGGGTGGGAGTTGTGTATTTTACAAGTGGCCTATCCGGCAGTGAATGTCAATCTGATAGAGGTGATGTTTTGCAGTTTACTAGTTCATAGGAGCAGTGATTAATTTAGCAGTTTGAATTTAAAGAAGATGCTCCCATCATCACACTAGAGGACCAGGTCCCAATGGTACAGATTGGCTACCGGCAACTGACCCAGATTTGTGCTCTATGGCCTTCTGGCATTGAGTCAACAAAGGGCAGTAAGTTTTGCTCGTAACCGGTTGCAATTACAAAAGGAGAAAACGAAGAGAGAAGCATTTACCTTATAACTACAAGCATACAATTATGAAAAATGAAGAGAAGTGATTTGGTGTATCTGGTGTGTTGTTTCCCCGAGAAATGTCCTCTGCAGGGCTCACTTTGTTATATTCAAACTATTTTCAGCTTTGATTAGAAACGTACCCAAGTATCATATTGATCAAGGTAATATTTACTGTTGGATTGAAACAGTCAGACGATGGGGATTCAATGAACAATCTCTTCGTCTGCACTGTTTCAATCTAAGCAGGAGTATCAATCAATCACACTGTTAGTCATGGGGCGAGAGTTTGATCCGGCAGTTTGGATTGGGCAAAGTGACCTTATAGTGAAGATCTCACGCTGGGTCAGTTCTCAAAAATAAAATTGGTAAGTTGATCTCACCTATGAGAGGTGGACCTATGTTTGAGCTGACATTAAGATTAAGAGCTCTCCACTTGACTGCTATGCTTAGAACAAATGTAGAGACATTTTGCTCCTATTATTCATTGTTCTGAAAGGGATCACACTGGATACTGGGCTTGGCTTAGTGCATTGTCGGACAGTCGGGTTGCATTGTTTGGTGATCTAGATCATGGATCTGATGAGGCCTGCCAAAGTACTTGTAGATTGGGAGATTTTAACCATTCGTTTTTGGCCTGGTAATAAATGCATTTGAAAAAATATTAGAAAATTAGGATCCATTGATACCCACTCTCAATTGTCCTATGTGGGTTGCTCCAGACCTTAAGCATGCCTCATCAGCATAGTAAGCCTGAAAAAACCTTGATTGCATGGTTTAAAAATTGACCATTATGTGAGTTTTGCCTGGTAAAGTCTGATTTCAACATTCACTGTCGCCATTATCTGAATTGCAGAGTTTAAAACATGAAGTATGAACTTATAATTTATATATGAAACTGTCCTCAAACCTATTAGAAGTGAACATTTCAAATGTCTCATTTTCTTCTCTCTTTAAATTTTTTTATAAGGTACTTCTAAAAATATAGGAAGACAAATGAACATAACTGATCGGGCTGTGTTATGTCAGCAGTTACATAATGGTTTTGGCCCTTGTCGATGGCCATTGCATGGTCTAGATTCCTGATGAATGAGATGGAACATTATTTATATCTATGTATTGCCAGCATGGGTGAGGAATTCTAACCCCATTCTGAGGCTTTGCTACAGGCAACCATACTACCTGTGAAAACAAGCTGCTAAATATGGGCTGAAAGCTGAAGGTGTTTCCCCATCATTGTTGCGCTTTGGTCCCTAGACTGCAGCTTGGCGCAGTATGGGTCCTTAGGACTTGGTTAACCTGCACTTGGTTTTCCTTGAATTGGGTTACTTATAACAAAAATCTCATCTGCACCCATTTTACCAAGATTGGAAAGGGCCCTTGGCTCCCAAATTTTCCATCTCAAGGTGTTGATCGGTCTGCAAATGGATGAGCATTAGGAATTATTGTACATGAAATTCATTGGATGCACCTTTTTGGTTTATCACTTGTCAAATAAAAGGGATGCTCAGTGGATGGATTTTATCCTTCTGACCCTACCCATCCCTGGTTATTAGATGGTAAAATGTTAAAAAGGTATTAAATTTCTGATTCATTTTTAAAAAAGTAAATGAAGATTTGAATATTTCAAAAAAATATAGAAGTTTTTAACAATTCTTTCATTCAAGCTCTATTTATAAGAACGGCTCCTTACCTAAGTGGTTAGGAGTGTCAATTCTTACCTGGCTTGCCCAGGGTTCGAATCCGGGTACTTGAATGAGCTACCTTTCAATGTGTATGCGGGCTCTCTTTTGGGTCCTAGCCCCCTTCACTGGGGTACCCAAAAAAAAAAAGGTCCTATCCATAAAATAAAATTGAGAAATGACAAAAACAACTCTGTCATTTTTCAAAATCTATTTGTAATAAATCATTCAAGAGAAATGATCAGGTCCAACCCAAATGACCTAGTGGTTCCTCTTAACCACCTTAATGCATAGATAGTTAGAAAAAAATGGGGACACCAATGACTAAAAAACTAGCTTCCGGTTACGATCATCAAATTAAAATGATTGGTTGTAGGGATAAAAGAGGTTAAGAAAAGATAAACCTTGGAATAAGGGAAGGGTATTTTATTATTTCTCCAAAAAATTATTAGGAGGACTTCACTAAAAAGAATGTGAAAACTTATATACTTTCTTGAAAGACTCAATCATCATGTATTTTTTGAAAATTAGCCAAGATTTTTTTTTTTTTTTTAAATCTCCCTTATTAGATTGATTATCTTTATAATTTTTTTTCCTTTTTTTTTTTCTTTTTGGGCAATGGGCCATATGTGGTAGGTAGTACTTCTAATGATGGAGCCTAACATTGCACATGTCTTCTTTAAGATGATGGGTCTTCATCTTGTCCATGTTCGCCTCATCTGCAGTTGCAATATGATAATCATGATAGCTAAGATATGATATGTGAGATTGCTAGTCTTTTCAACTGGATACTGCTAATATCACTTACACCTATTTCCATGTCCATTTCCAAGTAGTCTGGATCTAAATTCTGACAGTGGCCATTAATCAAGGTGCTTGTTTTGATGCACCAAATTCTAGTGTTCATTGGGGGGTTTCTCAACCTTTACGGTGGAAGGTCATAATCATCATTATCTGTTTGGAAGTATGTCTTTACCAGCCTTAAGATATTTCCTAACTGGGTAGGACAGGATGTCCCTTATATAATGCTTGTCTGTGATTCTTGTGTGGAGTCTCCTTGTAGAACTGATGATGGATTTGCTCCTAGAGGGATCCTAATTCCTAAGTGGTGGTCTATTCAAGGGAATAAGCTCTAAAG
Organism: Litsea cubeba; assembly: GCA_012931725.1. Lineage (NCBI taxonomy): Eukaryota > Viridiplantae > Streptophyta > Magnoliopsida > Laurales > Lauraceae > Litsea > Litsea cubeba. The sequence goes on along the minus strand of CM022950.1, from coordinate 71,788,613 downwards.
AATTGTAATCAACCAATGGAGGATCTTACCAGGATTTCACTTTCCAGATCAAACCATTGTCGCTGTTTTACAAGGTGGTGAAGAACCCAATAGGTAATTCATATTATCATCATCCAAGTCTTTATTTTAATTTCTATCAGTTTGGGTCAGCTTAATGAGCTCGGCTAAATGAGATGCAAAGAAGTTATGTTCACATTCTACCTTATTTCTACCTAAATAAGCTCTAAGGAGTAGTTTGTCTTTCATGCATCGGGATGTGAAAGTAATTTTTGCATATGTAAAATTTACGCATGTAATATGTAAAATTGATGCATGTAAAATGCATTTGCATGTTTGTTGGGAGAACCATTTTCACAGGAGTAAACATTAAATGGGTTGGATTATAAATGTGAAATTTGGATTTATTTCAAAATCTATTAAATGTTTAATGCATACATGAAAGTAGAATTTTTGGGATTTACAATAAAAAAAATGTTGAACGATATGGCTTAAATATTTGGAGCTCATAGAAGGTGTAAAAATAGAAGATAGTGATGGGATTTGATACCACGACGTATACGATGCGAAAACTGTACTAGTGTCTTTTCATATGAAAAAGCCTCAATTACACATACGTAAATGGGTGACACGAACAACCAATCACCGTAGGGGTTGCAAACTTATTTAATCATAATCAAAGATCTAGGTTTCTTAATGAGTTCAAATAAAGAGTTGAAAGGAAGCTACGTCCACAATTCAATCTTTCTACCCTTTTTGCATAGATTAATTCCTCTCTTTCTTGTGGTCATAAGCGATTTTCATTGTGCCAGTGAAAATGCCTACATGAGACTAGTTGGTACCAAAGAAAAAAGAAAATTTATGGATATATTTTTATTTTTACCCCAACTTAGGGGTTTGGGACCCTATCGAACCCTCGGGTAAACTAAGGAAACCCTCAGGTGAAGGTGGTCTACCCATAATCAATTCTTGAACAGCCAGATTTAAACTGCCGCTCCTAACTACTGGGGTAAGTATCCGTCTCATGGATATAGGTTAATTCATTAAAAGCTACTAGACACGAGATTTCATAGAATTCATTTTAGAGGACATTTGGATGTGGTGGACTTTTAAAATCCATTCATTCTGGAATTCATCCAAAAAATCTCATGTTTGTGTAGATATTAATTTACCTTTTTACAGTCATGAATATTAATAGTCCCACAGCCCATCCAACTTCTAAGAGATATTGAGTGGATCTCTTACAACAAGTTTCTACTCAATGGCCCTTTGCCACACTCTTTTTATATTTCTTTCACAATGAGTATGAAAATCAGGTGGGCTTACACATTGAATGTGATAAAACTTTAGAATTTTTTAATGATCTAGACCCATCATGTATTAATAATCAAACACAAACCCAGCTATTATCCAAACAAAGTATCTTAGGACTCGAAGAATTGCAAGTCTCCCATACGCAACTACAATATAATTCAAACATATACTTTGTTATCACTATTTTGGAACCTTCCAAGTAAACTTGGATGTATATGTTCGATCATTTCAAAGATCCTAATATTTTAATAACCATATTTGAGTTACAAGCACCCGTGTTCATATCCAAATTTGAATTAAAAAACTAAACTTAGACCTGAAATTTAGATCTTAGCTTACGAAAAATTTTCTCCTACGCATGCGCTTTTATGGAAGCATGCATCCAAACCAGCCCAATGTAGGACCCCCATGAATTTCATCAGGTCCTATTGTGATGATGCACTGATTCAAATGGACTGCAGAGTGTGAGAAAATGGTCCCCTAGCTTACACAATCCACTTAATTTATTTATGGAGTTCTCTAAAGTAATATATTGTATTAGGCCAAAAGTATCTAGTCTAGGATTCTAAATTCTAAACCATTTTCAGCCTAGTAATCACATGCTGAGAGATCTATTCGCCTTGAATTGGGGAATTCCTCCACAATTCTCTCTCCTGTTCATGGCCCCTAAAAGTTCAAAAATGTAGCACGTGAAGGTAGTGTTCAACCGCTACTGGAGAAGCTTATTTTATAGGAAAAAGTTCGATGGTGGGGCCCACTTTCTCTGACCCACCGGATGCTCATGCTCTTTTCATCCAAGCCGTTTGATCAAATAATAAAACCATGTAATGGTAGATGTTTCAAATCTCCCAACTGATCTGATTGATAGTCAAATGTGATCAACACTCAGAGCCAAATAGGAACTAAACCTGTGCTTAGTAAGTGATAATTCAACTACTGTCATGTATTTGATCAAAATTGGGATTTGAGGATCTGCCATAAATGTGTGGTCTGATTTGACAGTATTAATTTAGGGAATGTGGGGTCATCATGATGTAATAGCAGGGTGAGCATCGAACTTGGTGGTTGCACTACACTAGTAATAAAGAATGGGTGCACTATCACTCTCTTTAGGCACCCTATGTTGATCACATATAACCAATTCATGCTCTTCACCTCCACAATTAGCATAGGATCTAATCTAAAGTAGTTTTAAAGATTTAGGATCATTTGATTGGAGGCATATTTAGCCAACGTCCATTCTATAATTGTCATGCATACAGATGAGCTATGTCTCAAGTTAAGCCATCCAGGCAAGATTTTCTAGCAAAAAAGAGAGTGGGGGATGTATGATTAATACCACAAGCCAACAGAAAATTCCCTTCACCTCGGGTTTAGCACTCAGCATTGATTTGATTAGAGATGTCTAATCATCTTCTTTAATTATTTTGTCACAAGAATCATCACACTTTAGATTTCAACTTTCAAACATTTTTCATCATTTTGTATTAAGCAAAGGCAAGAAAAGATTCATTAATTCTGCACTACTAACATCCAAGTTACATCAAACAGTAGATTAGGGCTGGAGGTCAGTGGGACTCCTAAAATAATAATATTGAAAACAAAAGCTTCAATGTCTTGATGATTAGATTTTGTCCAAGTCAAGAGTCGATCATGCTTATTAGACCTATGTCTGTGAGATTTAACCTTTAATGAATGAAGCCAAGATGGAATTTCAAAAGAAAAGGGCCAAGATGGTATAAAATGTCAAAAAAGAGGTTTTGTCTGGACTTTGAAGGTTAGGTAAGGGGTCCTTCCCAATGACATTTTATGTGTTTGGCTATTCTGATTTATGCTTTGAGGGTTACTCTTTTTTGTTTTGTTTGTTTAAATTATGTACTGGATGAATGTGGAGTGATCTAACATTCGTCATAGGGAGTAAAGAATTCTATGGAAATAGTGCATACAATAAAGTTTTAGTGCCTGTTTATTCGTTTGAATCATGAGAACACTTGTCTCGAGGGATTTCAAGCTAATTCTCAGATATGTTTTTCAAAGAGAGCAATACTCTTTATTATGAAAATGGAAAAATAATATATCAATGAGCGGGCCCATCACCATGCTCTAGAAATTATTTTGAGAATGGTGGAGCGCACTCATAGCTCATCATCATCATCATCATCTATCCCTCCAGACATAACTGTACGTCTATGATGTGAAGGACGGCTCGTAGACAATTCTAAACTATTATGATGAATCTAATGATAATTGGATCATTTAGGTGGATCCAACGCGCTTTCACCGTTACTAAGTAGTGCGACACAATGGATTTTAAAAATGTAGGTAGCCCACACACAAAATGATACATTCTTTTTTTAATAGTACTCTTAAAATGCTTTTCCATAAACAAAAAGAAAAAAAAAACGATGATTGCGTAGTTGAAAACAAATAAAAGCATATTGATCATCTAGTAAAAAAGACATTACAGGCTTTGCTTTAACTATGTGGGGGATATTTTGACCAAGGATACCTGGGGAGGCTTTTAAACATTTTAACAAAAGGCAAGGGTTGGGAACCACGGGTTGGCTGAGCATGGATTGGTCCCTAGGCATTTGCTCTTTCACGCATGTGAGCTCTCTATTGGATCCTAACCCTTGACTAGGCAAAGGCTTTCTTAAAATTATTAACAAATGAAAAGACTGGCTGTAGTCACAAGATCTAAATATATAGTGAAATTATAATAAAAATATATCGTA